>JARQAC010000035.1:3000000-3490629 GCA_036172945.1 Meloidogyne incognita
TTATAACAAATATATACCGATGAGAGCACTAAATAAGAAATAAGAAAAGCATACCCTCAAAGAATTAAGGAATTACACAAAGAAAAACTTAGATTATTTAGGTTACTTAAAGAAAGAATATATGATAACAATCTAAGACTTAAGTATAAAATCGTTTCAAGAAACCTGAAAAAGCAATTAAAAATTCATAATAACACAAATGAAGAAAAATTAATCAATAAAGGTGGAAATTCGATACATAGGCATATTAGAAACAGACTTACGCAAGATACTAATATTCCCTGTCTAATTGATAAAGAAAATAAATTCTACTTCAGCGATAAAGAAAAATGTAATATTTTGGGAAAAGAGTTTCAAAAGAATTTTCAAAAAAGAAACATTAATCTCTCAGATAGCGATGGAAATATAATTCCAAAATCAAAGTTTACAGACATAGATTTAAGTACTAGTATTGTGTGGGATATCCTCAGATCACTTCCTAGCAAGAATTCTACTTCTCCAGACAATATACCTTATATATTACTTAAATATTGCGCTGATTCACTTGCAGAAATAATCACAGATATATTCCGATGTATTATTGATAATGGGCAAATTCCATCAATTTGGAAATCTTCACTTATTATACCTTTGTATAAAAAAGGGGAAAAATCAGATCCAACTAATTATCGTCCAATATCGTTAACATGCACCCTATGTAGGATTTTAGAAAGAATTATCGCAAAACAATTAATAAAATACCTAGAAGATAAAAAGTTCTTTAATCAAAATCAGTTTGGGTTTCTTAAATCAAGATCCACAACAACACAGTTATTATCCACAATGGATGATCTCTATAACGCAATACAAGATGGATATAACATAGATATCATTTACATCGACTTTGCTAAGGCATTTGACACTGTACCGACAAATATTCTTCTAGATAAGATAGTAAAAGCAGGCATTAGCGGAAAAGTCTATACATTTCTTAAAAATTTTCTATCTGATAGAAATTTCAAGATTAAGATTGGTGCCCAAATATCTTGCGAATATGAAACATTCTCAGGTGTACCTCAAGGTAGTGTCCTAGGACCTCTTCTATTTCTTATTTTTATAAATGATCTTCCAAATCAAATCCCTGAAAACATTGGAATAAAATTATATGCAGACGACGTAAAACTATATGTAGCTCATAAAAATGGCATAGAAAGGAATGAACTTAATAAGGCTCTATGGATACTTGAAAAATGGACAGAATTAAATGGTTTAGAAATATCTCGTCATAAGTGCTTTGCCTTATATCTAGGAAAAAATAACCTAAAAAGAGAGTATAACATTCATGGATTAAAAATACAAGAAACAGATTGTATTCGCGATCTTGGAATTTTAATAGATTCTAAAATGTCTTTTAATAATCATATAAATATGATTATAAAAAATGCATATCTAAAAAGTTATCAGATAACAAGAATCATTAAATCTAGAGATTTAAATCTCCTTGTTAATATATATAAAACTTATATAAGACCCCAGCTAGAATATGCAACTGAAGTATGGAATCCACACATGAAATATCAAATAGAGAAAATTGAAAGAATTCAAAAATTATTCACTAAAAATATTTACAAAAAATGTGGATTAATCAAGGTCCCATATGAAGAAAGATTAAATACCTGTAAACTCGAAAAGTTAATAGATAGAAGGAAAATTGCCGATCTTTCCACCGCTTTTAAAATTATAAAAGGGTTTACATCTCTTAATTCCCAAAAATATTTTAATTTTTCAAATAGATCACTTCGCAGGCCCCTACTTTTAAGGATTAAAAAACACACAAATAGAACAAAAAATAATTTTTTTCATAGAGTGGTAAATAAATGGAATAAACTTCCAAATGAATCATTTAAAATAAATGATCCCAAAAAATTTAGAAGTTTCATTAAAGTATCAGAATCTAAATAAAATTCTAGTAAAATTAACCTTGAGCGTTATTGGTGGTTTTTTTTAAGGTATAATATTAAATTTATCTATGTTTACTTTTCATTTTTTAATACATATAATTTTTTTTTTTGATGTTGTTTCATACATATATATTTTTTTGACATTAATTTATTTTTATGTTTTTTTTTGCACCACATTAATGTATTTTAAAATACCTGTGGTTTGCTGATAAATAAATAAATTATTGAACAACGCAAATATTTATTAAATTCTTTTCGATTAAGCCTATAATTTTTGGAGAAAAAAAAATAATTTTTTTAAATCTTTGTGGTGAATAATAATATTAAAAATGAAAATTATATTTTTAATCACAAAATTATTTTAATTAATAAAAATTATTTTTAAAAATAATTTTTTAAAATAAATTTAAATTATTAGTAAAAGGCAGCAGTAATACATATAAAAGCATTTATTATTTTGGAAATGCTTATTTATTTGTAAATTAATTTAATTATATTGTATTTTCTCCTACACACATTATTAGGTACAACTTTCCGGATTGTAAAATACATTTTTGTGTTTTCCGGAAAGTTTCAAGTTTTGCAATTCTGATTCTGTCAGTTACTGTCAAACAATTCAAATGTATTTTCCGGAAACTTTAAATTTGTATTTTCCGGATTCTTTCTGTTTTGTATTTATTTTTATGTTTTCCGGAAACTTTCTGAATTTGTATTTTCCGGATACTTGATGTTTTTATTATTTTTGTGTTTTCCGGAAAGTTTAATATATTCTATTCTTCCTTCAGGTTCTATAATTCTGATTTTGTTTAGTTGCTGTAAATTCTGAAATTTGTATTTTCCGGAAACTTTTTCTGATTTTTGTATTTTTCTTTCGTATTTATATTTTTGGTGTTCTGTTTTTTTATTTTCTGTCATATTTTTCTGGTTTATTTTATTATTTTTCTGATTTTTATTTTAACCCTTATTGCCTATAAAATTAAAACAGAATATTTTATTTTTTTCAAAATAAATTGTTTTTCTTATAAATAATTTAAAATGACTCAGAATTATGACATTTATTTTAGCTTTAATTAATTAATAAAATAATTATTTTTTCTGAAATTTAATTATTTTATTTTTAAAAAAATATTTTATTTTAGTTTATAAAATCGAAGAAACAATCTTTCTCTTTCTCATTTTCTCTTCTTTTAGTTTTGTAAATATTTTTTCCTCTTTATTTTTGTTGAGTAAATAGTATATTATTTCTTAATTTATATTTAATTTTTAACCTTTATATATTATTTTACTTAACAAATATAAAATAGGTACTAAATTGAAAATTTAATTTATTTTTTATTCTCCAAATAATTTATTTGAAAATTATATTAATTTGAGGTTTAAGGGGATTTTAGATAGACATAAAAATATTTTTTAGATTTTGGGATCCCTTTAAAATCCATAAAAATAAGCTGTCTACAGACCACAGAATTTATTATTTTTTTAAAAAATTATTCCACAAATTCTGAGTTCTATAGGCACTTGTTGGAGGTTTGTTTCAGGACTCTATTCGAGTAATTTTTCGAATAATTTTTTATCAAATATTTTTTTTTAAATTCCAAAATCTACAAATTAAACTATATTTTTAAGGAAAAAAAAATTTTTTTTTAAAACAAAATTTTCAAAAAATTAGCAAAAATGTCTTCTTCTTCTCCAATTATTCAATCAACTCCAAATACAAATAATTTAGATACACCAATAAATACACCAATAAATAATTCAACACCACGTATATATTCATTAAACAACCCAATTTATCAAAAAATGAGGGAATTTATTTTTGATTTGTGTGATAAAGGTATTGGGGCTATTGCTTCTACTGAACAGCTAAAAGATAAATTTGGGGAGCAAGTACCTACATTGTGCACAATTTATAAATGGAGAAGGGAATATCGGGGAGGAAAGGTTTTTTTATTTTTTTTAATTAAAATAATTTTTTTAGATTTTTTAAAAATCTTAGGAATTTTTATTTTTAATTTTAAATAAATTTTAGGAATTTAAAATATTTTTTTAAAAATTAAAAAAATTTTCGGAAATTATTTTTTCTTATTTTTGAATAATTTAATTGATTTTTTTATTGAATTTTTACATTTTTAAAATAGTCTAATTGAAAATTAATTTTAAAAATTAATTTTACAATTAAAACTAATCTGTCTAAACTACCTAAAATTTAATTAAAATAATTTTTAAAAATATTCCAGTAATTTTAAACGACTTAACTAACTTAATTAACGTTTAAAATTACTAGTCACTTTTGATATATCCCAATTTATTGACTCACTCCAAAATCACCTTAAAAGACATTTTTACAATTTTTAAATTATGTTAAGGGAATCGTTTGTTTACGTTTATTTTATTTAATTTATTTTATCGCATTATTATTGTCTGAAATCGTCGCGCTGGTGCGTATAAATTTGATTTGATTTGATTTGAACTATACTAACTAGCAGTAACTAGTAATTAATTAACCCCTCAACAATTAAAAAATATACTTTATTTATTCGAAAAACACTTCAAGCCAAAATATAAAGAAAAATAAACCCTTAAAAATTAAATTAAATATAATTTTAAAAACAAAAGAAAATTAAAAGCTATGGGTATTTTAACGTTTGGGTGTTTTGAACACTGCTTAAATCTCGCTATTGATTGTCGTTAAATAAACTTACACATTGCTATAATAAAATATATAATTATTAAAGTACATATTGTAATTACAATTATTTAAATTTTACAATTATTTAAATTACAAATTGTAAAAATTAATTGTAAAATAAACTTGTTTTTATTGTAAAACTTGTATTTTTAATAATTGCAAAACTTGTTGATAATTGTAAATTTTAATTAAACTTGAATTTAAAAAATAATTCAAGTTTTACAATTAACAATTAAAATTACAATTCTTAAAATGTTTGTAAAACAAACTTGATTATTGTAAAATTACAAATGTTTTGAAAAACTTAAATTGTAAAACGAATTGTATTTTCATTAATTGTAATTTTCATTAAACTTGAATAAATCAAGTTTTATTATTGTTAAAATTACAAATTGTAATTTTATTTCAAGTTTTACAAACGATTGTAATTTAACAATAACTAGTATGTATACACTAATAATTTTTATTTGTTTTTAGTAAATCGATTTTTGATGACAAAATAAAAATTGATGAATTTTCTTTAAAAAAATAAAAATTATATATTTTAAATTGAAATTAAATAAATTTAAAAAATAAAAATAGGAAAAATAAAAATAAAAAAATATAATTTGAAAATAAATAAAAGGAAAATTATATTTATAAATTAAATTAAAAATAAGAGTAAAATAAAATTAAAAAAAAATAAAATTAAGTTAAGGGAGAAAAGCAATTATTGGATAAAGCAAATAATATTAATAATACACCCGAATCAATGGTTTTACAACAAAATAGTGTTGGTAGAAAGGCAAAAAATCATGTTGAAAAATATTGTTCAGCTTGTAACCGAGAAATGAGCACTCGACATTATTATGAATTTCATATGTTAAATGTATTTTAATTTTTATTTAATTAATTTAAAAAATATTTTTTTAAAGGTTCACGATGTTTTGTTGGGTAATCCAAGATCGGCAACTGTTGAATTATTAGAGAAAATGTCTTCTACTCGAAAGCAACAACTTACTTTTAGGTTTATAATTAAAGTTTATTAATTCTAAAACATTTTACAAATTGCAAAAAATAAATAAACTTGGAAAAATAAACTTGGAAATAAACTTTCTTTCCAAGTTTATTTGTTAGAATAAATAAACTTGGAAGTATTGTTTTTAACAAACTTGACAACAACCTTAAGTTTTTGTAAAATAAAGTTTTGCTAATTGTGAAACATTAAATTACAAATTGTAAAAAATAAAACTAGGAAATAAACTTTGTTTTGAAGTTTACAAATTGTAAAATATCTAAATAAACTTTTTTTACAATTTGTAAAATAAACTTTGTTTTCAAGTTTATTATTTAAATTAAATAAACTTTTTGTAAAAAATGTTTTAAATAAACTTGTTTTAAACATTTAAAATAAATAAACTTGAATAACAAACTTTAAATGTTTTTACTAAACTTGAAACAAACTTTGTTTCAAACAATTTAAATTTCAATCTTTAAAACAAAAATAGGTGTGATTCTTGTTTTGGCCGATGCATCGACTATGACAATTTTGAAGAATTACAACAACACAAACTTGAAAAACACGGAATAGAAATACCTCTACTTGCATTACAATTTAAAAAGAATAAAAATAATAACAATGCTTCTCCTCCTGGAAAGGCAAAAAATGATTTTTTAATATTTTTTAGATATTTTTTCTTTTCATAATTTAAGATGAGAGCGCATCCAAAATTAGCACGTTCAGTAACCATTTGTCGTGATAAATCTTTGCCTTTGCCGCCCGGTGGACTTCGGTAGAAAAATAATAATTTTTCGTTTTTTAATTTTTAAAAATTTATTTTTTAGTCGTTCAGCCCGTATTCCAAAACCAACATCGGCAATTATTCATTCACTTTTGTTAGCTAAAGATGAAAATGGTTCTGAAAGTGGGGAGCAAATAAAGAAGGATTCAAGTAAAACACATGAGCGTTCACAAATTTTACAAGGGCTTAAAGATGAAGAAGCTAGAGAGGATGCTGAGCTTGATGGTCAATAAAAAAATTATAAAAAAATTAAAAAAATAAAAATCTTTTTTTTCTCCACAGATTGTATTAAAGGAATAAAACGACGTTGGGGAGGAGGAGTTAAATCAACAAAAAATTTAAGTAAAATAAATGAAATTAATGAAGAATTATTGCAAAATAATGAAACAAAAAGTGTCCAAGAAGAAGAACCTTTTGTCACAATTTTGAATGATGGACGTATTGAAGTTGAAGAAACTCAGGCAAATTAAAAAGGAAAATTTAAATAAAAATATTTTTAGATTAAAAAGACAAGAAATGTGCGTGAAAAGTGCTTAGATCCGCTTATGGCTCTTGCTTCCGCTGCGTTAATGGAAAAGGTGAATTGGGGATATTTTCATTAAAATTCTGATTTTTATTGGTTTTCCGGATGAAATAAATAATTTAAATATGTAAAACCTTCCGGAAGAAATAATACCGGAATGTTATATATTTTTCCGGAAATGTTTTATAAAATTATATTTTGATTTTTTCCGGAAAATAGAATAAAAATCAGAATTTATTTATATTTATCTTTTCAGAATTTTGTATATATTTTCCAGAAAATTTAAAATTCTGATTCTTCCGGATAGAGATAATACCAGAATTTTATTTAATTTTTCCGGAAAGAATTATTGCCATTTTTCCGGAAGAAATAATTATTTTCCGGAAACTTTAAAATTCTGAATTTTTTCCGGAAAATAGAATAAAAATCAGAATTTATTTTATATTTATTTTTCCGGAATTTTTAATATTCATCCATAAATGTTTTCCTTAATCAATTAGTAGCTGTATATTATAGTGACTTTCTATTAGAATAAATAAAAATTAATTTTATTTAATTTTTCTATCAATTTTAAAAGAATGCTTCTGCTAAGGCTATCAGCAACAACAAAACAATAAATAATAATTCTTATATTAATTCAACAACAACAGAAACTTTAAATCATCATACGTCTTCTTCTTATCCTTCATCTACTTCCTCAGACAATTTAAAATTAAATTCTTTAAATTCAACAACAGCAACATTATCTAATATACAATCAACAACAAATAATAATAAAATTAAAGAAATTTTTCGAGAAAAAAAGATTTCGGCAACAACAAAAATAGATAAAAAACAAAAGAAAAATGTTGGTTGGAATAAAGGAGATAAAAATGAAGAAGAAGAAAATAATAAAAAAAAGAATTTAGAGGATATTCCACAACAAAATAATTCTGAAGCTTTTCAGGAGGAGGAAGAGGAACAACAACAAGTGGGTACTCAAAATGTGGAAAACGTTGCTGTGAGAATATAAATTAATAATATAACTTTTTTCCGGAAATGATAAGACCAGAATTTGTTAAAACATTCCGGAAGAAATAATATCAGAATTCTATATAAATAAAAATAATACTTTCCGGAAAAATATAGAAGGTATTAGAATAGGTATATTACATAATAACCTTCTTCCGGAAATATTATAACCAGAATTTCTTTTTCCGTAAGAATAAAATTTTATATACCTTTCCGGAAAGTTTTATATATTTTTCCGGAATATTATATACCTTCCGAAATTTTATATACCTTTTCCGGAAATGATCTATAAAATTCTGATTTTTATTTTCCGGAAATAGTAAAATCAGAATTTGTAAAATTTTCCGGAAGAAATTAAATACAATTATTTTATATATTTTTCCGGACAGAATATTAACCAGAATTTTAATTAAGCAATAAAATTTTAGGTAGAATATCCTCGTGATTCCGCTTCGATTGAAAACAATAATAACAATAATAATAATAACAGCATTATTATTCCTGCATCTTCTCAATTTTTTACTCTCTCAGCAGCACAGAATCAGACAGCTTTGTTTGTTTCGCAAGACGATTCTACTTGGTTTGGGCAGTCAGTAGCTGCTCAAGTAACAATTTTAATACTTTGTCTTTCTTCCTAAAAAAATTTTTTTTCTAGTTACGTCTAATGCCTCTACATATTAAAGAATTGGCAAAAATGAGAATTCAACAAGTAAAGGATTTTTTTAACTAAAAATTTTTTTTAATTTTAAGGTCATTTTCGAATGCAATTCGTCTACATTTGCGTCTTTTCACCAATTTGCCCAACTCCAATCTAAACCACAAAATTCCCGCAGCAATGATTCTCCGGCAGCTACAAATTTTTCAACAGAACAAAATAATGGAATTGAACAAACTTTGGAAATTAATGGGGAAAGAGAAGAAAATAATGAAGAGGTTGATGTTATTACTGTTGAAGAACAACAACAAAAATTGAATAATGAAACAAATTGAATTTTGAATTTATATTTTATTTAAACTCTGATATTATTAAGAAAGAGAATATGTTTGGTGTTTTAGAGAAATTTACTAGTTAATTTTGGAATAAATATATAGTAGTATATTTTAAGTGTTTGTTTAAACTTTGTTTTTCTCTGTTTTTACAATTGTAATTTTTACAAAACAAAGTTTATTTTACAATTTATCTAAACTTTGTTTTTAAAATAAACTTGTTCTCTAACAAACTTTGTTTTTGCAACAAAGTTTATTTTAAAGTTTGTTGTTTCTCTTTGTTTTTACAATTGTATTTCTAAAACAAACTTTGTTTTTTACAATAAACTTGTTTTTCAATAAACTTGTTTTTTAAATAAACTTTGTTTATACAATTAAGTTTATTTTAAAGTTTGTTGTTTCACTATGTTTTTACAATTGTATTTTTACAACAAGTTTATTTATAAAATAAACTTGTTTTTACAACAAACTTTGTTTTTGTAACAAAGTTTATTTTCAAGTTTATTTTTCTGGCGTGTTTTCTTTATGTTTACAACAAAGTTTGTTTTCAAGTTTATTATTTGTAAGATGTTTTGCAAAGTGTTTTTTCTGTTTTCTCATGTTTATGTAAAACAAACTCTCTAGTATTTTCCAAAATTAACTAAACATTTTACAATTATATATTTAATATTATTATCTATATATTATTTTTTTATTTCACTGATTTTTCCTTTCGTCTCTTTCAAGTATACACATTATTTTATTAAAACAATATTATTGCTTGTTTTTAGAATAAAATGTTTTTACAACTTTTTTTCAATTTTAGCATAAAATTCCGAACTTGTCAAGATGTCTAGTAATAATTCCCAGTCTCATTTCAACTGTCCCGGCAGCAACCGTTCTCAACTTTAAAAATTGTTTTTAGCTGATTTTAATTTTTACAAACCTGAGCGCTTTGAACAGGGTCTAAATTAATAAATATTAGTGTATTTAAGAGGATATAAATTTTTTTAATGTTGATTATTTGTTAATTTTATGTCAATAGAAAGAAGAGGTTTAGAGCTATAAAATATTAAAAAGATCAAATTTTTATCTAAAGGATTCGAAAAGTTATGAATTTTTAAATGAATATAGTCTAGAATGTGTTTAGGTAGAAAAATAATTTTTACAAACTTAAATAAGTTTTGCTAAGTTTATTACAAACTTGAAATAAATAAACTTTTTTTAAGCTTAAGCTTGAAAACTTTTTTAAGTTTGCAACTTGTTTTAGTCTTATATCTTTCCGGAATTTAAATTATATTTTTTCCGGAAAGTTTATTATGTTTCTCTAATTACTGTTAAATTGAGGTTTATGTAATTTTATATTTACCTACCTTATATTATACGAAGGAGAACGATTTAATATTTTAATAAATTTATTTTTAAATTTATTTTAATAAATACCTAAAAGAATATTAGCTGAGCGAAGCTGCAATCCCCCTCCAATAAAACTTCGAGTCAATTCTTCCCTAAAATTTCCCTTAGGTCTCCAACAGTGACACTCCACTTTATGCTCTCCCGGTGAACTAGGCACAAAACAATTTCCATAACCAGAAATTGAATGACGCCCATATTTATCATAATTCCACACTTCTACGAGTATTCTTGGCCAGCCTTTAAGGGAAAAAATTTTTTTTAATTTTATTTAAAATTAAATTTTCCTTGAATTGTTCTAGTAGCAAGGTGTACGTCTATAGGATGAGCAAAGTAAGCACGTTCACTTTCTGGCAAGTCTGTATGTGTTTGCCCTTCTACTTCACCTTCTATTACTCTCCAACCACCTCCTTTTTTTTAATAAAAAAAATTTTTTTTGAATTTCTTGGTCCGAAAAAATTTTTTGTTTAAACCTACCACAATGCAAACTCCAACGACAAGCTACTCGATTATCACCAAAACCATAAGCGGATTCAATCTGACCGATTATATGTATTTCTGCTGCCATTTTTAGTTAAAAAATAATTTTTAAAGGGATATTTTTAATTTTAAGCATAATTTATTATTTTTGTTACCATGACAACAAGAATATTACAGTAAATTTATTTTTGTTTCCAAGTTTATTTTTCGCGAAAACTCAAAATTCGACATTGCCAAAAACAAGAAAAATTCAAACAAAAAAAAATTTATTTACTTTATCGAGTGTTTGTGCCTTATTTTACTAAAAGCACTGCCCCTAATTGAAGCACAGTCTCTAATAGAAGCACACCCCAAGAGAGGCTCGAAAAATAGAAGCACACGTGATTCAATTAGAGAATTTACGGTATCTTAAAGGCTAGTTTGGAGGGTCTAATAAACTTCTAAAAAATTCTCCTTTCCTAAACCACCCTAATCAACTACCTAACACATCTATCCTTAATTACTCATCCTAAAAAAACAAAAGAAAAATTTCCAAAAAACACAAGTTTTATTTTACATGAATCAAAAACACAATTAAATGACAAGAAAAATACTATAACAAGGCAAGAACATTCAACATAAGAAATTTAGGGGATTGAATGTGAATGACACAATATTTATGGAATTGGTGACAATAATATATACATACAAGTGAGGGGCTTAAAGGCTAAGAGAAAAATCACAACAAGGAGCAAATTACGGTTGCAAGGAGCAGCATTCTAAGCGAGCACAGGATTTCCTGAAATTCAAAAGAAATTTTTTCAGAGAAAAAAATTTCAAAAATTTCCAAAAAAATTTTTTTCAGAAAAGATTTCAAAAAAAATTTCAAAAAAGATTTTTTCCCCTACCAATTTGTCGTCGTATTCAATCCTCTTCCGAGGTCTCCTTTGACTCCTCAGTGCTGTAAATGTCGTCCTCTTTCTTGTCTGCACCATCCTTGCCGTCCTTGCCGTCCTTGCCGCTTCCCCCCTTTTTGTCCTTCTTCTTATCGTCTTTGCCCTTCTTTCCTTTCTTGCTCTTCTTCTTCTTTCCGTCCTTTCCATCCGAACTGCTACTACTGCTGCTTTTGCTCTTAGCCGTATGCTCCTTCTCAGACTTCTTGTCATCCTTCTTATCGGACTTTTTGTTGTCCTCCTTCTTGTCATCCTTCTTGTCCGATTTATCAGCTTCAGACTTTATGTCTGATTTTTCAGCCGTCTTTGAATCCGCGTCCGATACAAGTCCCGATTCCAAGTCGGTGCCGCTCTTCTTTGACGACTTCTCGTTGCTTTTGGCTTCGTCCTTTTTGTTGTCGTTGCCACCGCAGGCAAAGCAATAGACCTTGGAATTAAAAAAAATTTTTTTGGAGGGTTAAGGAAGCTAACCAAGAAGCAGAGGCACGCGATTATGGCCAAGATTCCTATTATCACGAGAACAAAATTGCGAACATTGCTTCCGACCTCCCCCGGGTTGATCCAGCCGAAGAAAACCTTCATGATCTTCACATCGTCGTCGGTGTTGTCCACAGCATTCCCATCAGCAACTGCAAAGTTGAAGAGAAGAATGGCGCCAATCAGCAGCGGAGAAGAAGAACAGTGCTTGGAACCAGACATGTTGAGTGAACAGAGCAAATCGCTGGTGAATTTTGTAGGTGATAAAAAGTAGTAAATTTTGGGGCTTTTATAGTTAATTTGGAGGTTAATTTTTATCCGAATTCTTATCCGATAATTTAAAAACTAATTAACCACTTTTCCATTGAGGCAAAAACTAGAGATTAGTAAAGAAGAAGATAAATGCGACACTGTAAAATGGCAGTTACTCGTTTTGCTCAGCAACCTCACTTGCTTGGAACTCGAACATTTGTTAAAGTTGTTTTACAACTTGTTTTTACAACACCGTTCCAACTTGAATTTTTACAATTGTTTAAAACTTGTTTTACAAATTGTAATTTTATCAAGTTTTAGAAAAATCAGAATTTAATTTTTACAAATCAGAATTTTTTAAATCAGAATTTAATTTAAAAAAACAGAATTTCAAATCAGAATTTGATTTTTAAATCAGAATTTAATTTTAAAAAAATCAAAAATTTTAATTTAAATTCTGATTTTTTACAATTTATTATTTGACACAATTCTTGTCTCTTTTTATTCTTTTAATTATTTGTCATCATCTTTTTACACATCTTTTCTCACTTCTTCCAAAAATCTAATTTGCTTTTTCTTGTCATAACCTCAAAATAAAAAAGGCAAAGCAGCGGCTTTTAACAAAAGAACAGATATATTCATATATTGGTTACCGCCGGGAATTAAATTAATTAGTAATGTCACACACAAAAACAAGCATTATTTAGAGCCATAAATTGACGAATTGAATCTCAATGTTTCTAAGGTTTTTTGTTTTGAAAATTTATTTGGAATAAAACAGAATAATATAAAAATTAAATTGAAACATTTTTGTGTAGATTTTTATAAGCTTCAAATATTCCGGAAGTGAATCAGAATTTTAATAAATTCTGATTCACTTCCGCATTATTGTTTTGAATATTTCCGGAAGAAATTAAAAATCAGAATTTGATTAAACTTTTCAGGAAAAAGATTTTATAAATAAATATAAATGTTTCCGGAATTTATAGAAGTTTCCGGAATATACCTATATAAATGTTTCCGGAACAAAAATAGGGAAACTTCCATAGCATTTTTCCGGAAAACTTTTTATCTATAGAAAAAATGTCTTTCCGGAAAATTATTAAATTCTGATTTTAATTTTCTTCCGGAAATATTTCAGAATTTAATAAAAATTTTACGGAAAGGTTATTCTCTCCCCTTCATTTTTAAACCTTTCCCAATTTTCAGGATAATATTTTAAAATATACACCAAAAATCTAAATAGTAAATAACGTTGATGGCACTCTTTTAATATTTTTATGTTTTGCTTTCATTTTCCTCTAAAACATTGCTTGTCTTTTAATAATACAAATAATATAGAAAGGTAAAATAACCTCTCAATTTCATTTTTGTTTGTCCTAAAATAGGGCAGAATATTAGCTATTAAATATTATTTTACAATTCGCCTTTAATTTTTGTTATTATATGTAGTTTTCCGGATTTTTCCGGAAGCGCTACAATTTATTTTGTCCTATCTCCGGTCGTAAAATATTAAACAGTAGAAATTCCGGAATGAAATAAAACTTTCCGGAAAAGTTTTAATTAAATTCTGATTTTTAATTAATTAAATTCTGATTTCTAATTAATTAAATTCTGATATTTAATTAATTATAAATTCTGATTTTTAATTAATTAAATTCTGGTATTTAATTAATTATAAATTCTGATTTTTAATTAATTAAATTCTGGTATTTAATTAATTATAAATTCTGATTTTTAATTAATTAGATTCTGATTTTAATTTCCGGAATTAAAATCAGAATTAAACAGGTTTTATAAATTTATTTACAAATCCGGAACATAAAAGCAGAAATTAAAATCCGGAATTTAATAAAACATTTCCGTAAAGTTTTTTTACAATTACAATTTAATTCCTTTTATTTTTACAATTTACTTTTAAGTTTTCCGGAAGTTTTTGGGAGCAAATAAAGTTTCGGTAGATTAAAATTTTACAAAATTAAATAAAACTTAAGTTTTTGCAAGAATGTCGGTATTTTTTTATAAATGAATGGAGACTTTCCTCGATAATTTTTTGTAGGCGTTTCAGTCAATTTATTTAATATAATATCCAGATAAAATTTTTTTCTAATTTTTTATAGAATTTATTTATTGTAAATTTTATTTAGTATATTACCAATGTCAAATCTTGACATACGTACTCATCAGAGGTGAATCGGAAATGACAAAGGTGCCGGAAATCGGAACTGTCGGAAATCTGAAATGACTCAAATGTCTTAACTCGGAAGTCGGAAACCAGCCTAAATTTTCGAAAATCGGAAGGAAAGAACGCCGGAAATCAGAATTTCGATTCACCTCTGGTACTCAAAATTTACGACACCCTCCATTTGACTTCGATTTTTAGAGCTCATTGGCCACTTATGTAGGGGAAGTTTCCAATTCCATTCAACTTCACATACACCTCAGTTTTACGGATACTTTTATCATCCCCCTAAGGGTCTACACAGAACCAAGCTCGACTGAGTATCACTACTTCAGACAATATAAATTTACTATTTTCTTGTTTGAATTTCATAATATTTCTGCTTCAATTTCCACAGTAATCTCGAAAATATATTTATTTTACTTTCACCTTTACCATTTAAAAAAAAAGACATCCCTCAAAATTAACTTAACTTTATATTGGATTAATGCCTTGAGAAACGAAACACTTCTGCTCAATTGCTTTCTGCCTTAAAAGCCACACATTATAGCTAGGTCTCTCTCTTCCTTCCCTGCTTTTTACCCCCTCCAACATTCTTCTTCCTCTTTGAATTTTCTTTTATTGCTTCAACTTTCAAAATCGGATTAGGCATGCTTCATCGCCGGAACCGGTGTTTGTGTGTGAGTTTTGTATGAGATGATGATGATGACTGGCCATTGCCGGTTAATTGCCTTTTCGGGGGTATATTTTCCTTTGGGAATTTTTTTTATAAAAATTGAAAATATATATATAAATATATTTGTAAAAAAGTAATGTGCCAAACAACTTTAGAAAACTGACAAAATGACTTTAACAAAATTACCGAAAATGGCAAAATTTTTGAGAAAACACGTTGGCAGGAAAATGAAAATTTTTTCTATTTTAGTCAAAAAAAAGTGTTTGTGTGGTTGGACAAAAAAATATTTTTATTTTAAAAAAATATTATTTTTGTAGTTCAACCTATTTTTAGTCTATATTTTATATTCCGGAAAATTCACTCTTTTGCAATTAAGTAAGAAGACCACCCAGAATTTTTTTTTAATCTTTTAATTGTTATAAATAAACTCTAGGAAGTCAAAAAATGGAAAATCAGTGAATATTTAATAGCCTAATAATTTTTAAAAAATTCTAAAAAGTTTTTAAAATAGAATTGGAAGTCAGCATAATGCTTGTTGATTATTTGTCTTCCTTCCGTAAATGTATTACAGCCTGTATTCCTACAGTCTATTTCCGGAAATTAAATTTTATTTACTTGTGTATTTTCCGGAATATATATTTCTTTTCCGGAATTTCTTTTCAGCGATTTCCGGAACTTTTCTGTTTAATATTTTATTTCCGGAAAATTATCAAAATAATAGTTGAAAATAGAAGTTTATTTATTTGCGTATTTTCCGGAAAGTATACACTAGCTATAAATACAGTCTTTTCCGGAATCCAAAAGTTTTAAAAACTTTCCGGTTCTATATTTTATTTCCGGAAAGGTATAAGAGTTAATTCTTTAATATTTTGATATTCTGGATTAACCAATTATTATACCACCAACTTCCCTTCTCCATCTTTTCATTTCCCTCCCAAAAGCCAAAACAAAATTAATCGGTAAAGTGAAGAGCCGCGCTCTTTTTTCTTTCCTTAAAAGAATTCCATTTCATTTAATTCAATTTTTATTCGTTGCCATCTGCCCACAAAGCTTAGGAAGCAATAGTAACAAAAGCCAATGTTTGGCCTGTCACAGCCAGAAAGTAAAAAAAAAGGAAAAATGAGGAGGCGCCCACACAAGACCAACCTTTTGGCTTTTTCATTTGTTATACTGTAAAAGACGAAAAAATCATTTGGCGGAAAGAAAAAAATTTTTTTCTCATTTTCTTGAATTCATGTTGTGGCATTTGCCGCATAAAACACAATAAATTTATTTAAATGTTATACTGTATTTTTTATATTATTTTAGTATGTATCAGTGATATCACGGAAAGTAGGGTCTGATTTTGGAAAATTTCTCTGGTTGGGGTTCGAGTCAAAAAAGTCAAGGTATCGGGTTTCGAGTAACCCGTGACATTCCCTGGTATGTATCTTCCGGAAAGCATGCTAAAGAGTAGTTCCGGAAAAGTATACTTTTTATTTACCGCCTCAAATTAAAGGGGAAGCCTTCCGGAAAACACTACATTTAGTATACATATGTATTTCCTTAAATATGTAGGTATATATTTTAGTTTATTTCCGGAAAATAAATACACAACAATGAAATTATTTTCTTTTCGGAAAACTTTGTTTTATATCAAACTTTATTTCTGGAAAGCTTATTTTTATACAATTAGCTTACTTAAAATTCCAAATATTCCTACTAAAATGAAAAACACATCATCTCCCATTATTACAAAATCATCACCTCCCCCTGACTGCCAAGGCATTTTTCGGTTGCTATCATCACCCAATGACGCTATCAACTCTGTTGAGGATAATAAAATTAAATTTCATCCTTTAAACGTTGGAAAATTAAATCACAAACCAAGCAAAGGTAATTAAAACCTTTTTTTGTTTGATGAATATACTTCCGGAAAACACTTTCCCGAAAAATACAAAAATATATTAGTTGATATTTCCGGAGGGTAATATTCCGGGAAAACTTTGTTTATATTCCGGAAAGCTCATAAATTTCCGGAAAAGTTAGAAAAAATACGAAAATACATTAGTTCGGTGGAAAATAATTTTCCGGAAATTTTCCGGAAAGAAATTATATTTCCGGAAGAATACTCAACCATAGACATCACCTTTCTAAAACATTCCGGAAAATTCCGGAAAACACATAAAAATATATGTATGTACTTGAATAAATAAAAATATAAATTTCCGGAAAACATGCAAATATTTAATTTATAGGCAAATTACTCTCTGCTTTAATCGCTAACACTCGACGTTCACGTCATTCTGGTAAGGGTTGGAATATTAATTTAATTTTCGACGTTAATTAAAAATTCACAGCGCGCAATTCCCAAGCATTTAACGCTACATTTTTGGCAGGAGGGGAGGAAAACAAAATTAAATTGGATTTTGTAAAGGAAGAATTATTAAATGGTAAAACAATTTAACTAGAAAATTCCCAACATTTTTTTAATTTTTTTTTAATTTTAGAAGAAAATGAAATAAAAGGGAAACAAAATATAGTAGAAGATGTTAAGGTGACCACATCTAGTTTAATTAATTTTAAAAAATTATTTTAATAAGGATATCAATCAAAAGCCTAGAACCTCATCTTCCTCCTCTTCTTATTCGTCTTCTGAATCCCCTAAAAATCATCCTCCTCCCCAGTCTTCTACTTGCTCCTCTTCTCTATTCCCCCCTTTACCTTCTCAACGTTTCCAAACAGAACAAAAAAATTTTGGAGGTTTTCCATTTTTAACCAATCCAAATGGACATTCATTCCCTCCCTTCCCACCCTTTTTATTACCTCCACAACACTCATTTCCACATGGCCATCCAATACATTTTCTTCATGGACTGCACCAACCGCCTAATTTTATTTCTGGATTGCCTCTAAACGGGCAAAATTGTAAGTTTAGTTTTCCGGAAAATATAATTCCGGAAAATATATAATTTCCGGAAAATATAATATTATATATTGTTTTCCGGAAAATATAATTCCGGAAAAAATATAATTTCCGGAAAATATAATATTATATATTGTTTTCCGGAAAGTATATTCCTGTATTTCCGAATAGTTATTCTCATAAAGATTATACCTACAGAAGATAGTTCCGGAAATATATATACATAGTTCCGGAAAATACAATTCCGGAAATATTTAATTTATATGGAATATTTAATTATATATTTTATAGCATCTATGGGTAACTTAGCGGCAGTAATTAATGCAGCATCAGCCGTTATAAACCCGCAAAACAAGCAACAACAAAATACTCCTCCAAACGAGTTAATAAAATAAACAAAACTATTATAAATTGAAATTTTTAAAAAGTCAAACATCCACTTTAATAAATGAAACTTCCGAGTCTGTAGCACAGCTTTCAGTTAATTTTTAAATTTTATTTAAAATTATTTTTTCTTTCTAGTCGGAAGGGAGTTGTTCACCTGCCATCGATGACCACCAAACTAGTCCAAGTCCAAAAACCTCAAAATGTATCGACGCTGCCTCGTTAACATGCTCCGTCTGTGGGGATATTTCTAGTGGTACCTAGAGATATCTTAATTTTTAAAAATTAAAGAAAATTATTTTTAAGGCCGCCATTACGGTATTTTAGCCTGTAATGGCTGCTCAGGCTTTTTCAAGCGAAGTGTTCGACGGCGTCTTATCTACCGCTGTCAGGCTGGAACAGGAACATGTGTTGTAGACAAAGCTCATAGGAACCAATGTCAAGCTTGCCGTCTCAAAAAATGCTTGGCAAAAGGAATGAATAAGGACGGTCAGTGAAAACAAGTCGGAAATATATAGATAATAAGATTCTCTCCAAAAAATATCTTTTCCGGAAATACAAACTTTTCCGGAAACATAATTTTCCGGAATATAATATTATATGTGTTGAATAACTATAGTATTTTCCGGAATATAATTTATTTTCCGGAAACGAGTAAATGTTTAATCTTTTCCGGAAAAGTATACATTCTCTTCCGGAAAACCCATACCTATATATTTTTCCGGAAATTATATCTATTGCTATTCTAATTCTATTCTATTTTCTTCTCTAGCCGTCCAGAACGAACGTCAACCACGTAATTCTGCAACCATCCAACCACCTACAGATTTTGAAACTTTGTATTCTCATGCAAACTTTTTTAGGCTAGTTTTATTTATTTTCTCTTCTCTGCTATAAAGTTTATTTTTTAAAGGGATTGTTCAAATGTGCTTTCTTCAGCTGTTGATTTTGTACATTTACCAAGAGATCAACACCAAGGAAGGTTAAAAAAATTATTTTTCTCCTTAAAAAATATTTTTTTCCAGTTCTTCAAATCCTCCTTTATTTCTTCATGACAAAGACCCACTTAACTACCCTCCCCAACCAAATAATCTTTCAAGTTTAATATCTTCAGTAGAGTCAAGTACTGAAGAAAGATTGGCATTTAGTGAATTAACTGCTAGAATAATGACTTTATTAATTAAATGGGCTAAAGGAATGCCTTCATTTATTAATAACATCTGTGCGAATGACAGGGCAAGTTTTTGAGATAAAAAAATAATTTTCGGACCGGAAATTTTGAATTGACGACATAATTTTTAATTTTTCCCCATTACAGTTATCCTTATTGGAGGGTGCATGGGCGGAGCTTTTCCTCCTCTTCGCTTTTGAAAGCTCAACGATTTTTGAAGAAACATCCAAATTCATACCTCCTCGTTTACTACAGGCATTGAATGCCTTACAAAACAATTTTAAACGACTAGAGATGGATCAGTCAGAAATTGTATGTCTTCGAGGGGTTTTACTATATCGCCCGGGTAAAGCCTCACAAATTATATTAATTCTAGTAAATTTTTAGAATTGCCAGGAATTGAGAATTCAGCACTAGTGCAACAATTACAAGACCAATCCATTGTCCGTTTACTTAAAAATTTCGAAAAATTTCAGAATAATTTTTTTCAGTTAGGTCTACAACAACAATCAATGCGCCGTTCACCCCCAATTACCCGTTTTGGACGCATTCTTTTATTTTTACCTACTCTAAGATTGGTAGCAGACCCCAAATTAATTGAAGCGGTCTTTATTAATTTAGCTTTTGATAATAAACCAGTGAATAAAGTTTTGGAAACTTTATTGACAGAAATATAAAATATAAGCAATTGTAATTAATGTTTAAAAAAGTTTCTAAGTGTAAAATAATATTACAAATTGTAAATGTTTTTATTGTTTTTACAAACATGTTTAGATTAAAGTTTATTTTTCTGATTATAATTATGTTGCTTCAAGTTTGAAAAGGTTGCAAATATTAACAAGTTTTAAACTTGAAGAAATATTTGTAATACAAGTTTTATTTTGTAAAATATGTTTAAAACAAAGTTTTGTTTAAATAAACTTGTTCAAATCAAAGTTTATTTAATAAACATGTTTAGATCAGTTTTGTATTCTTTGTTTTCCGGAAACATGCTTTTCCGGAATATACTATTTGTATTATTTAACTATTATATTTTCCGGAAAATATTTTATTTTCCGGAAATGAATAAACATTTAAACTTTTCCGGAAAGTATATGAGTATCTTCAGGAAATACCTATAATCTTTTCCGGAAAAATTGTGTTGCTTCAAGTTTGAAAAGGTTTCAACTGTTTACACATTGTAAACTTGGAAAAAGAATTGTAAAACAAGTTGTATTTTTATTTAATTAATTAGTATACGAAAATTAAACGAATACAATGCTTTAGATGGAGTTTAAGAAAATTAGAAAGATTAAAAATAATATGAAAATTAATTTTAAAAAAATGAAATGAGCATGAAAATGAAGGGGAATGTTTTTTTTTAATTTTAGTTGGCAGTCTTCCAACCATTCTTTGGAATTTAAAAATTATTTAAAAATTAATTAACTTTCTTTCATTGGTTTTATTCTTCCACCCCAACATAGTTGATATGTACCAAAGCGCCAACCTTGAAAAACTTGGTTTAAACTTAAATTTAGACTAAATTACCAATGTGTGGGTTTAATACGGCTTTTACAAAAATTGGGAAAGCCATTAATTCACGGAGTATCCAACAAAATAAAAATTGGGAAATTGAAAAGGGTAACTGGCCATTCTAAAAAAATTTTTTTTTAATTATTTAACAAAAAATTTGTTTACTTGAAGTGTTTTAATTAAAATAAAATCACAAGTAGCCCAATAAATAAAATGAAATGCCAAAAAGGGAAACATTGCTTGTTGTCCAAATAAATACCCGAAAGATAGGGCGCCAACAAAAGAAGCAAAAATGCATTCCTGAACAGGTTCAAGAATTATTGTGTGGGGTAACATTGCTATTCTGAGTTTGATCCAACTAGAATTAAAAACATTACAACTTTAAAAATATTTATTACAACTTGTTTTAAAATTTAATTAAAATGTTTAATTTAATCGTAATTTTTAAAACATTTTCAGCATGTTTTACAAACATGTTGTAAATATGTTTTATTTGTAAAACTTTTTTTTAAACAAGTTTTTAAACAAGTTTTTGAAAGCATGTTTATAAAACTTGTTCGTAAACATGTTTTATTTATAAAACTTGTTTTTAAACAAGTTTTTAAAAACAAACAAGTTTCCAACTTGTTTTTATAAATGTTTTTACAATTTGTTTTACAATTTGCTATTAAACTGTTTTTTCAACTTAAGCTTACAAATTCTAAACACGTTGTAAAAACTTGTTTTTCTTTTTTTACATTCAAAATGTTTTATTATTAAATAAAAATTGTTCTCACCGGCATATTCGTTCCTGAAAAGTAAAAAGTGAGGTATTTGCAGAATTCTGTAGTGCTGGCATATGAGAAATAACATTTCGATATCCACTTAAATTTTAATAAAATAATTTTTCAATTATCAAAAATATCCCTAACGCTCTAGCAAATGCTTGTCCCAAAAAATAATCCTCGGCTAAAAATCCTCCAAACTGTCTAAATCCTCCGCATTGTTCCAAAACATCTTTTAACATTAGAGCACTCATTCCTGTTGAACATACAAAACGGAAAGCATGACTAGCCAAATATATACGAGAATGGGCACCGCCAAAGTAGACATAAAAGAGAAAAAATATTATTTTATTTTTTACAAATTGTAAAATTTTTACAAATGTTTTTAAAAACATTTTATAATCTTAAAAACATTTTTAAACTCAATTTACAATTCTCACAAAAACATGTTTTACAACTTTAATGTAAACTTGTTCTTCTTCAAGTTATTAAATAAACTTGTTTGCAGAAAAACAAGTTTATTTATTAAAAACATGCTGTTTATAAAACTTATTTTTAATAATCAAGTTTTACAACCTTTTACAACTTGTTTTATGATTGTTTTTAAACTTATTTATTAACAACAATTGTCGATAAAACAAGTTTATTTATTTATTAAAAACAAGTTCTACAATTAAACATGTTTTACAATTCCCTTATAATTTTTTAAAAACATGTTTTTCTAAAAACTACTTGTTCGAGTGCTGCCCAAATTCCACTTCTATCTTTACAAAAAGGTGTTTGTGTAACTAAAGCAATATCTGTCCTTTCCAACATACACAAAACCATATCAGTTAAAGCATTTTGACGCATATAAATTCCTTGATCGCTTATCAATAAATGGGAATATCTAAAAAATATTTTTATTTTTCTCTTATATTTTTCTTTTAATTTCTTCTCACTTGCTAGCCACATATCCAGGGAACATATTATTTATTTTTGGATTTAATCCTACTCGTTGTCCTCCAATAAATATACGTGTATCCACTTTGGGGTATTTTGCACAGAGTCGTTGAACTAAATCATAAGCTGGATCTTGACGGGAGTACAAACAAAAGAGTAATTCAAACTGGAAAAAATTTTTTGAATTTTTTTGAAAATTTCTTTGCCTGTGGATAGTCCAAAAGGAAAAAGGATTCCAAATTTTCCTCCAAATTTTCATCCATTCCAACCAAAGGTTTTAATATAGAAACACCGGGAAGTTGGGAAGACAAGTTTATTTTATTAAGTTTGTTTTGTTGTTGTTGTTTTGTTTCATGATTGGAGTCTTCTTGTTCTTCCTCCTCTCTATTGATTGATAAGCAAGTTTTGTGTAAACGACGTCTTCTGGGAAAATTAAAATAAAATATAAAAACAGCAATTACAAAATTAAAGAAAAACATTTACAATTTTAAGTAAAACAAGTTTGAGAAATTTTCAGTATGTTTTACACTTTTTATCAATTTGTTTTACATAGTTGCAACTTGTTTTAAAACTTGTTTTTATAAACTTGTTTTTCCCTTCCCCGTAAATTAGAATTAATAAAACTTGAAATTGCAACTTGTTTTACAACTTGTTTTACCAATGTTTTTATAAACTTGTTTTTCCCTTACCCATAAAACTAGAATCAATAAAACTTGAAATTGCAACTTGTTTTACAACTTGTTTTACCAATGTTTTTAAAAACTTGTTTTTCCCTTACCCATAAACAATAGAGACAATATGCAACAAATAACAGCCCATAATAAATAAAATTCCACAACAAGCAAATATCCTCTGTATTGCTAATTGTTCTGTTCCAAAACCAAAAGATAAACGGTTAGGAGGAGTTATTGCACCATTAGCAATAAATTGAGTGTCTGTTAAAGGTGTATCCAATTCCAAGTTTGGGGAAGCTTCCCCAGACGGCCCAGGTTCAGGGGAAATAACAACAACACTGCGGGATGACTGGTAATCTTCAACATTGCCAAAAGCTTCTTTAGACATTTAATTAATGAATAAATAATTATTTTGTTTAAGAAATGTTGGAATAAATTTAGAATAATAAATAATACTTTTAATTATTTTTTAAAGGAATAAAAATAAATTAAAATATCTAGGCAAACTATAGGGTATGTAGTTGTTTTAGAGCCTGAAAAGCTAAAAAAATTTTTAAAGAATTAATTGAACGAAAAATAATTTTTTTTTAATTTTTAAAAATATTTTAGAATTAAAATTAGGGAAAAGAAAATTAAAAAATTTTTCAAAACAAAAAATAAATTCAACACAAAATTAGTTCAAAATTCTATCACTGAATATGTATACATGACAATTAAAGGAGGACCTAAAACAATTCTGACAGCCTTTTTACAAATTGTAAAAATTAAAAGAGAAAATTGAAGGAAGTAAAAATGAAAAGTTTTTTGTTATAAGAAGCCAATCATTCATTTTTCAATTTAAAAAAATATTCGTTTCCATAGTAAAACATTATTACAATTGTATTGGTTTCTTTGATAAATATGCTTAATTTAAATAAAAATGAGGGGGAGGCGCGTTAAAACCGTTGTTAAGGCACGAACAATTTTACTTTTTATTTCCAAAAATAAAGTCCCTATTCTAAAAATAAATTTTTTCTGTTCAGAACCAGAGGTGGGTCGGAATTCCGATTTCCGAGTTTGCGTCAGTTCCGATTTTCGGCTCTTCCGATTTCCGACACCTCGGACTGTTCCGACCCACCTCTGTTCAGAACTTATAATTTTTTAAATAAATTTTTGGTCATTTAAATAAATATTTAAAAAAAATTCTTAAAATAATTTCCCTTAAAACAATTTTTTATCAGTAAAATTAATAAAAAAGACTAACAAATTCTAGTCACAAAATTCAGAAATTATGATTAGGTAGATAAATTAAAATTTAAAAAATTATGTGCGTAGTTTATACAATAGATAAAAATACAAATTACCTAAAATACCCCCAATTTAATATGTAGACACTAGGAATTGTGTTTTAGGTCATTAAAACACAAAGTTTGTAGGATTGTAATAATTGTAATAAATTGAGTGTTTTTAGTGAAGGATTGTAAAAATCAGAAATTTTATGTAAAAAAATTTTCGGATAATTTTTAATTTTTAAAAATAAAAGATGAACATGAAAAAATCATGCTGAGAAGAAATACATGCATATTTGGAAGAATAAAGAACGGAGAAATAAATAAAATCGATGTAAACTACCAAATAATAATGTGTTTTTATCGAATTAATTAATTAGAAAAACTTGTTTCTTCACATGTTTTAAATGTGGGAAAGAAAATTACAAATTGTAAAACTTGAAAAATTTCGAAGAAACTTGGAGATAAAATCAGAATAAAATCAGAATTTTACAAATTGTAAAATCAGAAATTGTAAAACTTAAACAAATTTAAAAAAGACTACAAATTGTAAAAACTTTAACTTAAAACTTGAAAAAAATAAAGTTTGAATTTACAAATTGTAAAAATAAAACTTGAAACTTGAAAAGAAATTACAAAATGTAAAACTTGAAAATTAACTTGGAGAAATTATTAAACTTAAAACTTTAAAAAAAGCTTGAACTTAATAAAATCAGAATTTTACAAATTGTAAAATCAGAATTTGTAAAAACTTAAATTATAAAACTTAATTAATTACAAATTGTAAAATGCTGCTAAACAAGTTTTAATAATTGTAAAATATGTTTTATTTATAAACAAAGTTGTAATTAATTATTGTAAAACTTAAAAACTTGAAAACTAGTTGGAAATTAAGAAAATCAGAAATTGTAAAACTTATAAAATCAGAAATTACAAATTGTAAAAGTTATAAAGCTACAAACTAGAATTCATTTATAAATAATCAAAAAACATTTTAAAAATTTATATTTAAAATATAAAAAGATGACTAATAAAATAAACAAAAAGTATGTAAAAGATAAAAAAATATATTTATTTAACAAAAAATAATAATTTTTATTTGCATGATTCACACAAATAAATCGATTTGTTTTAGTAGAAAAGAGTGAAAGAGAGAAAATCAATTCTCGGGAAATGGTCGAGAGTGGGGGTAAGCAAACTAAAAAAAAGAGAAATAAATAAATATTATTTTGGAAATATTAATAAGAGAAAACGAGAAAAAAATTTTTAAAAATTTTTAAGGTCATGCGTAATTAGGAAAATAATTTTTTTTAATTTTAAAAATTCCAAGTTTGTTTAATTACAAATTGTAAAATGCTGCTGAACAAGTTTTAATAATTGTAAAACAAGTTTTATTTATAAACAAAGTTGTAATTAATATTTTTACAAATTGTAAAAACAAAATTTCTGATTTTTACAATTTATAGGTAAAAATAAAATTAATAAACCAGAATTTTATTTCTTGTAATAAATAATAATTATTAATTTATTTTTGAATTTAAATATTTTATTTTATTTAAGAAAACTTCCGTTTTTACTCTTAAAAAGAGGTTAAATAAATATTTAAAAAATTATGTGGTTTGCCTTTTTTACTCCTTCACTCTCATATTTGCCTTATTTTTTGCCTAAAATATATTCATTTATTCATTGATTCAATAACCAATGCTAGATGGCCATCTTTTCAGTCAAAAATTGTCAGAAATACTCACAAAAAAATTTTAAAATTTATTAAAATACTCTCCCTTAAAAATTAAAAAATTATATCCTTTTTAGACTTGTAAATGATTATTATTTTTATTTTATTTATTTCCTTAATTAATTCCCAAATAATTGAACCGCCTACTAGAAATGTTGATTTGTGGGATTTATTTGGGTAAAATTTAATTCTTTTTTAATTTAAAAAATTATTTAAAGTACGTCCACTACTAAAAGGGATGGACTGGTAAGCTGTTTTTTAAAATAAATTTAAAAATAATTTTAAAAGAAACACAGTAGAGAGGAAGTAATCGTTCGATTATCTATTGGAGGTGGTTTTTAATTTTCTTTAGATTATTAAAAAAAAATTTTTTTGAAATTTTTAAAATTAAAAAAAATTAATTTTTGCTTCTTAAAAATTTTTTTAAAATCGAAAAAAAATTTTTTTTAATAGCCAGTTACTATTTTTTCTAAATAAAAGTCACCTATATTTTCGTTAAAATACCCAACTTTCAAAAAAAACTTTGTTTTCCTCAAAATTTTATTTTTAAATTAAAAAAAAAATTAAATTTTTTAAAGAATTGGTCGGTCAAAAAATAATAATTCCAAATTTGCCGTGGACGGCCACTCAAGATCCTAATGAACAAATTCCGCCTGACAGGAATGTGCCTGAAACTAATCCTCTTCCTCCAAATAATAATGTTACTATATTTACTTTTCTTGGTGTCCCGTATGCGGAGCCTCCTTTGGGTGAACGGCGATTTAAGGTAAAAATAAAGAAAATAATATTAAATTAATTTAGGTCAATCAGAATTCTGATTTTATTTAGAATTCTGATTAGTAGGTATTCTTGTTTCCCTGAATTCTGATTTTTATAAGAAGATCCTGGGTTTTTCAAAAAAATTCTGATTATTTAAAACAGATTATGATTTTTAAGACCGCAATACAATTCTGATGCTTAAAATTCTGATTTCTAAAAATTCTGATTTTTGAAATCAGAACACGATTCTGATTCTAAAAATAACTAATTTAAATAAATTCTGGTTTACACAACCGGAACATAATTCTGATTTATATTTCCTTTTTACCATAGTTCTGACATTTTTAACAAGCAATTCTGATTTTTAATTTCATCATTTTACTCTCAAAAAACAATTCTGATTTTCCAAAAATTAAAAAAAAATTAAATAAAAAATTCGCCCAAAATTTAAGGCACCACAACAACTCATTCGTTCGTTCTTTCACCAATTTTTATTTAAATAATTAAAAATTAAAAAGATTTGCCGGGTGATTCCCCATTTGTTGCTTTTACTTTACCCCCAGTGTGTGCACAAGATGTGGAGACTAGGCCAACATTATTTATTAATTCTCCATATCCTTATCAATCAAGTGAAGATTGCTTATATTTAAATATATATACTCCTGCTCTGGTTGGTTTTTTTAAATAAATTCTGATTTAAAGAAATTCTGATAAAAATTAAATTCTGATTTAAATTCTGATTTTTAAAAAATTAAATTCTGGTTTTTAAGAATTAAATTCTGATTTTTTAAATAATACAATTCTGATTTTTCTGAAACTTGATAAAATTATAATTTGTAAAACAAGTTTTAAACAATTGAAAAAACAAGTTGGAACATAATTTTTAAAACAAGTTGTAAAACAACCTTAATAAATGTTCGAGTTAGAAAAACTTGTTTCGAAACAAGTTGTAAAACTTTATTAATTTATATATCAGAATAAAATATCAGAATTTTAAAATAAACTTGATTATTGCAATAAATAATTACAATTCTGATTTCTTAAAATAAAAAATTCTGATTTTTCAAATTTTTTTCCAGAAATTTTCCTCCACAGCAGAAAATGCTTTACCCACTATAGTTTTCTTTCATGGGGGAAACTTCCAGACAGGATCAGCTAATGGTTTAAAAAAATTTTTTTTAATAAATTTTGATTTTTACTTAAGATTGGCCTGGTCACGTTTTAGCTTCTCGCGGGATTGTTGTAGTTAATGTTAATTATAGATTGGGGCCTTTCGGTTTTTAATTAAAAAATTTGGAAAAAAATTTATTTAAAGGTTTTATGAGTTTAGGGGATGAAAGAGGTAATTATGGACTTCAAGACCAACGGGCAGCTTTAAATTGGGTTAGACAACACATTTATGGTTTTGGGGGTGATCCTAATGCTGTTACTATAGGTGCGTCTTTTATTGACGAATATTTTTAAATTGAGTTTATTCTGATTTTTAAATCAGAAAATAATTCTGATTTTTTTAAAGTTGGACACGATTCTGGGGCTGTAAGTGCTGGTATTCACATGCTTAGTCCTTTATCTAGAAGTAAAATTAAATTTAAATAAAATTAAAAAAAATTTATTTTTGGATTTATTCCGTAGTGTTGTAGCAATGTCTGGGGCAGAAGTTTCTTATCATTCTACTATTGGGAAACCTGCATTGGGCAAGTTTTGTTTAATTTTAGTTATCAGAATGTGTGTTTTTCTTTGTTCTTTTGTCCTTTGTCTAGAAGTAAAATTAAAAATTCTGATTTTCTGATTTACCTATATATTTTTATAAAATTCTGATTTTCTGATTTACCTATATATTTTTATAAAATTCTGATTTTCTGATTTACCTATATATTTTTATAAAATTCTGATTTTTGTGTTTTGCAAAAATTCTGTTTGTGTTTTATAATAATTGTTGTTCTTCTTGTATTTTTATGTTTAATTCTGATTTTTATTATTTACAAAAATTCTGATTTTTGTATATTTTGTTTATTTATAGCTTTTAACAACACAATAAAACTTGGCCGTTATTTGGGCTGTGTTCATCCTGTTGCTAGTGAAGTTTGGAGTTGTATTTTAACTCGTTCAACAGACGATATTGTACAGGCTGTTTCTCCTACATCAGTTCCCTCAATTCCTGTATTTTTTAAAATAAAATACATTTTTTTCTAAAACACATTTTTGTATTTTTCACAGATTGAATTTAACCGTTATTTATTTTTGCCTACTGTTGACGGGAAGGAATTATCAGCCCACCCTTTATGGCTATTAAATAACGTTAAGAATGGATTATCCAACCCTTTTACTGTGCCATATTTAACTGGATTAAATAAAGAGGATGGAATTGAAGCAATTTTAGAGGATAGGACTTTGGGTATAAAATTAATTCTTAATTAAAAATTTAAAAAATTCAAAGGTGAATTCACCGATTTCCTTCAAATAACCCACTTATACATGAGAAGTTGGATAACTGAATATGCCTTCAGACACAATTACACAATGAATAGAGAGGTACTTGTATTTTTGTATTTTCCCTTTTTGTATTTTAAGTTAGACAAGAATTCTGATTATTTATTTTAAATCAGAATTAAAAAAAAACATCCAACTTTGTTTTTAAACAAATTTTGGTTTTTATTTTAATTCAGAATTTAAATAAACATGTTTTAAAAATACAAAAATTCTGATTTAAAAAATCAGAATTTAATTAAAACAACACAATTTAAGTTAGATTGAACATCAGAATTTTAATAAAACAAACAATTTTAACAATAAAAACAAATCAGAATTTAATAAAAACACAAAACAAATAAATCAGAATTTTAGTTGTTAAAAATCAGAATTTTATTAAAACAAGGCGGAATTTATTTAAAAAATCAGAAGTTCAAATGAACTTTGAAAATACAAAAATTCCAGAAAAATACAGAAATACATTCAGTCCCCCCACAATCATTAAAAACACAAAAACCCTCTATACTCAGTTTTAATTAAATTTAAGGCAATAATTGAAGCAATAGAATCTTTTTATACTTACTGGCCAGATCCTTCAGATGTTTGGAATATTAGACAACGTTTTATTGAATTAATTACCGATACCTTCTATGTCCAACCAATTTCACAATCAGCCCATTTACACTCCGAAAGTGGCTCGAGAACGTGGATGTATGTTAATTCTTACAATTTTTCTGCTCAGAGAGAAGCTTTGGGAATATTACCTTCACCTTTATTTCCTTCTTGGACTGGTATAGAGAAGAAAAATATTTAAAAAAAATTTTTAATAAAGGAAGTTGCCATGAGTGTGACCTATACCTTTTATTTGGCTTCCCTTTTATGCCTCAACATTTACTTCCCCCTCAACTTGCTTCTGTTGAATGGTTAGAAGTTGATAGAAATGCTAGTCAATTATTTTCTTCTTTTATTAGACAATTTGTTAAATACTCGTTCGTTTTTTAAAATTTTTAAATGAGAGGAAAAAGGGTAGGTGAACGTTTTTTGGGTAGATAATGTCTCTGTCTTGAGGCCACATTTTGGATCATAACTTTTTTCAATCTTGGCCGATTTAAATAAATTTTATATCAATCAAAAGCTATGAATGTGTAGATTATTTTAGCTAACAGGAGTGACTTGGTCAGACTAACCTACAAAAAGTTACAGCTAAATAAGTGAATGCAATCGTGATTTTTGAGCTTTATTTTGGCTATATTTTTTTTCAGGATGGTCTGATCAAATCAATCCTGTTAGCTAAAATAATCCACACATTTAGAGCTTTCAATTGATACAATAATTACGTAAATCGGTTAGAAATCAAAAAAGATATGGATCAAAATATGGCATTGAGGCTGAACCGCAAACCTCTACTAATTGTTAAGGATTTTGGACAAATCTTCAGACAAAAATTTTTTTTTAATTTTTTAGAGATCCAAATTTGCCATTAGATGGAAGCTGGTCAGCTCACCAACCAAGAGCTCATTGGTTTCTTCAATTTAATTATTCTAGTGGTCAAAGTCTTCACTCCCCAGGCATTTTAAAAAAAGATTATCGTTTTGAAGAAGTTGCTTTTTGGAATAATTACTTGCCTGCTGTAAATATATTTTTTATATTAAAAATAATTTAAGAACCCTAGGGCAGTGAAAAAATTATGTTTTGATATTACATGATAAAAATCCAAAAGAAATTCCACCAATAATATAATTATAGGGATAAGGACTGTTCAAAATTGCTAATTGCGCCTGTGTAATAAGGCCGTACACAATTGAAATAAATTAAATTACAACAGTTAGCAAGCGTAAAAAAACACGAATTCATACAATCCTTTGTCAGCCCTTCTATGTAAAAAAAATTTTTTTTCACTATTGAGGGCAGGCTTGATGCAACGCATCTTTTATACCTTTTTTCTATAATTATTCTCCAATCTTCAAATTATCCCTATTATATAGATATCTTAAAGGTTGAGACTAGGGTTGAGGGATACAATAAAAAAATTTCGAATATCCTGAGGAAATTTTCGATATCGTGTTTTGGATATCCAGAGATCCCCAACCCACCCCCCCCCCCAGATCCACTAAAATAAAATTAAAAAAAATTTTTTTTAATTCAATAGTTAGTCAATTATATGACAACAACATTTCCACCAGAAGAGGGAAGTGTTAGGAATGAATTAACTTTATTTAAAGGATTATTTGCAATTTGTTTAATTTTTGGGATTATTTTAATTGTGATTACATTGTCATTAGGTTATAATGTTTGTACTAGAGATTTACAAATTATTGAGGAAAATAAATCTAGAGAAAATTGGAAGAATACAAGAAGACTGACTTCGCCTCCTTTTATTGAAAGAAGAGAAGAATTTGAACGAGTTTCCAATTTTTAGATTTTTTATGTTTTTATTTATTCCTCATTCTTTTTATTAAGATTAAAAAATAATTATGTGGAAAGCAGCTCCGGAACTGGGATGGTTTGGGGACTGGGGGAAAAAGTTTCGGATCGATTTTCGGAGCGGGTTTAAAAAAATTTTTCTTCAAATTGGGTTCTAGTCGAAAAAAAGTCCGCAACTCCAACCCTATTCCACAACTGTCCAGAATTTGGGGAATAATAAAATTCGAATTAAAAATAAAACGTTAAAGTGTAGTCTGGCTCGGAAGTTTTTATTTAAATTTGTACTCTCATTTCTGAAATTAGTCTTGAATTTTTATTTCCATTTTTAACTCGAATTTACCCCCAAATGTTGTCAATAATCGAATAATATGCTAGGCAAGACTGTTCACGACCGATAAAAAAAAAATTAAAACAAAAATCGAGCATACCAGAAAAAAGAATCTCAAAAATTTCTCCTCCCAAAAAATTCAGGTATTAGGGTAATAGGTGGGAGCTTAAAAACTTGGGAGTTTAAAAATTGATTACTGATCATGAAAAATCTTAAATAAAAATAAAATCTTAATAGCTTTAAAAAAAGCTTCAAATTTTTGTCAAAAATAAATTAATTAAAAATATAACCTCCATAAAATATTTCTCCATTCTTCTTCTCTAAAAATATTCTCACAATCAACCTTCAGTCTTTCCTCCAAATTTGGATTTAATAGCAGCTTCCTTAGCCTCATCAAACACTTTATTGTCAATATAAGAATTGCACGGATAACACCAAACAGAAAAGTCAGCAAAGCTTAAAGCCAGTGGATGTTTTGTCTCTTCGGTGTGAGCCAAAGCGTGTCCCTCAACATAACGAGAGCAATAGACCTTTTAAAAATATAAAAAATTTATTAAATTTGAAGATTAAATCGTTAAAAGAAGAAAATTTAATTTTGCGGACAAAAATATTTTTTGCGGAAAATCAATCGCCAATGATGAAGAAAAAGTTTTAATGTTAGGATGGACAAGATAAAGAATAATAAACAGCCCAAAAAGTTATTTGTGTAAAAATAAAGGACTCGTAAAATTCGTAGTATGTAAAAAAAAGTCGCAGCTTTTATGCGGTTGTTGAACTTTACAAAGGTAACTTTTACAGAGGTAACAAAGCTAACTTTCAAAAAAAAAATTCTAAAATTAACCTCAAAACATTTAAGACACACCCAATTCTCGCCAGTATTTGAACACTTATTGCAAGCAGCCTTAGTGTTGAGTCCATCAGAAGGCAATTTGCTATCCTATAAAATTTTTAAATTTGTATACAAGTCATATTGAAGAATTTTAGGTCTCGAATCTCAATATGAAATACCCCCTGAATTATATAAACCACCTTTTTTAAACCAAATATTTAGCGAGGGGTTGGAGGGGGTGATCCACCCAAACCAGCACATGGCGGTCAATCTTTAAACTGAAAAAAATTGTTAAAGAAACTAAAAGGTTTGGAATTTATGTTGGTTAAGAAACTCCAAGTTTGGGAATTGCCGTTTTGAGATGTGGGGGATTGCCGTTTTGAGATGTTGTTGTGTTGCCGTTTTGATAAAAAAATAAGCCATTTACCCCAAAAATGTTTGAAAAGGGTGTCAAATCTCTAACAGTAGGAAAACTACACTTAAACTTTTACAAAAACCTTGATAAAGGAAGGAACCGAACCTTCAAACCCAGAAAAGGAAAACCAAGAACGCTAATAATCTAATCCTAGAATCAATAATTCGTATTTAAATTTAGGTTTACTTTTTAAAAAATATAAAACCAAAGCAAGTTCCAAACCTAAGAAATTTAAAGTAGAATAAAAACCTTTTTCACCGTCTCAGCCAAAATGATGACCAATTCCGCGGCTAAGCTCAATCTGTCTGCCCCCAAAGTCTGCATTGTCTTCAGTATAGCTCTATAATTTTCTTAATTAATAAAAAAAATAATTCAAAAATAAATTGAACGATTGTCCTGATTTTCAATTCGTAGTTTTGCCAATTCAATCATTGCATCTTGTTGTTTTTCGCTTATGGTTGATGATCATCTAGTGTTTAATGGAAGAGAAACCTTTCAAAAGTGGGAAACAAGGAAAACAAGGAGTCTCACGGTGGGATTGGGTGGGTCAGGATAATTCAACGCCCATGACATTTCGGACAAAACTTGCGACATATAAAAATATAAAACAAACTGTTGTTGAGTTGAAGTTGTTGTTGAATGAAGATGTTGCTGAGTTGAATTAGTTGGTTGAGTTGATGCTGTTGAGTTGAAGTAGTTGGTTGAGTTGATGCTGTTGAGTTGAAGTTGGTTGAGTTGATGCTGTTGAGTTGAAGAAGTTGGTTAATGTTGCTGAGTTGGAGATGTTGTTGAGTTGATGCTCCACTTCCACGGCATAAAATTTAGCCAGGAAGAGTCTTGAAACCGCCACGGCATAAAATTTAGCCAGGAAGAGTCTTGAAACCGCCACGGCATAAAATTTAGCCAGGAAGAGTCTTGAAACCGCCACGGCATAAAATTTAGCCAGGAAGAGTCTTGAAACCGCCACGGCATAAAATTTAGCCAGGAAGTGAATTAACACCGCCACGGCATAAAATTTAGCCAGGAAGAGTCTTGAAACCGCCACGGCATAAAATTTAGCCAGGAAGAGTCTTGAAACCGCCACGGCATAAAATTTAGCCAGGAAGAGTCTTGAAACCGCCACGGCATAAAATTTAGCCAGGAAGAGTCTTGAAACCGCCACGGCATAAAATTTAGCCAGGAAGTGAATTAACACCGCCACGGCATAAAATTTAGCCAGGAAGAGTCTTGAAACCGCCACGGCATAAAATTTAGCCAGGAAGAGTCTTGAAACCGCCACGGCATAAAATTTAGCCAGGAAGAGTCTTGAAACCGCCACGGCATAAAATTTAGCCAGGAAGAGTCTTGAAACCGCCACGGCATAAAATTTAGCCAGGAAGTGAATTAACACCGCCACGGCATAAAATTTAGCCAGGAAGAGTCTTGAAACCGCCACGGCATAAAATTTAGCCAGGAAGAGTCTTGAAACCGCCACGGCATAAAATTTAGCCAGGAAGTGAATTAACACCGCCACGGCATAAAATTTAGCCAGGAAGAGTCTTGAAACCGCCACGGCATAAAATTTAGCCAGGAAGAGTCTTGAAACCGCCACGGCATAAAATTTAGCCAGGAAGAGTCTTGAAACCGCCACGGCATAAAATTTAGCCAGGAAGAGTCTTGAAACCGCCACGGCATAAAATTTAGCCAGGAAGTGAATTAACACCGCCACGGCATAAAATTTAGCCAGGAAGTGAATTAACACCGCCACGGCATAAAATTTAGCCAGGAAGAGTCTTGAAACCGCCACGGCATAAAATTTAGCCAGGAAGAGTCTTGAAACCGCCACGGCATAAAATTTAGCCAGGAAGAGTCTTGAAACCGCCACGGCATAAAATTTAGCCAGGAAGAGTCTTGAAACCGCCACGGCATAAAATTTAGCCAGGAAGAGTCTTGAAACCGCCACGGCATAAAATTTAGCCAGGAAGAGTCTTGAAACCGCCACGGCATAAAATTTAGCCAGGAAGTGAAGCATGTTGAGAAGATGTTGACGAAGTACTGAAAAACATTATTTAAAAGGACTATAAGGTTAAATAATTGGCAAGTTTTGTCCGAAATTACTCCCATCCCCAAAGGTTAGGAAAGAGAATTGGTTATATAATGTTGAGTTGAAGTTGGTTGAGTTGAAGATGAATTAGTTGCTACTCCATTGTATCACATGTCACCTAGAAAATAATATTTTTGAACTTCATTCGAGAACGGGTAATTGTCTAAAAGGGATGTCACGGGCTACACGAAACTGAAACAGGACATTATTTGTACTCAGTGACGAAATGAAAATTTTATTAATTTCTTTTTGAAAAAAAATTTTTTCTAGATTTTTCGAGTCAACTTTAAAAATAAAAATATAAAAAAATAAAACCTTTAATTTAGATTTAGAATTATCAAAAACAAAATTGGCATTTTGTTGGTTAATAAAATCAAGAGTTTCCTCGTCTTCTCCTTCTCCATTATTATTAGTAGGCCAATCTATACTAACCCAAAGTTTTGCAATTGAATTAAATTCTTTGTTTGAATTAAAAATAGTTGCTAAAATATTTTTGTTGACCAAAGAAACCTTTAAAAAACAAAAATAAAAAATGAGGTGACATTTGATCCCATTTAATTTTTTGATTTAACGTAGCCTTTTTAAAGAATATTTTGGCAAAATTTAAGGAAGCTTTAGGGGCCTATGAAAAAAACTAGAAGACCCCCAGAAAAAACAAAAAAAATAGAAAGAGGTGACATTTGATCCCACCTCCTTTTCTTAATTTTATATTTTCAAAAAATCCCCAATTTTCTCCAAAAAATAAAAGAAATTCCTCACAATAATTTGTGCATCACTTTGATTTAATACATTTATAATATTTGGGTGATCAACACTAATTATTTCAGCTACTGATATATTTAATTGACGAATTATTTCTACAAATTTATCGGTAATTGAAGAATCCTCGTTGTTGTCAACTATTGATACCTGAAATAAAAAAAATTTTTTTGAAAAAATTTAGAAAAAATTTCAAAATGTCAAAAATACATTTTGCCAAAAAATTTTCAAAAATTTTTTCAGAATCTTACCAAATTAGAATTTCCAATTAATTTAAGTAGCTCAATCAACGTCTGGGCATAATCAAATAAAAAAGGAGCTGTGCTAATAAACCCAGTAACTCCTTGATCCAACAAAGCTTGTGCTGAAGAGGAGCTGAATGCTGCAATTGGTAGATTGTAAGGTTTAAGTGCTTGGGCAACAGAATTGGCTGATTCTGAATCCTTTGGTGAGAGAACAGCTGGAAAAAATTAAAATTTGAAAAAAATTTCAAAATGTCAAAAATTCAAAATGTCAAAAACTCAAAACGTCCAAAACACATTTCGCCAAAATTTTCGAAAATTTATTTACCAATAAGTCTTGGAGCTTCACTCCTCTTCCTCAAAGCCTCCTTATTGTTAAGCAAGCATTCAGTTGGATCATGAAACCCAACAGCATCAGAAACCTCAATGATTGAGAAATAGCTTCTTTAGGTCTAGAACAACTGTCCCCAGCAAATAAACCGATACGAGGCAGTTTAGTGACATTTCTCTTTTTATTGGTTTGTTCGTTCCAGTAGGCTAAAAAATTAAAAGAAAATTTTTAAAAATCTCACGCTAGCATTGAGTGTTCCTTATGATATTGTCAGTCTAATAATAAAATAAAATCTCAGTTAGTGTAGTTTCCCTCCCATGCCACACCCCTTTCTCGTAAAAACCCACCCATTGCCCATTGTATTGCAACAACTGTACAGACGAAGGTTCCCATTTTAGAACCATTGTGCGGTATTGTCAAATAGACCTATTGCGGTATTTTTCAATAGGTCTTTAAAGTGGTCTAGAGTGTAGGTTTCAGAGGGATGTAAGTTTTTTGGCAAAAAACCCTCCTACCCGAACCGATCAATCAAAATATGAAATTAAAAACCTTATAATAACGTCCAGAGAGCTTTGCTGTTTGTCTCATTTGCTTCATTTCAACATCGTCAGACAATTCAGGAAACAAATCTGTTGGTTTTAAAGGTTATGTGAAGGTTAAGGAAGAAATCTAAAAATTATAAAAAAAAACTTTTTTAAAGAAAATATAAAGAAATTATAGACTAAAAATCAGGTTAAAAATAATCGATAAAAACACACCAACTTAAAGATGATTCATCAATTTTCGTTAGAAAAAACAGGTAGAGTAATAAAAAAAAGGTGCTTTAGAGTCCGGGAATATTTACAGATTTAATGAAGCTTAAGTTGATTTATACATGCTGAATGAGAGGAGAATGTTTAGGTGAAAATTTAAAAGATAATTCTATTGTTAAAAAACAACATTCAAAAAAATACAAAAATTAAAGCAAATTTTATTCTTCAAAATAATATAAAAATTTATTTAAAAACAAAAAAAATAAATTAAAAATGCACTGGAAATTTTATAAAGACTAAAAAGACCGGAACGAGATCTCGAACAAAAATCTCGGTTATCGAGATTGAGATTTTTCGAGATATCTCGTACGACCCTCCCAATCCGGTCTCTAATAAAGACTCCCCTCTCCTACGAACAAATTTTCATTGGAAGCGGAAACAAACCAAAATACAAATATTTTAGGGGTTTGTATAAGTGGAATATGACAACATCCCCCAGAGGCCAAATTCTACTTATTAAGGGAAAGTGTTGCGGAGAGTGAGGGCCTTGGGTCTAAAAACTAACAAAAAAAAATACTAAAAAATACCAAATTAATAAAAAACAAATAAAAACTATTTTTCATTCATCAACATCCAATTTATGCCAATATTGCGAATTCTTCCCAGGCTTTTGCATCATCTTTTGCCATTGTCTTCCTCTTTCACCTGTTGCCTCTGTTGAAAGAACAACTCCACCTGATAAAAAAATTTTTATTTTAAATGTATTCTTGTATAAACAAACCAATACAGTCGTCGTGTCCGTTCCATTTCTTCACACGTCTTTCGTCTGATTTTTGCTTAGCCGGCATTGTAGAAAATTTGTATAAAAATTTTATAAACTATGCAAAAAAGAAAAATTAATAAAAATTTTAGGATATAAATATTTGAAAAAGCTTTAGGCTTTTTTAAAGAAAAATAAACAAACAAAATATTTATTATTAAATTTGAGGGACACGCCCAAATAGGCGCGAGGCCATAAAGGCTAGCTATAATTTGGTGGAAAATGTCTGGCCCTTACCAATTTGGGTACAAATCTCCTTAGCTCGATGAGAGGAGTCGTTTAATACTAAATTTCATAAGATTAGGAAATCTTGAAACAAGTTATGGCTTTGCGCCGTTATGGCCGCACGCCGTTTTGGGCGTCACACAAAAACTAATATAAAAGTCTGGAAGCCGCTAAAATCGATAAACTATGAACGGCTCTTTAGAAGTCCCTAAGAATCAGGCGTCGGTCGGAAATGACTAAAGTGTCTGAAATCGGAAATGGCTCAAAGGCCGGAACTCGGAAACCAGCCGAGAATCATAACTTTAGAGAAAAAAATAGAAAATTTGAGCGGGGAAAAAATTCCTCTTCTGAAAATTTAACCTTCGCTAGCTATTTTAATTAGTTTACACTTTGAAATGCCTCGAGTTTACATTTTGAAGTCCCTCGCAAAGCGGAATAGTGTGTTATATCTTTGCAGAGACGCAGCCAAAAGGGGTTAAAAGGTCGATTAGTTAAAAGACCGACAGGTTAAAAGACCGATGCGATGTTAAATAAAAGGCTGCTAACAGTAGAGAGCATTCACTTGAGAGGTTCGTTCTGTATTTCTGGGTTATGTTCTGATTTTTATTTCTTTGTAACTATTAGGTATACTCGCGGAAGAAAGTTTTTGCCGCTGCGGAGGAAGCCGGGCATGTCGGCCGCCGCAGCAAAGCACGGTCATCGTGTAGTGAAGACATCCGACCAAATATGTGTTGACTTCCTGGGGTGTTGGACCTTCTAGGGATGTTGAGCTCCAGCGAGTTAACCTTCTGGGTGACCTGGGTTGATCTCGGTGAGACAATACGAATTTCTGAGACAATACGAAGAAAAGAAAGAAAGAATTACTGTTGGGAGTAAGGATGATTAAGGAACACAAAACGGAAATCCCCTTGTACAACTTCATACAAGGCAAAAGGGAGCAGTGTGCATACTGTGCATACAGCTAGATGTGGAGTTTGAATATTATAATTTAATAAATTCATTTATTTAATGAAAAATTATTTTTAACTGAATTTTAATAGCAATAAATTCAACTTGATTATTAAACCTATTATATAGATATCTTAAAGGTTGAGACTAGGGTTGAGGGATACAACAAAAAAATTTCGAATATCCTGAGGAAATTTTCGATATCGTGTTTTGGATATCCAGAGACCCCCCCCCCCAGATCCACTAAAATAAAATTTAAAAAAAAAATTTTTTAATTCAATAGTTAGTCAATTATATGACAACAACATTTCCACCAGAAGAGGGAAGTGTTAGGAATGAATTAACTTTATTTAAAGGATTATTTGCAATTTGTTTAATTTTTGGGATTATTTTAATTGTGATTACATTGTCATTAGGTTATAATGTTTGTACTAGAGATTTACAAATTATTGAGGAAAATAAATCTAGAGAAAATTGGAAGAATACAAGAAGACTGACTTCGCCTCCTTTTATTGAAAGAAGAGAAGAATTTGAACGAGTTTCCAATTTTTAGAATTTTTTTAATTTCTTTTTTATTTATTCCTCATTCTTTTTATTAAAATAAAATATTTTAAAAGCATGTCCAGAAAAACAGGGATGGATTGGAGGCAGGCCCGTAATCCCTCCCCCCCCCTGAAATGGGGAAAAGGAAAAAATTTGGGGAGGGGATTGGACAAAAAAGTGTATTTTTTGGCCTACGAAAAAAATCCTGGTTACGGGCCTGATCAGATAAGACTATTCATGACCGATTTTATTTAAAAAAATTGTTCAAAAAATCATGTATTTGAGCAAAAACATGGGAGTTTAGAAATTGGAGTAATCGAAAAAACAATTATGCCACCGGTCATGAAAATTTTTTAACGGGCATTAAATAGCTTAAAAAAAGCTTCAAATTTTTGTCAAAAATAAATTAATTAAAAATATAACCTCCATAAAATATTTCCCCATTTTTCTTCTCTAAAAATTTTCTCACAATCAACCTTCAGTCTTTCCTCCAAATTTGGATTTAATAGCAGCTTCCTTAGCCTCATCAAACACTTTATTGTCAATATAAGAATTGCACGGATAACACCAAACAGAAAAGTCAGCAAAGCTTAAAGCCAGTGGATGTTTTGTCTCTTCGGTGTGAGCCAAAGCGTGCCCCTCAACATAACGAGAGCAATAGACCTTTTAAAAATATAAAAAATTTATTAAATTTGAAGATTAAATCGTTAAAAGAAGAAAATTTAATTTTGCGGACAAAAATATTTTTTGCGGAAAATCAATCTGCCAATGATGAAGAAAAAGTTTTAATGTTAGGATGGACAAGATAAAGAATAATAAACAGCCCAAAAAGTTATTTGTGTAAAAATAAAGGACTCGTAAAATTCGTAGTATGTAAAAAAAAGTCGTAGCTTTTATGCGGTTGTTGAACTTTACAAAGGTAACTTTTACAGAGGTAACAAAGCTAACTTTCAAAAAAAAATTCTAAAATTAACCTCAAAACATTTAAGACACACCCAATTCTCGCCAGTATTTGAACACTTGTTGCAAGCAGCTTTAGTATTGAGACCATCAGAAGGCAATTTGCTATCCTATAAAATTTAAAATTTCAGGTAGACGAACATTAAAGAATCCCATGCTTTTCCTATAGTCAGACCTCGCTATAAGCTGCCCCTAAATCAAATACTTCTCTCAGTTTAAGAAACTTTTTTCAATAATGCCAGTCATGGGAGGGAGTTGTTTAAGCAATACAAACAACTCAAGGGACGTCCCAAAACTATTTTTCCGTCGCAATAGGTATCATAAAGAGGGTGCCTTATTTAAAGTAATTGGATGTCCTCAAATATCCCCTAAACAAAAAAAAATACCTCAATTTGTCCCAAATGTGGGCAAGTCTTAAGTGGTGTCACCGCAAAGAATTCTTGTGGCTTCTCTTCCTGTTCACTGTCAGAGGCAATCTTGATCAATTGTTCAGTTGTCATTTTTAATTATTTTTGGAGATTGGAAATAAATAAAGAACTGAAAAAAAAAATTTTATAGCAAAAATTAAAATTGATGACAATTTATCCCAAAAATCTTTTTATGGAAGACCCATTGATATATCTATCAATAAGCTGTTGAAGGTCCCACCTATAGCTTTACAAAAACAAAAGTCAAGAAACAAAAAGTGTAAATTCAACAGAATCCTTCCTAGAAAAAATTTATTAGAATTGGAGACTCAACTGGCAAATTAAACAGAACGCCAAAAAATTATTTTAGCGCCAAAAAATATTTTTTCTTTTGAGTTATTTGCCAACAAATCTTTCGCCACGGAAATTTGTCATTGTTAGAGATTTGTTGCATTTTTATTTGAATTCTTACGTCAAAAAGTGAGAGTATTTAAGAAAGAGATCACATTCCATTCACCCAGCTCTTCAAGCTGTGGTGAATATTACCAAGATCGGTCGAATGATATATTTAATTTGTAAAAAATGAGGACAGATTCCGCGAAGGGAAACAGGTAAATGATAAGGCGTCTAAACCAAAGTGTTAACCGATTTTCATTTCTTTGATTTTTTCTTGCCAGAAATTTAAAAAAGAAAATGCTCAAATCTCGGTATTTGTCACGTTCCATTCGTTTGTGTTCTTCAATTGCTGGAACTGCTACAACAACAATTTCAAAAAATCCCCCAATTTTGACTTATCCTAGCGAAGAATTTATCAAAAAATTTCCAAAACAACGAATATCTGATTTAATTGCTGAAATTGAGGTTTCTTTTAATTCAAAATTTATTTTTTATTAAATTCTAAAGATTTTCTATAAATTCTCTCAACATTTGCCAACTCATTTAACCGATGATAATTGGCAGAAATTAATGGATGCTACCAGTTTGGAGGAAAAGGAAGAATTTTTGTTTCATTTGTTTAATAATGAAGTGGTTATAAAGGTTTGAATAAAGTTTTTTTTGGAGATTTTAGAAGCATCTTGCAGGACAAATTTTTCTATAAGAGCAAACAAGGAATAACCTTGTATTTTTGCTGACAAATATTTCGGAAATTTTTGCGGACTTTTTTTGCGGATTTTTTTTGTGTATATTTTGGACTTGAAAAGTTATGAAATGAATGGTTAATAGCGAAAAAATGAAAAAATTTTATCCTCAAACTTCAGACTTTATCAATCCAATAATTTATTAAACGAAAAAAAAGTCCGTAAAGATTATACTACCCCTCATCTTTTTTGCTGGTTTTTGGATTTTTTTAAATTTAAGTTTTTTTAATTCAGCAGGGTGAACAAAAAATGACCGAAATGCGAAATAATTATTATGAGGTTTATTTTTAATTTCTTCACTTTTTTCTAATAATTTTTTAAAGAATTTAAAAGCTAAAAATCAATTTTTTGAAACTGGTTCGATGGTTTATGGTAGTGAATTTTACAGGCTTTTTGGTGATGAATATTTTCATGCTAGAAAATTTATTGGTATTTTTTTTTAAATTTTTAATTAACTTCTTTGGGGGATTTTTTGAGGGTTTTTAAGGACTGTCTTTAGTTTCCGCTCTTGCCGACTTTTTTTGCGGACTTTTCTTCCTATTCATTTTGGTCCGGCCTTTCCATTCAATCAATCAAAAAAGACTTAATTTAGGAGTATATACCCTATTTTAATCCTTTTTGCTAATGAAAAAAGTCAGGCAAACAAAAGGCAATCCAAGAGAAATTTGGGGGAAAGTCCGCAAAAATTGTCCGCAACAAAAATTTTTTTTTCAAATTTAGATAAAGTTTCTCTTATTTATGGATCCCGTTGTTGCCAAAATGCTTCTTTAAATGAATTTATTCCTAAAATTATTATTGACTGTAGAAAAGTTTATCAATTACATGTTAAATTTTTGAATACTGCAATTTCGTTTGTTTTTTTAATCAAAAATTTTTTTCCGCAACTTTATTGTTGATATTTATTTATTCTTTTCTCCTTCAAAAAATCATTTAAAAATCTAATTTTTAATTTTAAAAGTTTTTTAATAAGATTCTTAATATATTTAAGTCACTAGGCCTCTTTTTATTAAAAATCCGCAAGTTTTGTCCGCAAATTTTTTACTTCAACAAATTTTTTGAAATTAAGTTTTTACATTAAAATCCTTACAATTTTCTATTTTTCTTTATTTTTGAAGTAATCCAACTAATTTTTAACAATTTTTATTAAATTTGGGTTATCTAAAATTTTACGGACAAAACTTGCGGATATTTTTTGTAGAAACTTATTTTTATTTTTTAAGCTTGAAATTTTTATTTTTGGTTTTTTTGGAAAAATTTTAAAATTCTTTTCCCTCACTAAATTAAAAAAAAATTTTTTTTTAGTCGAATCCAACAAGTTCATGATTACAATATGTTAAGTGATTATCCAATGCCTATTTCTATTGTTAATTTTTTTTCAAGTGAATCTGTTGGATATGCTTTAAAAAAGTTTTTTTTTATTAAATTTAAATTAAAAAAATTTTTTTAAAAAGACATTTACATTTTTTATTTGGACCTCCAACAATGCTAAATAAATATGAATTGGATATTCCTCCAGAAATTATTAATTTAAATTTATATTCAAAATTAAATGATTTTTTGGATAAAGAGGAAGGAATTGGAAAGGACGGAGAGGTTTGTTAAGAAATAAATTTTTTAAAATTTTTTTGTTTATAAATTTTGTTCACAAAAAATTGCTTGTTTTTGCGTCCGCAAAGATTTTTTGTCCGCAAATTTTTAATTTCTTAAATTTGTGAAAATTTTTTAATTTACTTTTTAGGCAAATTCTAATAATAAAGAAAATATTTATAAATATGAACCTCATCCTTTTATACCTGAAATTACTACAAAAAATATTTTGGATGTTTGTAAAAGAGATGGAATTAAAAAAGGTTTTTATTTTTATGAAAATATCTTTAATTAAATGGTGGGAAATTTTAAAAAGGTCGGGGTTGGTTAGTGGCTGGATTTTATTATGTGGGGTTAGGTGTTCGAATTCATTTTGTATTAAAGCGGTTTTTTCTGCTCCGAAAATAAAATTTTCTTAAAAAAGTTAATTTTTCGGATAATAAAAATCCTCGAGAATTTTTTTTTTAAATTTCTAGAGAAAATTTAAAAAATAAATTTTTCTTAAATTAATTTTTAGAGGAAATTGCATATATAAGCAGCAGTGCAACACAATATTTACCTGATGATCCTCAAATTATTAAAGAAAGATTTAAGGCTTTTGTATTATCACCTCTAGAAGATAGACACAATCCAAGACAACGACCAAAGTATTTTTTTCCTTTAAATTCTTAGTTTTTACTAAAGTTGTGGTGTAGTTGAATAATTGTTAGTTTTTTTTTGTGTAGCAAGGATGAAAGATAGTGAAAGTTCGAATCTATCAGTTTCAAAAAATTTTTTTATGGGTTTTTATTGGTGTTTTTAATTGAAAAAATGGTTTTTGAAAGATTTTTTGTCCGCAAATTTAAATTTTTTCTTTTAAAGTTTTTATGCTCCACATGATCAAATTCAAGTTTACAGACTTCCATTAGAAAAATATTTGGGGTAAATTTTTTTTTTATTTTAAATTTTAATTAAAAGAATTTTTTTCAAGTTTTCGTCCACCAACATTTATGCCTCCTTCAACTTTTATAGAATTATTGAGAGTTATAATTTCTGGACGTAGTTCAAGTTGGGATTGGGCTATAGATAATAGAGTACCTAATTTGAGAATACAGGTTTTTTTTATCAGAAAAGTGAAATTTTTGGGAGAATTAGGAATCCGCAAAAAATTTTTTGTCCACAAAAATTTTTGTCCGCAAATTATGTCCGCAAAAAAATTTTTTTCTAAATTGTAAAAAATTTTATTTTATTATTAATTTTTACTAATTTTGTAAAGGATTTGTATTCTCTACCAAGTCCTTGGAAAAATTCAACAGAAAATAGCCCTGAAAATTTTGCAAAAATAAAAGCCAGAAGAACAGACAATTTAAATGTAAGAAAAAAAAATTTTTTAATTTAAAAAAATATTTAATTAAAAAAAAATTTTATTTTCAAGTTAGTCAAAGAAGCATTAATTAATTTAAATTTACAAAAAAATAATTTAATTAAAAAGAGTCAATCACAACAAGTAAAAAATCAAAAAAATAATTATTACCAACATAAACAACAAGCAAAAGACAATGATACTAGCAGTAATAAATTAATTACTCAAGCTATGACAAATAAAATAATAAGGAAAAGAAGATATTCTCGTGAGGTAAATAAAAATTTTTTTTCAATATCTTATCTGCAAGAAATTTTTTATCCGCAAGTTTTGTCCGCAAAAAATTTTTTATCCGCAAGTTTTGTCCGCAAAAAATTTTTTTGTCCGCAAGTTTTTTAAATGATTGTCAAATTGTGCTGTGATGGGGGGTTTTACTAAAAATCGAAATCGAACTGATTTCGATATGTCGGTCACAAAAATATAATTCATCAATATCGTCAATATCGATTGAATCTCAATTCCCTGTCTTTGTCTAGTCCGCAAAATTATAATTTTTTAAATTTTTGTTTTTATTTTTTCCAATTTTTAGGAGCGAAATTGGAGAAGGCAGGAAGGATTAGAAGTAATTAAAAATTAAATTTTTAATTTCTGGAAATTTTTTTTTTAATTTTCTGTTGATTTTCTGGTTGTTGTGAATTTATGGTTAAGTGGGTAAATTCTTAATTTTATGAGGTGTGGTCAAAAAGGTTCGAATCCAGCTAGATGTTAAACATTTGTTTTTCAAAATTTAATAAAAAATTATAAAATTTATTCAATTTATTCTATCAAAAATAATTTATACATTTGTCAAAAATTGTGAAAAAGAAATTTTTTTCAAAAATTAATTTAAATATAGAAAAAGTCAAAAATTGGAAAGGATTATTTAAATAAAAATGATTTTTAACCTAAAAAATCACAAGAGAAATATAAATTAAATTTAAAAGGGAAATTAAAATAGAATCGAAACCTCACTGTAAAATACACCCAATAATAGTTACACCTGCATTTAGGAGACGATTTTTTGCCTCTATATAAGCGATACCCTCTATATGGGACACGCCCAAGTAGGCGCGCGGCCAGGTAGGCGCAAAGCCATAACTACTTGGAAAATTTCTGGACCTTAATAATTTTGGTACCATTCTCTTTAGTTCGATGAGAGGAATCGTTTAATACTAAATTTTGAAAGATTTGGAAATTTTGAAGCAAGTTATGGCTTTGCGCCTACTTGGCCGCGCGCCTACTTGGGCTGTACCAACATTATAAGGTGAAAATTTTTTTCTGCCCTGAGGGGATATTTTATAATGAGTTTCGATTATTATATAAATATGGGGGTGTCCTATAAATTTTCTTTTTATAATTACAACAAAATGGCACCATTAAAATAAAATTGAATTCAATTGAGGGAAGGTTGTGAACATGTTTATTTAATACTAGGGGGGGGTTCTCCTTATGTCCTAATAATTTATTTTTTAAAAAATAAGGGAAAGTCTCTCGAGAGACCGAAACTTGTGTTTTCGTGACCTTTCCATGACTTCCAAGTTTTATCTCAGTCTCTTTCAAGTCCAGTCTCTAGTACAGTCGAACCTCGAATTTAATTTTTAGCCTCAAAAAAAAAGTATTATAAATTTTGGCAAGAAAAGAAAAGTAAAAATTATTTGGCAAGTCGAAAAAAATTTTTTTTAAAAAGGAAAAGTCCTGTCCTACAAAATTTTCACCAAATCCCACTATTCGTAGCCTTATCATTTTTAAGCAAAAAATTCCCAACATCTGTAGTTGTTATTGGGCAAATATTTGTTGTTGTTAATTGATGGTTTACAACACAATTTGGAGTTGGGAAAAATGCTGTCTAAGAAAAAAAAATTTTTCTGAAAATTTTTAAAAATTTTTGAAAATTTCAGAATTTTTTTTGAATTTCTGAAAAAATTTTTGAAATTTTTTTTCGAAAATTCTGATTTTATTTCAAAAAACGCCCCATCCTTACTTGTCCAGTAGCAGAAGAAAGCGCGGCCGTTGCAAATTGTTGAAAGGCAGAGGGAGAATGGTGGTGATAATGGTGATGAATATTAATTGAATTTGAACAAAAAAGTTGTGGAGGTTGAGGTTGTTGTTGATTGTCAGAAAATGGAACAATTGAAAGTTGTGAATCTATTAATGTATTTATTCCGTCAGAATTGTTGCTAATATTGTGGGGGTCTTTAATTAATAGAGGTGGGGTGTTTCCAGAAGTGATATGTCCAAGCTAAATTACAAATCAGAATTTTAATGAAACACGAAACATTATTCCAATTAAAAATACAGAAAAGAATTAAATTAAAAGACAAAACAAACAAAATCAGAATTTAATTACAACAAACAGAAAAACAAAACCAGAATTTTAGTCGTTAATAATCAGAATTTCAGTTAAAATACTAGTCAGAATTTAATTAAAACAAAATCAGAATTTCAATAAAACAAATTACAATTTCATTAAAACAAAATCAGAATTTTATTAAAACAAATCAGAATCTAATTAAAACAAAAAACAGAATTTATTTAAAAACAAAACAAAACACTCACATTATTATTGGAAAATTCTGATTCTGATTGCTCAATTTTGGTTTCATTTAATAATATTCCATTTTCTGTTTTTTGTTGTTTATATTCTTCAATATTATTATTTAACGACATTGCTGCTAATTTTTTTGATTTCATTCCTAATTTTCTATTTCTTTGTTGTATTTGATCTTTTTTCATATTTATAGGTCTGTGCGTCTAAAAGAAATTTTTAAATTTTTATTAAAAATTTCCCACATTGTGTAATTTATAATAAAGTCCACAAGCATTACAAACAGGTTCTTGACGAACATTCCGTCGCCAAAGTGTTGTTTGCTCTGTCCTACAGTTTGAGCAGATAATTCCTGTCCTTTTCTGGGTTGTCTAAAATAAAGTTTATTTTAAATCAGAATTTCTACTTTTAAAAAATCAGAATTTTTATTTTACTTAGAAAGAAAATACAAGTTTTAGTCCAATTAATTCTGATTTAGTTAATAATTAATGAAACAGAATATTATAAAAACATGTTTTAATTAAAATCAGACTTTTAGAAAAACAGCATGTTTTTAATTAATTCTGTTTGTTTTAGTCAAAACACAAAAACCAGAATTTCTAGTAAAAACACACATATTAAAACAAATCAGAATTTTAATGTGTTCTGTTTTAGGTATCTTTTAAGCAGAAATGTATTTTTGTATTTTAACTGTATTTTTTTTTCAAAAACACCAATTTATTATTTATTCCCCCTTTGTTTTCAACGCTTTTACCGCCTATATTTTTATTTATTTTTATCAGATCACAGAAAATTGTTTTTTGTTGTTGGTGGTTGTGTCCTTTAAAAGACTTGATGATCAAAATCTCTAAAAATACCCGCGTTTTCCCACAAAACAATTAACAGAAAAAAAGATCTAAGCCGTCGCTTTTTGCTCTTTAAGTCATCACTCATCCCCTACTTCCCCTCTCCAAAAAACTTTTTTTCTTGTCCAAAACTTCCGTAATTTTTTTGTTTATACCGACAAATATTATAATATGGTATAATAATATACCCAAAGAATTTATTTTTGCCCTTCCCAAAATACCCAACAATTGTCTATAAACTGTATTCAATGAGGCAGAAAATGCTTTCAAGTTTTAAATAAATAAAGGGAAAAATACAAAGTTTAAATAAACTTGTTCTGGTTTTGTATTTTCGAGAAATTCTGATTTTTGTGTTTTTATTTTTAAAATAATTCTGATTCTATGTGTTAATGTGTTTTAGATATAATTCTGATTTTCTTTAAAATTCTGATTTTAAAGAAATTCTGGTTTTTCTACCTTTCCCTCTCTTATTTATATTTTCTTACCTGCCGTTTCTTAGGCTTCTCAAGCGGCCTATTCTGTCCCCCATTCATTCGTTGATAGAGGCCACAAGCATTACATAAGTGATGTCCATGTGTATGATCACGTCGCCATAAAGGTGTTTGGGTGACTCCACAATTTACACATTGACGATTTTCCATGTCAATATGACCTAAAATTCGAAAAATTTTTTTATTAATGATTGCGAACTTGGCAGAAAATTAAAAAATCCGAAGCAAGAAAATAAAAAATAATTTTAAAAGCTGAAACATGCCTAAGCAAAACAGAAACATCAATAAATATTAGAAACAATTTTTAAAAGATTAGAAAAATGTTTCCAAAAATCAGAAGCATGCTTCACAAAAACTGAAGCATGCTTCAGAAGCAATATTTGTGAAAATCAAAAACATGCTTAGAGAATCAGAAGCATGCTTCATAAAATCCGAAGCATTTTTAAGAAGAATCAGAAACATGTTTCAGAAGCATACTTTTTTAAAATAAATTTTCAACTCACTCAGTTTTTTAACTTTGTTTGCCGCTTTATAAGGAGGAGGCCGTTTATAATTTTTATTATTCCTTGACTGTCCACAATTATTAGAATTAAAGTTGTTTTGATGTTGTTGGATTTGAGGTATTGAAATATTGTCTTCTTCTGATGAAGATTCTGATGTTGATGGTTGTTGGATTGAATCGGGGAAGTAGCCTTTGAGGAGAGCACTTTTCGAGGGAAAATTAAAATAGATAAGACTTTTGATAAAAAAATTTTTGAAATTAAGGGGAGAGATATAAGAATTATGGGGGGTAAACAACACTAATAGTGAATTTTTGTCGATTCCCTATAAATGTTCCACATATATTTAAAAAATACTACATATACCCTTATTTATGCTTCTACAGAATTTGTCTATCAGAGGATGAAAATGAAATTACGTTAAAACACAAAACGAAACATGAAACGAAACACAAAAGGAAAAGTTTTCGTTTCGTCTGCCCCCTGGTTCTTACAGTTAATAACTCTCAAATTGGATATTCAAGGGGTCGATCAACAGCTTCAGAGGCCAAATTTATTGATGACCTTTCTGAAGCTTCTACAAGGCTTGGTTGGGTGGAAACATAGATGATAACTCGAAATTCAGAAAACCTTAGATATACCCCCACATTTTGTTTTTTTTTTAAATTTCTCCTTACTTCGGTTCAACTACAGCTAAACTAATATTACTATTCCCTCCATCAATTAACAATCCTCCTCCTCCTCCCCCTCCATTATCTCCACCTCCACCATCATTATAATGAAATAGAGGTGTTGCAGAATTATTTAAAAAATTTTGTTGGAAATTAGCTCCATAATAAGCTCCATAATTATCACCATTATAATAATTATTTGTTGTAGAAGAGGGAAGATGGGCGGGCAATTGAGGTAGTGTGTGGAGGGGATAATTCGAATAAAAATTATTTTGTTGATGATTTGAATGGCTAGAAGAGGTTGTTGTTGATGTATTTGATAGGGTAAAGGAAGGGTTGTTTAAGGCATCTATTCCTTGTGATAGTAGTTGACTGCTTAAATCGGGGATACCCATTGGTGGGATGTTGTACCACAAGTCTGGAAAGATGAGAATAAATGTTAATCAGAGAGAAATAGGATAGAGGGTTCAAAAATTTTTAAAAAGAATTTTGGAGTGTGAGAGATTCTTATGAATTTTAGGCAATAGTAGGGGCTGAAGACAAATTTTTTGGATGAGAGATGGAAGGGAAAAGGCCAGATCATGAAAGGACCCAGACGAAGCACTACCGACTGTGCCACCATCCAACCCGAAGAAGGGCTGTTTTTATTCATTTTTGTTCCTTCTGAAAGTGCGGACACAACACCCTTGGGGCTAAAAAAGTTTTGGGGCTTTGGGGAACATCTTAGTATATAGAAGTTATTGCTCAGGCAATTCCTTCCACCCAATGGTCAACCAACATTAAAAAAAAAGTATATTTTAAATTAAGGCGTGTCTATTGTCCTATAATTTCTAACAAATGCAACTGTCTCAACTAAACCCCCAACAAAAATATTTTTAATAAAATTTTATTTTACGTTGATAATCTGTATGTAGTTGTTGCTGGGTATAATAAAAATGTTCATAAGCCGTCGGTGTATGCTACAAAAAAAAGATAAAAAATAAAGATTAAATCTTTTTATCAATATTAATGATCACACACAGAAAAGTGTGAACACACCCCCCTCCCCCTCTCCTCTTCTCAGAAAAAAAAAAGTTTTTTTTTTTCATTTTTTACCTCATCATTTGCAACTGTTTCCCCAATCATTTCCCTTCCTTTAACTTCCTCGTTTGTTGTCATATCTCCCATAATGCTTGTAGCAGTCATTTGCATTGGTTGGTTTATTATGTTAAATTTAAATTCATTGGTCATTCTATTTTTTGAGATTCTTTAAAAAAATTTTTTTTTTAATTTTAGGAAAGGAATTTAGTAAAAGGATATCAGGGCTGGGAGCAATTGCGGATTTCGGATTGAGACTGTGGAAAATTTTTTTCTATTGCGCCCAGCCCTGATGGATATCTCATATCTTTGGTATCCTATAGGAAGACCAGAAGACCCCCAAAAAATTTTAGGAAAGGGTATAGGCTCACATCCATACCAGAGAAGGGAAACGGGTTAGGAAAAGAGGTTAAGTCGGGTTTGATTGGGTTTACAAAAATTTTCTATGAAGCGAATTAAGGTTAACCCGTCTCCATCGTAAAAAGCCCAAAAAACCCTAAAAAAATTTTTTTAATTTTTTATAAATTTTTTAAGAAATTTTTTTTCTAATACCGCGCGCCAAAAACATCTAACAACACCAAAAAATATATAAAAATAATTTTAAAAACAATATAAAGAAGAATATTTTTGAGAAGAAGAAAGGAGGAGGAGTTGAAAGGCGACAATTGAGAGAAAGAAGGAATTAATTGGGGTACGGTAAAAAGAGGAAAATTAAAAGAGGGATAAAAAATATATTTATTTAAATTTTGAAGGATTTTGGAGAGGTTTTTGGAAGATTTTTTGAAGGATATATTAAATAAAAATAAAATAAATGGAGGAAAAGATGCCTTAAAAGTCAACTAATTTTTTAAAAAATAAATAGGGAAAGGTGTGTGTAACCTTGAAAAATTAGGAGGGGGAAGGGTAATTTTTAAGGAAGGGATTTTATTTTTAAAAATTCAACTTGAGGATTTATTTAATTTTTAATCGATTAATTTTTAAATTAAAAAAAGATTAAATCGGAAAAAATTTTTTTCCTTTGATATTCGGGAAAAGGAGATAAAATCAGAACAAAAAAGGCTGGAAAAATAAGTTGGAAAAAATGTTGTTGCTATTAAAAGGGGTATTTGTTATTATTAAAAAGGTTAAAATAAAAATAAACTTGGCAGACAGACAGAAAAGTTTATTTAAGCAAAGGTTATTTAAAATCAGAATAAAAATTACAATTGTAAAAAAGTTGGAAAAAATTCTGAAATATAAACTTTATTGCAACTTGAAATATTCTGAAAAATTCAAGTTTACAAACTTTTTATCTTCTGAAAAAGTTTATTTGATAAAATTTATTTAAAATCAGAATAAAAATTACAAACTTAAAAAAGTTGGAAAAAAGGTTGGAGAAATAAATTCTGAAATATTCAAGTTTACAAACTTTTCTTTTATTCTGATTTTGGTAAAATACAAAAACTTGAAATTCTGATTTTTCGCAAACTTAAATATTCTGAAAATTGATTCTGAAAACAGAATTGTAATTTTAAAATAAATTCTGAAATTGTTTAATCAATCAGAATAAACAGAAATTACAATTGTAAAAAAGGGGTCAGAAAATTCTGAAATAATTCTGGTCGTCCTTCACGTTTATTTTTAGTCAAGATATATGTTAGCTTTGTATTTTCCCTAGTTTTCCTGTCCTTAAAAATATTTTTTTCTCTTTTTTTAAGCATGCCCTTTAATTTTAGTAAATTATTTTAATAATCATAAAAATGTGTAATCGGCTGACTAAAAAGAAAAAAAAAGAAAAATTAGTTGTTGAATAAAAGAGGAATGGGAGGGGAATGAGAAAGAATATACCTACAACTAACAACAACGATAACTTACACGGACGTCAAAAAATCTTTTTTTTCTCTTTTCAAATATTCTCTCAATTTCTGTCGCTTGTTAACAAATAGGAAGAAAAAATATTTTTAGAGAGACAGTATTTTTATTTTTAAAATAAAAAATGTGTTGTCATGGGCGGATTCTTCCTTTATTATTTTTTTATTTTTTAACAATTGATGGGAAAACAATAAAATTAAAAAAAATTTTTTTAATTGAAAAATATGTTGAATAATAAAAAAATAAATTTTAGAGTAAAAAAATATTTTTCAAAAAATTTTTGAGGGGCTTGACAATAAATATTAAATTATTTAGTTTGTTTATTGAGTAACATAAATATTTATTTATTTTTTTAAATGCCAAGAAAAACATTAAAAAATGAGCAATTTCACCGGCTAATCCCCTTGCTATTATGCTTATTAATCAGAATTATTTTATATTTATTTTTGTTTAGAATCATCACATTTGGAATATATAAACTAGTAAATACAAGATTAGAGAGAAATACAATTTTTATTTAAATTTTAAAAAATTTAAGTTTGCAAACCTGAATTACGTTTAATTAGTAGTCAGAATCAAGTCTATAAACTTAAATTAAGCTTTAATGTGGAATAAAGTTTGCAAACTTGAATAAAAAGTTTAAATATTAATCAGAATCAAGTTTATAAATTTAAAACAAGTTTTAAGCTTATTTTAAGTTTTATTCAAGTTTATAAACTTGATTCTGACTAATAATTAAACTTGATTCAAGTGTACAAACTTTTTATTCTGATTCTGATATATAAAACTTGTTATTTAAGTTTGTAAATTTGATTATTATTCTGATAATGTTCTGAAATGTGTTTTTTATTAAAATTCTGGTATTTGTTCTGTTAGTATTTTTATTTTAATTTACAATCTTAAAAGTTCTGAAATTTAATTCTAAAAATACAATTCTGTTACAAGACTGGAATTCCATTAAAAATTAATTTTATTAAAAATTTAACAAATTTTACCCATTTTCCTCCCCCTCCCTCTATACCTCCCTTTTCCCCCTTATTTTTATCTCCTTTTAATTTAATATTGGCGATGATACTGATATTATCTTTTAAATAAGTAATTTATTTTATCCTCTTTCTTCCCTAAAAATTTCCCTCCTTTTCATTATAATCGAGAATTGTGTTACAAGCAAATTTACGCGCTATTCGTCCTTCACAATTCCTCAAGTCATTCAAGTCAGTTTTATTTTCTTTTTTCCCTCCTCCACTTAATTTCCCTCCTAAAAACGTTCACGGACCTCGCCCCCTCCCTTCTATTTTTTTTCAATTCTTGCTTGTCAAGTAGAAAGAATGTAAATAATAGTTAGTAGTTGTTGTGCGGCCCTTCTCGCTCATTAATTAAATCAGAAAAAAAATACGGAAAACTGAGGAAAATAGGATATACATTAAAATATTTAAATAAACCGAGTAGGGGGAGGGGATAAATATTAGAAGAAAAAAGAAGAAAAAAGATTTAGTGGATAAAAATAGTGAGAGAATAAGAGAAAATAAGTTTATTTTTTAATTCAAGTTTGCAAACTTGAATTCTAAGTTTAAAACTCGATTTAAGATTATAAACTTGATTCTGATTAATATTTAAACTTAATTCAAGTTTGAAAAATTTATTCTGGTTCTGATAGGTTTATAAACTTAAATCAAGTTTGCAAACTTGAATATTATTCTGATAATATTCTTAACTGTATTTTTTAATTCTGTTATTTATTCTGAAATATTTTCCCTTCCTCTTTGTTTATAAACTTGAAAATACTAAATAGTAACTCAAATAATTCTGAAAGACAGTAAATAAATAAACTGATCATATGGATAAATACTGAGGGAAAATATTAAAAATAAAAACAAAACTCTCTCCTATATTTATTGTTTATTACACAAAAAATTTTATATCTGCGCGAGTTGTATAATAAACTTAACTTTTATTAATGTTAGGGAATTGACTCATTAAAAAAATTAAATAAATTAATTTAAAATATATTCTCACAGAAATTGAATGGATAGATAAAAATTACAGGTTAAATTAACTTAAGAATTATTTTGAGAATTTTTAAGATTGTAAATTAATATTAAAAATATTAACAGAAAAAATACCAGAATTTTGAGGAAAAACACGTTTTAGAATATTATCAGAATAATAATTCAAGTTTGCAAACTTAAGTAATAAGTTTTAAATATCAGAATCAGAATTAAGTTTATAAACTTGAATCAAGTTTAATTTTAATAAGAACAAGTTTATAAACTTAAATTAAGTTCTAAGGTAGAATCAAGTTTGTAAACTTGAATAAACTTGAATAAAACCTAAAATAAGCTTAAAACTTGTTTTAAGCTTATAAACCTTATAAACTTGATTCTAATTAAATTTAAACTTTATTCAAGTTTACAAACTTTATTCTGATTCTGATAGGTTTATAAACTTAAATAAAGTTTTAAAGTTATTATTATTCAAGTTTGCAGACTCGAATTAAGTTTTAAATAAGAGTAATAATTCTAGTTTGTAATTGTAAAACTATTTTACATATCAAGTTTTCAACTAAATATTAATTAACTACAAGAATAAAGAAAGATTTACAACAAGTGGTTGTTTATTATCATTAAATATGAATATTTTTTACCTCACTTTTTTCATATAAAATAATTTAAATATTTAATTGTTGTTATAAAATTGTAGAAAAAATAATAATTTTGGAAAGGAACAGATTTTTGGGAATATTGCCCTAGGGGAAGAAATGGGCGTTCGTGGGAGAAAATTTTGGTAGAAAAATGAGAAAAAAGTAAAAGATTTTAAGGTGTTGTAAAATGACTGGATTTATTTGTAAAATATTTTTTTTGAAAAAATAATTTTTTTTTAATATTTTTTTTTATTTTAAAAGAAAAAAGAAAAAATTTTTCAAAGCTCAAATAAAAAATATTTTTTTAATTTCCGTCTTAGCTCCTCGATCCATTATCTCTCAGTCTCATTGTTTGGCATTTCCACCTTCTATTTTTAAACAAAACTTTTTTTTTCCTGATCGTCCATTTGCATAAATAATTTTTTTTCTTAAAAATTTTGTTTTCCTTCCATTAACCGCCATTTTCCCCTTTTTTCTCTTATTTTTTTAAATTCCAATAAAAAAACAATATTGGAATGCTGTGGATATTTTTTTTGTAAAAATTCTAAATTCCCTGTAGAGAAAGAAAAAAATAATTAAAATAGGAAAAAGTGCCACGCGCATTAATTAAAAACTTTTCTGGGAGGTATGCTTAGGTATTTAAATAGTAAGCGGACAATACAAAAAAAGAAAATATAAGCGATCAGAAAACAATTTTTGAATTGTAAAAAGTAAAATCAGAAAATACAACTAGTACAAATAATAGTTGTAAACTTAAAAATACAAATCAGAATTATTAAATCAGAATATTATAAAAAAATATAATATTAACTACCAGAAATTGTAAAATATGTACAAATCAGAATTACAATTAATATTTTTTAATTACCAGAATTAAAACTTTTTTGTAAAACTTTTACAAATTCTGGTATTTAAATGTTTAAATTATCCAGAATTTGTAAAACCAGAATTGTAAAATACCAGAATTAATAAAATTTTAACTACCAGAATTTGTAAAACTTATTTTTAAAAATCAGAATTTGTAAAATACACAAATCAGAATTTTAAGTAATAATTATAATCAAAATTAAATTTTAAAAACTTGTAGCATTATTCTGAAAAACTAAATTATTAAAATTAAAAGAATATTTTCTAATTCTGACTTCATTTTATTTGTCCTCCCCAACCATTTATTTCCCTATCAATTGCCATAAGCATTCTTAATTCTTTTATTTATTTTTTTAATTCACCGATTATTCTGTCCTTTCATCTTTTCTCTTTTTAGGCCGCGTTTTGAACGCCTCGGGCTTGACTTAAAAATCTTTTTTTTCTTGAGATGGCGGCACGTGTGTGGCTAATAAACAATAACAAAGAAATGGGGAATTATCCTTTTACGCGCGCATAAAAATGTTTTGTTGTGGGCAAAATACAATAGAGAAAAAATAAAACAAATGAATAAATATAGTCAGAATTTTTGAATAAAAATTTTAAAAGAAAGAAAATACTTATTTTAAGAATAAATTTCAGAATTAAAGGATTAAGGAGAGGCGGAAATACTTAAAAATACAAACCAGAATTTTATAATTGCAAAAAAAGTTTATTATATACTTAAAGTTTATTTATTTAATAATTCAAGTTTGCAAACTTGAGTTTAAGAAAAAAGTTTATTTTTAAATAAAGTTTATTTTTTATTTAAAGTTTATTTTTAATAATAATTCAAGTTTGTAAACTTAAGTTTTTGCAAGAAAGTTTATTTTCTATTCCAAGTTTATTTTATTTAAGAATTTAAGTTTGCAAACTTGAGTCTTGCAAGGAAAGTTTATTCTTTATTTAAAGTTTGTTTTTAATAATAATTCAAGTTCGTAAGCTTAAGTTTAAGAAAAAAGTTTATTTTCCATATCAAGTTTATTTTTAATATTAATTCGAGTTTGCAAACTTAAGTTTTCGTATATCTAAAACTTTTTTAAACTACATATATATTATAATTTTCTTTCAAGTTTCAGAATTTATTTTAGTTTAATAATTTCAGAATTATTTCGCAAACTTAAAGTTTCAGAATATTAAACTTTAAGAAAAAAAGAATATTAGCGCAACAACTTAAATAATATTAAATAAATAAATGATAATAAAATAAGATTAGATGTCCATGAGATAAAGCGGTAAAAAAGGTAATGTAATAAATGAATGAGGAGATTACAACGAAAAAAATAATAATGAATGAAATAATAATAAATATTAAATTTTTTTATTATTGTGGTGGGAGGGATAAATCATTCAAACTTATTTCCCCCAATTTTTGGTGGTCAGAAAGAATATTTAGAAAAAAATAAAAGCAGTAAGAGGTAAGTGTATTTAATTATAAATAATATTTTTAAACAAAAAAGGGAATATTATTATAGTAATCACGAAAAAAAGGAATATATTTTTAAGGTTAATACTTATGTAAGTTTGCAAACTTAAAAGTTCTGATACTTAAAATTTTAAACTAAAAAATTCTGATTTTTTAAAAATCAGAATTTTAAAAATTCTGATTTTTAAAATATTCTGATTTTTTAAAAATCAGAAATTCTGATTTTTTCTGATTTTTAAAAAAATTCTGATTTTCTATAAAATTCTGATTTAAAAAAATAGAATATCAAAAATCAAGTTTGCAAACTTAAGTTTTCATATTTCTATGCAATTCTGATTTTTAAAGTAAAATAAACTTAATAGAAGAACTTTACTATTTTCTCAGCCTAAGCTTCCGGTTGTTGTGATCATTGGCTTTTCCTTCGTCTTTTTCTTCTATATATTTTTAAAATTTTTTACAATAAAAGAACAGCCATAGAAAATTATATATAATTAAGTTTAAATAACTTACTTTTAATTTAATTGTTTAAACAACGTGTAGAAAGAAATTTTTTCGAGAAGAAATTTTTTTAAGCTTGGGAATTTTTTAGAAAAGAAATGGTAAATAAATATTTAAACTGATTGGGAAAATGAAAAAATGAAAAAAAAACAATTAAAAGCACTCTAATGCTAATAAATTAATAGCCAAAAATTAGAATAACATCTTTAAATAAATATATAGGAGTGCAAACTTTAATTAGAATTAAATGCTTGGAACTTAAGTTTACAAACTTGAATTATATTAAATAAAAATGAACTTATTTTGAAAAACTTAATTCTTCAACTCTTACACTTACAAACTTAAGCTAAAACTTGAAGCATGTTTGCAACTTGTTTGCAACTTGAAACTTAAAAAATCTTATTTTGTTAAAACTTAAGTTTGTAAAATAAATAATTGTAAAAATAAATTTCAGAATATAATTTCAGAATTAATTTTTAAAACTTGGTAAACTTGAAATTTGAATTGTTTCTTTTCTCCCCAAAATATACCTACTTAACTACCATGTCAACGGCTCGTGCCAAGCCTTTCTAAACGCCTCTAGCAATTTTTCTTTATTTTTATTTTCGCATTATTCTTTTTAAAATAATTCAAAAAGATTGAAGACTGCCTCCAACCTTCTCCCCCTCACAAAAAGCACAGAAACTTGAGGGCTTAAAAGGGAAGAGGGAGAGGAAGTGAAGGAAGTGAAGGAAATGAAGAAGAATTGTTTTATAAAAGTGTCAGTTTTAGGCATATATAGTATAAATTTAAATCCCTTAGGGTGTTAAAAAGAGAAAAGAAAATTTTGCCATTTTATTTATATTTATTTTAAGGAGAATAATGAATGGGAAAGATTTTTAATTTTAATTCGCGCATCGCTAATTTTTCTAAAAAAAATTTTTTTTTAATTTTTTATTACGAAGTCAAATGTGAAATGTTAATTAAAAAATAAAACGTGTACCTTAAGGAAGGCATTCTGAAAATATTTTTATTTTTCCTTTATTTTCGCAAACTTAAAATTCTGAGTAAAAATAATGCTAGTTATTCTAAATTAATTAGTCTGACTCTCAAAATTCTGAATTTTTTTTCAGAAAAAATTTTTCTGAAAAATTCTGAAAAATTTTGAATTCTGAAAGAGTTTGAATTTTAAAATTCTGAAGGGTCCGAAAAAAAATTATGAAAATTTTATTCTGGAAAGTATTTGTTTGCAGACTCAGATTCTTATTTTTATTCTGAAACTGACTGAGTTGGAAATTAAAATTCTGATCTTATTCTGAAATTTCTGAAAAACAATTCCTTCGCAACCTTAAAATTCTGATATTTATTCTTTTCAAGTATTTCCGTTTTTTATATTTCCTGGTTTTTGTAAATGATGGACGTGACACTTTATATTTTTTATCCTCTCTGGGGGAATGACTTTTCTACAAAAAACGTTTTTAATTCCCCCATTTTAGGGACAATATTTAAAAGAAAAAAGCATTAAAAATAGATAAAAAGGCGGGAAGGTGTGTTTGATTAAAGGGAAAATAAAGGGGGTAATTGACGATTAAATGAATATATTTAGACAAAAACAAAAGGGATCCAACACATTTTTTGTATTGGATAGGGAGGAAAAGGTTTTGGATTTTTTATTTAATTTGAAAAAAAATTTTAAGGGGAATCAATATCAACAAATAAAATACAAACGAAAGCTAAATCATAGAAACCAGAATTTAAAATTAAAAATCAGAATTATAATTTTCAGAAATCATTTGGGAAAGAATTAGGAATTCAAGTTTGCGAAATAAAAAATCAGAAATATATTTTATTCATATATATCAGAATTTCAAGTTTGCAAACTTAAAATTCTGATATTTATTCTGGTAATTTAGCGGTATTGTATGAAACTTAAAACTTGACACAAAGCAAGTTTGTGTTTCTACAAAATAAAAAAACACAACAAAACCAGAATTTTAATTATTATAATTTAAAAATATCAGAATAAATAGAGCATTTTAAGTTTGCGAAATTTATTAATTAAAAACTTTTACAAATTTAAAAATTAAATATATAATATATTTCACACTCAAAACTAAGCGGCATTTAAAAAATAAAAATAAAAGATTCTTTCTTTTATTGTTCCAATTTACTAGAAATTATGCAAATTTTTATTTTTATTAATTTTTTATTGGAGGGAATAGAGCATTTATTCTTCTTTTGCCCCACAAAAATGGGGGAGGGGAAAATAAAGACGAGAGACAAAAAGCTTTCCAAAAAGCCAATCGGTGTTTGTGTATACTTGATTGACGACAGCGAATCCCCTTTACAATTTAAAAATGTTAAAAGGCCTGAAAGGGATGAGAGGGGATGAAAGGGAGAGAAAGAAGGAGGAGGTGACTGACAGCTGGCGAGAAGAAGAAAAAATGCCGAGATTTTTTATTTTTAAAAATAAACGAGTTAAAAAGAGATAAATTTTAAGAAAAATTTTAATGGTTTTTAAATTTAAAAAAAAATTTTTTTGAATGGAAAAATAAATAAAAATTAAAAATAAAATATAAATTAGAATTCGACATTGGGCCAGGCTGACAGCTGGCGAAAATTTCCGGGTCTGAGCTCAGAAACCGGGATATTGTGATAAAATCCAGTTTTTCAGGATCCTACGGGTTTAACCCGGAAAACACGGCCCGGGGCAGCATGAAACAAACAAACAGATACCGGGACCTGGCAATTTAAAAATGTCGAATTCTAATAGAAATACTATTCTTCATTTTTTTTCAATAATCTCCTGAATTTCTTTTTTAAATAATTTATTTTCTTCTTCATTTTATTTAAAAGTTAAGACAGGAATGTTGGCGAAAAAAGGCTCACTTTATTGAAATAAATTTTTTAAATATTAAAAAAAATTAAAAACCCATAAAATAGGTTTGAGTAAAGATTGCAGGTGAGAGTATTCCTGGAGAGAGAATGGCACCACCAAGAACTTTAATTTTTAAAAATTAATTTTTTTAGGGTAATTTCCTTCAAAAAAAATTTTTAGAAAAATTTTTGTATAAAAAAATTTTTGAAAAATTTTTTTGAAAAATTTGCCTACCTTGTGGAGATAAAATGTCGGGAGAAAGAGCTATAGGGTTTAAAATAATTGGTGAGAGAACATAGGGATTTAATATGTTTGGAGACAACACATAACTTGAATTTTAAAAATTAATTTAAAAAATAATATTTTTTAAACTAACGGCGATAAGACAAAAGGGTGCAGAACGAGAGGTCCAAGAATGAAAGGACCAAATACGTATGGGCTGTAAATTAATTCTGAATTAATTTGTGTTTTTGAAATAATATAAAATCAGAATTTTTATATTAAAATTAAAAAAAATACAACTTGAAATTCTGATTTAATTTGTATTTTTAGTAAAAGAAATTCTGATTTGTAATTTTCTTTTTAATTAAAAACAGAATAATGACAAGTACAACATGAAAAACACACCAGAATTTAAAGTTTTATTAATGTGTTTTCTCTTTTTTATTACAAGCCAGAATATTGACAAATACAACTTGGAAAATACAAAACAGAATTTCAAGTTTTATTAATTAAAATTCTGATTTGTGATTTGTGTTTTCTTCTTTTAAACACAAATACAACTTGAAATTCTGTTTAATTTTTATTTTTGGTAAAAGAAATTCTGATTTGTATTTTTCTAAGAAAAATACAACTTAGATAATTAAAACCAGAATTTCGACTAGTTTTTAATTCTAACTTGTATTTTCTTTAATATTGTGTTAATTTTTATTTCTAAATTCTGACTTTAAAATTATTTTTTCTACCTAAGAATGTAAGGATTTCCGACGCCTGGAGTTAAAATCCACGGAGACGCACTTTAAGTTAAATTTAGAATTTAAATAAAAATCAGAATAGATTCACTTACACACTTGGACTGAGTACTAGAGGGCTGGAAAGAAATAAATTTTAAATTTTTTTTAATTTTTAAAAATTTGCCTGAATACTAGAGGTGAGAGAATTAAAGGAGAGAAGCTGGAATTTTAAATTTAAAAAATAATTAATTTAGAAATAATTATAAACTTACACACTAGGGCTCAAAATATAAGCTTTAAAAAATTAAAAAATAATTAAAAATAATTTTTAAATTACGAGAGAAAGTGCTCGGTGAGAGTATGACTGGCCCAAAAACTGAAAGCCCAAAAAACGGGGCAAAATTAAAAGGTGATAAAATTATAGGAGAAAAAACGGTTGTAGAAAAACGTTTTGTGCGTTGATGTTGTTGATCTTCTGGCTGTTTAAGTAAAAAAGTTTATTTAATCAGAATTAATAAATATCAGAACAAGTTTATTTAATTAAATCAGAATTAATTTCAGAATTAACTTGTGTTTTTGTGCTTTATTAAATCAGAATAAGTGTATTTATTATTTCAGAATTAATTCGTGTTTTCCTCTTTTTTAGTATAATCAGAATTTTGTATTTTAAAGTATTTTCTTTGTTTGAATAAAATTCTGATTTTTGTATTTTTACAAATAAATGATTATTAAACTTGTGTTTATTTTAATAATTATTTTTAATAAAAAATACAAACAATTTTAGAAGCATTAGCTAAACTAATAGCTCTTCCTTCAGCCAATTCTCTTATCGTTTCCCATAATGCCAATTCTTTTTCTGATTCATTCATTTTTTCGTATCTGTCAAACCGGTCCAATTCTGAGTCTGGCAAAAGTTTTTGTTGGCCTTTAAAAAATTTTTTTGGAAATTTTTTAAATCCTCTCAAATCTTACCCTCGTCCCTGTATATTTTCAACAATTGACTCTTTTTTCCAAAAGTAAATCCTTTTTCTTTAAATTCAAGCCTTTGCCTTTTGTCTAATGAATCCTCCAAATTAAAAAAGCTGTTTTTAAAAATAGCAATTTTTTAAAATTTAAATATACAATAATTCTTTACTTGTTCAAAAGTTTATCTGTAGCCTTCATTAAGGGGTGGCCGACACCTTTTGTATTTTTTATTAAATTGTAAAAATCAGAATTTTAGGTGTTTCATTTTATAATTAAAAAGCCAGAATTCTGATTTGAATTTTTGTATTTTTATTCCTTTTTATAAATCAGAATTACTTTTTGTGTTTTTAATTCTTTTAAACAAGTTGTAATCCTGATTTTTGTATTTTTCAGAATTAATAAATTTAATTCAAGTTTATTTATTATATCAGAATTAAATTGTGTTTTTATAATTCAGAATAAGTTTATTTATTTATTTCATAATTTATTTTTTACTCTCTAGTTCCAGTAATAAATCAGAATTAATTTTTGTGTTAGATCTAATTATTTACCTTCATCAAAAAAGTCAACTTTCTTCAAAAGACTAAAAGCTTTTTCCAAATGGCTTTAATTTAAATTTATTTTTATTCGATAAAATTTATTTTTTTCTTTACTCTGTAGTCCCAGTAAGTTCCATTAATGTTCCAATTATAGACTGACGGTATTTTTCTGGGACTCCTGCTTTTCTCATCATCTAAACTGTTTATTTAGTCTTATTCTCAGCTTTTAGATATATTAGAATCCTAATAATTTTCCACCTCAGGCACATTTGCAAAGCTGTGATTATCCTTCTCGTCATACATTGCAAAAAGGGTAGGGGAAAGTAGGCTTTTGGGATGTGCTGGACCTCCCTTATCTGGCGCTAAAGGCATAAATCTGGGACTAAAAAGGCGTATCTAAAAAGGGAAATTTATTGAGTGACTTTGAGTGTTTTAAATTTACATTGTTTGTCTCACTCCCGTTCTTTTTGTTGTTTTTATTGCCAGGAAGTAAGTCAATTAACTTTAAAATGGGGGAGATATTAAGAAGGATTCTAATGAATTTCTACCTTCATTCCTTGTTGAAGTAATCCAAGAGGTGATCGCTGAATTCTTATTTAAATTAGTAATTTTTAAAAGTAAAAATTGACAAATTACCCTTTCCATGGGACTTAGAGAAGGGTTTTTTCTCTCCAATACAATGTCATACCTGTGAGGAATAGGAGAATTATTTAACTCGTTTTGATAGAATATTGTCAGGAAAAAGAAACCAGGATAGTCTGTAGGGTAGTGTTTTTTACAGAGGTAGTGTGTACGGAAAATAAGGGGTAGCCCATAAGGAATAATCAAGGTAGTCTGTAAAGAACATCTCCTCCCTAAATTCCAACAAACATTCGTTCGTGACCCTACAAAAGACGGTAGTCCGTAGGGAACAACTGAGTAGACTGTATATAACAAAGCGGTTTTCGAGAGTAATTAGGTACTTTTTGGGAAAGGAAAGGTCTCCTCCCTAAATTCCAACAAACATTCGTTTCTCATAGAGATTAGAGCCTGGAAAGTTCTTCCCCCTCTCAATCTGCTCTGACAGCCTTTGAAGTGTTTTGTATGTTTTTGCCCATTTAATATCTGTATGTTTTGTTTTAGGTCCAAGCGATTTTACAAGAAGACTAGAAATCTAATAAATTTAAATTTTAAAAAATTTAAAGAAAAATTTAGACTACTTTAGCAACCAAATTATTTTCCTTTCCATTAGACAACGGGTCAACATTATTCGCCGTTCTAACCTTTTGAAAAAAAAATTTTCCGCCTACAAAAATCATTTTAAAATTTACTTTAAAATTTTCTTTAGGATTTGTTTCCCTTTGTTTTTGTATTTCTTCTCTTATTTTTCTCATCTTTAAAATTTTTTTTATTTTTTAAAATTTTAAATTCAAAAACCTCTTCAATTCCAATCATTTTTTCTGTTTTTTCCTCAATTCTTGCTCTTTTTACCCTTCGTCTTAAAACATTTCCACCATATTTTTGTAGCCTCATTTGTGCTAAAGGTATTAGAATTCGACTTAACATGTGTGGATGTTTTGTAAAATCCTTTAAATTTTTTAAATTAATTTTCCAATTTATTCAAAAAAAATTCTAGAAATAATTTTTATGTGATAAGACAAAAAAACATTGTCACCAATCGTGTCAAAAACCATTACGAAATGATTTGCCAACAATTGGGTTCGAACCACCAACCCCCCATAGTCACCCACTCAAACACACTAACCACTACACCACAAAATTGTTATACAATTAAGTAATTAATCAACTTTCCGGAAATGCTTTCCGGAAGTAACCAACATAATTCTATTAAACAATTTGTATTTTCCGGAAACTTTTCTGGAAGGTTCTGGTTTCTTTTTACTTAAAACATACAGTAACCTAACCAAAATAAACTTGCCTTTAATTCTGTTCTTTTAAGTTTATCCATTCTTTTGCTTGGTAATTTTTGGGCGACTTTAATCCCTCCAAATGTGACAATTACTGGGAGGAGGATTTTAATTTAAAAATTAATATTTATTTTTCAATTACCCTCATTATTTTTTAAAATTTCTTTTTCCTCATCTAAATTAAAATAAATTTGGTCCTTTAATTTATTTTCTTCTTTTTGAAGCAAAATAAGCCTATCCCTGCTTTGAATTAAACATTTTGCAGGGGAAACGAGGTCATATCTATTTTCTATTTTATCCAAACATTTGGCTAATTTAAGGCGTTCATATTCTGGTAATTGTTTAAAATGGAGTTTGCCTAGCTTTAAAAGTAAATCTGTGTTTTGTTTTAATATAAATCAGAATTTTATATAAACATTCCGGCAAACACAAATCAGAATTAAAATGTCAGCAACTTTCCGGAAAACACATTAAAATTAAACGTCAGCAACTTTTCCGGAATAATAGACTAGTTCCGGAAAATACAACTTTCTAGTTTAACTTTCCGGAAAACAAATATCATAATTGTTTCCTTGTTAAGAATGTTTTTCGGAATATTTTTATTCTTTTCCGGAAGCTATAGAATTTGTGTTTTCTTTTCAAAAAATTTTTTGTATTTTCCGGAAACTTTTTAAATTTTATTTTTCGTTCCGGAATGTCATCAACTAATTTTACCTGCCCTAGCAAAGCCTTAACTGCTCCATAATAAAGATTTTCGTGTAAATTTTTTATTTTTTCAAAATTGTCGGGGTTAACTCTTAATTTATCAAATTTGTTCAATTCTTGTTCCATTTTGTGAAGAACTGTTGATTTTACTTTAAAAATTAATTTAATTATAATTTTATTTTAAATTAGAAACATTTCCGGAAAACACATTTTTGTAAATTATTTTTTAAAAAGAATTCTGAGTTTTCCGGAAAATTAATTGACTTATTGGTGTTTATTCCCTTTCCGGAAAACATTTATTGCAGAATTACCTATACATATGTTTTGTCGAAAACTTTCTAAAAAATCAGAATTTAATTTATATTGGAAAATACAGAAAATACAATTTCTTTTCTAAGAAATACATTTGTGTTTTCCGAAAATGTTTTAGAAGTTTATTCAAATGTTTATTATTTTCCGTAAATATTATGTGTTTCATGATTGTAGAATTATTTGTATTTTTCTTTTCCGGAAAACTTTTAAAAAAATCAGAATTTAATTTATATTTACCAGAATTCATCGAAAATACAAAATACAAAAATATTAAGGGAAGCAACATTTTTATTCTAAAAACAGGAAAATAAAACAAATTTATTTTAAAAAGTGTTCCTTTTTATTAAATAAATATTTTTATTCCTTTTTTGGATTTATTTAAAAGAAAAATATATTTTTTTTGAAGAAGTACAAGTATTCTTCCTTCTTCCTGATTTTTATTTTAATAGTAGTGATCATCAATTTTATTTATTTTTTATTCACCTTTTAGGTAAACATAAAAGGAAGAAAAGTGAAAATAAAAAAGGAAGTATATCTTCTTTTTATTTTTATTTTATTATTTTATCCCCTCCCTCATAAAAAGCACATGGTCCGAGACTATAATTTTTCTTGAATTTTTTCTAGGATTTTTTGTCAGTGAAAAAATGCTTAGAGAGGATGGAGGAAGACAAAAATTGGGCAAGATTTTTAAAAATAATTTTAGAAATTAAAATTAATAAGGATGGATATCTCTCCTTCCTTCAAATTATTAATTTATTTAATAACATAATTTATCATTATTTATATATACCCTTTTATTACAGGTAGACAAATTCAAGTCTGTCTACTCTCTCCTTTCAATAAAAAACACGTTTATCCAAAAAAATGGCGATTTTTGGCGGTATTTATAAAAGACGAAAAATAAATTTTTATGGTGTTCACCCCTCCAATGTACTATTAAATTTTAATATTTTATCAAAAAAAGAAGTTTTTTAGACCTATAACCTAATTTAAAGAACACTTAGAACTGTCTTTTGTAATTAATGTAAAAATTAGTAAAGAAAATACAATTTTGTATTTTTTTACTCACAGAAAAGAAATGTGTTTATTATTAAAATAAATCAGAATTAATTAATAATTCTGTTTTTCCCGGAAAATGTTTTTAGTGTTTTCTTTCCGGTTATGTTTATTTGGTTTAATTCTTAAAACATTTCCGGAAAATACAGAATTATTAAAAAAACACAAAAATAAATTCTGAAATTCTTCCGGAAGTGAAACACAAAGTACCTTATTTTTAACATTGGATATTACAGTCTGTGTTTATTTTTGTAAGCCTATTACCTATTTTTAAACCCAAAATTAAAAAAAAAAATTTTTTTAAGACTTTTTTACTAATAGAAAAATAACAAAAAAAATCATCACAAAATATTTTCAACTTGATTTATTAATTCATTTAATAATTTATCTGTCCTTAAATCTATTTTCTCTCCACTTTCACCTCCCCCTCCTCCATTATTATCAATAATTTCAAATTCTTTTAATTTATTTAATTCTTTTAACAAATTTTCTGGTTTTGTATGAAATGTTAAAAGATGTCGAATACCCTTTAAGAAAAAAATTTTTTTAATAAAAAAAATTCAATTTCTACTTGAGCAGCAAGTTGTCGAAGATTAGGTGATATTGGGTCTTGAATTATTTTAATAAAAACACTTTGCATTTGTGGAAGAAATGTTTTTAATAAAAGAGGCATCTGAAAAAGTTAATAATTTTTTTTTAAATTTAATTAAAATCTCTGTTTATTTTCTCACCTTTTTTCCAAACTTCCCACAATCTTAGATATCTTATAATTTAAATTTCTTTTGCCTTATCCCAGACGTCAATTTAAAAAATTCTCAAGATTCCGATCTTAATTAAACACTCTCCCCCTCCCCCGCATCCTATCCCATACCACTCCAACATATCACCCACCCTTAATTATGTGATATCTTTAAAGGGATGATAACATAGAGATTAAAGTCAATTTAATCAATTCCTCTACCTTCTCCAAAAGTTTATTTAATCCATTAATTGCAGCAATCTTAACAGGCACGGGTTGTTTCTCACCAAGTACACGTATCAGAGGACCGGCAACATTCACAACGTGTGGTTTAAGTCCATTTTCATCGCTTAACTGAATTGCTTGAGTTATACAATTGGCAGCTACCTAAAAATATTTTTAAACTATTTTTAAAAAATATTTAAAAATTAAAATGGTTAGGACTCAAAATGGTCAAACCCCCCAAAAACTCAAAACCAAAAATGGTCACTATACATTTTAACTAATATTTACTTTAAAAAATTCATCAAAATTCAACCATAATTTTAAAAAATACTTCTTTAATTTCCACAGATCCAGCAAGTATTCCTTCACGTAAAATAACAATTAAAGGTTTCCAACCTTTTGGAATACACAAAATATTAGCATATTCATTTTTGGTATTTTTAACATCCAAATGTAAACTTTTTAAAGCCCTTTTTAATACCAAAACTAATTCAATTAATTCTGAAGTTTCCAATTGTTTATTTAAGGAATTGAAAGTATCAATAACTAGTGAAATGACATCAGAATCTTGTTGATTATATAATGAAATGAAACCAGAAACTAATAAATCTAATTGTTCTGGAGAGAATTCATCCTAGAAAAATTAAAATAATTTTTAAAATAATAATCATATGGGGTCAAAACTAGAGATCGGAATTTTGAAAAAACCGACACCGGGTCCGGGAAACGGGTTCTGAAAATTGACCGGGATGGATCCGGACTGGGAATTCCCGTTCCCGGTTGGTTCAAAAAACCGTGAAAAGGGACCCGAAAGCGGGTCCCGGACCCGTTCCGATCTCTAGTCAAACCCCAAAATGATCAAAACCCTAATAATCAACATCCGAAATGGTCAAAGTACAAAATGGTCAAACCTTAAAAAGCCCAAAAGACCAGAATCGGTAAATTTTCTGAACAGTTAAAAGACAAAATGATCAGATCTCAAAATGGTCAAGTGCCAGACTGGTCAAAACAAAATTTTTAAAATTCCAAACCTCATTATTCTCAATAAATTCTTTCAATAAAGTAACAGCAGTTAAGGCGTTCTTTTGATTTGAAATACTTTTTAAAAGGCACGAAAGCATTGCGCGAATATCCTCTTCAGCATCAACAGAGAAAAGAACAGGGATACAGTTTTGGACATGCTACAAAATTATTTGAATTTATTTTAATTTTATTTTTTTGGATGTCCTATACCCAAACATTTTAAGGCTATAAACGTCCCAAATATCCCATTTCAAGATAATTAGGTGTAAACACACTCTGTCCTACCTTAACCTCTCAAATATCCTAATTCCCGATAACTATGTGCCTTATCCCTTCAAAGAAATGTCCCAATCTCTCAAGCATCCCATTTCAAGATAACACTGGGTGTGGAGTTAAATTGTGGGGATAAATCAAAAAATAGTCGTGGGATTCAAATAAAAAAAATTTTTTTTAATTCCCCCCCCCCCCTCCCCAACACAAACCTCCTCCATATCAACATTTAATTTATCACACAACAAAGCAGCCATAACGTCCCTCATATTTCGTTTTAAAGCATCAGTACAAATTGCAAGTCTACAAATAGCTAAAGAATTAACTGGAGGTTTTGACAATTTTGGTAATATTGAAGCAAATAATTGACGTCCACATTGGCCACCTCCTTCCATTATAGAACATAGACCATCCAAAATATGTGGTTGATTATTTAAATTAAATTCATCAAATAATGGACCAACAATTTTTTCAACACAATAATTGCTTGTTTGCTATAAATTTAAAAAATTAAAAGCATTAACAGATTAAGAAAAGAAATAAAGGAGGTACCAGGGATGGGACGGGTCCAAACTTTTTCCAAACCGATAATTGATCCGAAGAAAAATTTTGAAGAAACTTTCTTTCAAGCCGTTCGCCCATCCCTGGTTTAGACCCGGACAGCATCGAGCCAAAATCCTGTGACCTTCTGCTGTCAGTTATATCCCTAGGCATTTAACCCAATAAAATTAAAATTTATTACCATTCCATAAAATGTAACAAAAGTTTTAGCAGCGGCCTCACGAACAGACTTGTCTGTATCTGACAAACATGTCCGAATTGAAGTAATAAAATTAGTAGAATATGTTTCGATAATTTCTCTAAAATTTTAATTAAAAGAATTTTAAAAAATAAAGAGCCTCAAAAATTAAGCTAAACCTCGTTTATACACCCCCTCCCTCCTTTAAAAATTTTTTTTCTAATATTCTACTATATGCCCCCTACTACAGCTTCCTCCCATTTCCCCTTATCCTAACCCTTTTTCCCCTAGAAAATTTTTTTAAATCACCTATGTGTATTATTAATTATTTCACCCAAAGCCAACGCTACTCCACGACGATCATCTGCACCACCATTTTTTAATCTATCCTCAAGTATAGGCAAAATAACAGCCAAAACTCTTTCACCCATTTTCTTTACAATTTCAGATAAACAACGAACAGACATTTGTTGTTGATCTTCTATTGAACTTGAAAGACAATGAAGTAATAATTCAAATAATGGGCGCATAATATCTTTTAATGTACGTGGAGTATTTGAGACAATAACCTTTTTAAAAAATAACAAGTTTTTTAAATAAAAATAGGAGAAAATAAGTAATTTTTGGTGATTTAAGGAAGAAAAAAATTTTGAGGAAAAAAAAAGCTTGAAATGGGAAATGGAATGGAGAGGTAAAGGAAGGACTCATTGTCAGGAAAAATTCGTCCGATTTTACCAAGGCCTCTACAAGAATGTGGAAAAAAGGAACGAAAAATCGTAGGATAAGACCGGGGAGGAAACCTAGAAGGAATTCGGGATCTGGCCTGGAATTTTATGGAATATGGGAAGGGGAGGGTATTCCATTGGAGGATCCAGATCCTGAATATATGGGGTTTTTTATTCACAAATGGATAGAACAAAAAAAATTTCTTTTTAATTTTTTCATAAAATTAAAAAAAACCTTCCAAACGTGTGAAGCCACTTGTCTGACAGCCAAAGCAACATCATATCTAACAAGATAAATACCAGCCAAAAGTTCATCTCTAGACCTTTGACCTATACAGCGAACAATTGCTTTATTTACTGCTTCAGATCCCATAGTATCATCTTCTCCAGCAGTTTCAGAAGTCATTTTACCGCTTACACCTTAAAAATTCCGTCCAAGTAAAATTAACCGCCTATTTATTCTTTTTAAAAAACCTGATATATTAAAAAGAAAATCTCCAATTAATTTAACAGAAGCTTGTCTTATTCTCCAATTTTGATAAATTAAAGCAGCTTGAAGTTGTGGAAGTAAAAGTTTTCTTGCATGATTGGAATAAACAGTAATTAATCTATTGCCTGCTCTTAAAGCTGATTCACGTAAATATTCTGTTTCATCGGCTAGAGCCTTTAAATTTAATTAAATTTTTAAAAATTAGAATGTTCAAATCAAAAATGGCCTGAATGGGCAAAAAATAGAAAGTACCAGAACGGTCAAAAATAAAAAAGGTCAAAAATCATAATGAAAACTCGGTCATCTCCTAGGAGTCAACGTCAAAAACCCTAAAACCTATCTCATTATAAAGCCTATTTAATTTAAAAAAATTTTTAAAGAAAAAAGGAAAACCTGTAAAATCGAAGGAATAATTTTTCCAATAAAAGGAGCAAATTTCTCCCCCAAAGCAATAGGTAAATAAATATATAAAAGAATATATCCATCTCTAATATAAGGCTCTGTTGTTGAAGATTCAGTTATTTTTATTACTCCAGGCAAGTTTTGTTCCAAAAAGTCTCCTCCAATTGCTGCAATTAATTCTGAAAGCCCTTGAGCCGCTCCTTGTCTATCTACAGAAGAGGATTCGGAAACTAAATTCTCTTTAAGCCAGGGCATTATATCTGCCTTAAAATGAGAAAAATAAAGAGGATTTAAAAGAAAATTTTACTTGAATTTTTTCAGAAGTTGCCGGAGCAGAATATTGAACAATCGCTCCCATTGCTTTTGAAGCAACCTAAAAATAATTGTTTAAAAAAATTATTTTAAATATTAAAAACTAAATTTAATTATTAAAGGGCAAGTGCATTTTTAAGGTAGGATTTTCACTAGGGAAGGGAGTAGATTTCGAAAGGGATTAAATACCAAGTAGAGGTATTTTTGTGTAGTGGGAACCAGGGAAGTCAAGGATTAAGAGAAAAGTGGGTCAACTTCGGGTAAGCTGAAGAGAGATACGAAATGGAAACCCCAAAAATTCTTTGAACAAGAAGGGCTGAATTTCTTACTTTCAACATTTTGAACAATTTACATTTTAATAAAAAAATTAAAAAAAGAACAAACCGTTCTAACTTCAGGAACAGGATCACACAAAGCTTTTTTCAAACCAGGAATAAGCGAATCAAGGTAAGGTTCCATATCTTTATTATCAACTAATGAATATATATTTGAAAGTACTTGAGCTGCCATTCTTTTAGCTTCCGTATTTCTGTCGGCTAACGCCCTAAAAAATTATTTTTTGAATTTTTCAGAATTTTAGAAAAATCAAACCTATAAATTATTGGCATCATTAATGCAAGAGAAGGCGAGTCAATATAATGAACAAATTTATTATTTACTATAGTTTGTAAACATGAAGAAGTTTTTCCTGGTGGATCAGCCAAAGCTTGTATTAAATGAGGACTGATAGCCAAACATTCTGGGTTCTTTAAAAAAGAAAGAATTTTATTAAGGAAGAAACTTAAAGTGACCCACCCAAACTGTGAGTATTCCCGAACCGAACTCAAGGGCGTAAGCAAAATAGGGGCCCTTGACCGAACTGTCAGTATTAATTTCGATTTTTCCTGGATTCTTTCGATAGAACATGGTCACTTTCCTATTGCTAATATCTGCCCATTTTCCCTACGGAGCCATTTTTGGAAAGTCAAAGTTTAGTATTTTTTAAGTACACAATACCTAACCAAAAAAGTTCTCGTCGAACCTGTATAACTTGAGCAATTTGTTTAAGTGCCCTTTCACTTGTTTTTTGCACTTTTCCATGTGTATCAGTCAATGCCTCACACAACTTTGGTACAATTGCTGGAAGTGAAGTAGAAAGTTGGCGAGGAGCACAATTTGACATTGCTCCTAAAAAACTAATTTCTAATTTTAAAAGGCCTTCAAAAAACCTAAAAGTTCGGCAGATGCACATTTTGTTCTCCAGGAATCATCATCAAGTCCTTTTAATAACGAAGGTAATAATAATTTAACTCCGTGAGCAGAAAGTGAACGCCTAAAAAATATTTTTAAAATCAAATATTTAATTAAATATACATCATAGCTTTAGCAGTATCATCAGCAGTTCTTCTAACTGCTTCAGAAGTATCTCCAAAAGCTGTGAGAAGATCAGGAAGTAAATGAACTAGATAAGGTTCGAATAATTTTCCAACTGTGCTAAAAGTTAAAAAAAAATAGTTTTAAATCAAGTTTTGAGTGGATATTTGAGGAGTATAAAAGACTCTTAACGTTCCAGTGAGTTGAAAAGTCTCACCGAAAAAATCGAAAAATACCAAAAAAATTTCTTTCTAGACGGCCACTTAGAATGTCAAATTCCTAACAAAAAATTAGAAAAGAAACAGAATCAGCAAACCTGCAAAGAATTTCAATACAAAGAAGAGCACCTTCCCTAAACAAAGGTTTTTGTTTTTGTGCCAGCATATCTTTCAATCTCGAATTTATATTCATTTGTTTAATTGAGGCAACTCCAAGTCCTTTTATTATACTTCCAATTCCATAAGCTGCACCTCTTCGTTCTCCATAACTTTCAGCACTTGTAAGTAACATAAACATATTTTCAATAAGTGAACTTGCATCATTTTTTAAGGATGGAATAAGTGCTGGGAGACAACCAGCAACTGATTCTTGGACCTATACAGAAGAAAATGTGTTTTGAGGAAAAATTCAAAATTATTTCAAACCAAACCTTACCCTCATTTTTAAATCCCTTTGTGAGGTATTCCATAAATTGGGGCTGGGACTAGCAAGGGAGTAGCCAGTGGGGGACTAATGCCTTTTTTATGGTTTTGCCCCACCTCCCGAAATGTGGGAAATGGGGAGGAAGTATGACAGGAAAATTGAAATTTTTTCGCCTACGACCTTCGAACAACTCAATTATAAATAAATTTTTTTCCTCAAAAAATAACCTGTTGAGAAGGAGTAGAAAGAGCTTCAATTAATCTAGCAACAATTTTTCGTACTTTTGCATTGTCTTCTTTCAAATATTGAGCTAACGTTCCTATTAACACAACCAGTCCTTGTCTCAAATTATCATTTTTTGCCTCCTTTGTTAATTTATTTAGTTGTTCTTCAATAAACGGAAAAAGTGTGTCAACCATTTTAGAGCCATGCTAAAAAATAATTTTCAAAAAATTTCTAAAAAAATCAAAAAAAAACATTTTGTATAGCTTTTGCTGCAGCATTTCTCATTAAATTTCTACAAGTTTCAGCTCTATCATTTAAACCATATGGGACTACCAAGTGTAAAAGAGACATAATTTGTTGAGGAGAAACAAGTGAATCGGTTATTAGAAAAATACCTTTAAAAATTTAGATTAGTTATTAATAATTAAATTTAAAGAAAAAAAACCCGTTGCAATTCCTTCTCTTTTTTCATAAGGATCAGATTCTTCTTTTATTTTGCGTCCTACAGAGTCAAATTGAGCTGGTTGAAACTGAAAGAAAAAAATAATTTTTTGAGAGACAGATCCTGTATTTCTATAAAAAATTTAAAAAATTGTTCCAATAAGAATATAAACATTAACACTTTGTCTCAATTTCATAGGTTTGTAGGCAGACATGGAGGTCTTTGAAAGTCACAATCTGTCACCAGCCCCCTTCATTTTTTATAACATTTTTGTATTTCCCCAAAAATAAATTTAAATCACAAAAAAAAAGGAATATGTCTATCAATGATAAAAAATAATAAAATCTAAAAAATCTCCTGATGTCCAGTAAATGTTTGTCTTGAATCCCCTCCTCCCTTCGATAAAAATTTTAATTGACAAAAAAAAAATAAAATTCATGTAAAAAAAAGACCTTTGGACGAAAATTCCAATAAAATTATTTTTCACAAAAATTAAAAAAAAACCTTTTCAAATTGTTTATAAAGTATTCCCATTTGTTTAAGCATTCCATCAACTTCTAAAGGAAATAAATTAGCTAAACTTTGCATAGATTTTCCAGCATCTTCTCTCTTCAATTTTTTATCATCATGCAAATATAAAAGTAAAGTTTTATAAAATGTTGGAGACAAATTAAATTCTAAATTTTCCCAACAATTGCAAGCATTTTGTGAACATTCTAAATTTGAATCATGTTTAGATAAATAAATATCACGAATAAATGATTGAAATAATTCTTTATTGTTTTCAAATGTTAGCTTTAATAAGGGTGAAATTGAATTAATTGCCTTGAAAAAAATAAATAAAAAATAATTAAATTATAAAATTAAATAATTAGAAAAAAAAACTTCATCAGAATAATTATGTATATGTTAGATTTTCGGAAAATAGGATCAAATAAAATCGAATCAAATAGAATCAAATATAAGTTCCGAAAATATTGTTTTTGATTATGTTTTTATAAGTTTTCTATATTTTCTTGAAAAATTTGTTTTTCTGTAAAATACAAGAACAAAAAATAATTCTGATTTTTATTTGAAACAAGGAAGAAAATGTATTTTTAGTAAAAAAATTTTTAATAAACACAGCACTCTATTTTTAAAATTAAAAAAAAAAAGAATAATTTCGTTTGTTTCAAATAAAAATCAAATTTTTTTATAAATTTTTGTTTCCATGTTAAAAAATTAATTTTAAAAAATTTTAAAAAAAAACCTTTAAAATAGCAATTCTTTTCAACACATTATCATCAAAAATATGTGAATTAATATTTTTAAAAAAATTAAACAATTCAACATCTTTTGTATTTATTAATTCTTTATTTGAATTAAACATATCCAAAAATTGATTTAAAGTTGTTTTTAAATCATTAATATATTCTATTGATGAATCCAAACAAATACAATCAACTAGAAGCGAAGCTAATTTTAATAGTGGAGGTGAAGTTAATTCTTCTGGCTAAAATTTTAAAAATTAAAATTTAAAAAAAAAATTAATTATTTTCCTTAAATTAGAAAATTTTTCTGTATTTAAAATGTATTTTCATTTAACAAAAAGAAAAAATGTATTTTCCAGAAAAAGAAATAAAAGAAAATACATAAAAATTCTGATTTTATTACATACACAACACTAAACTTTCCGGAAAACACAAATAAAATTCTGATTTTATTTCTTTCCGGAAAATACGTTTAATAAAATCAGAATTTATGTGTATTTTCTTTTTGAAATCCGGAAAATTTTGTGTTTAATATTTTTTTTTGTGTTTTTCTTTTAAAAATCCGGAAGTTTTGTATTTTCTTTAATTAAACCAGAAAAACAAAAAATACAAAAACTTGTATTTTAAATCAGAATTTAATTATTTAATTTACCTTAATAAATTTATTATTGACCGCATTTTGTAAAAACTTTGCAACTCTTATTCTCAAATCAATATCAAACTTTTCTGGTGTTTTCTTCAAAAATTGTTCAAGGAAAGGTAATAAAAAGGCTAATTTTGCTGCAGTTATTTTAATTTCAATTTCATCCTCCTCCTCCAAATTTTCATTTCCTCCTTCTCCCTCCTCTTCTTCTTCCAATAAATTTAAATATAAAAAACATGAAGACGAAAGTAAATGAAATGATTGACGTATTTGTTCTTCCATTGAAATTTCACACCAATGATCCATTAAAAATTTTGAATCCAAAACTCGTAATGTTGCATGGGAAATTAATTTGTCTTAAAATTAATTTTTGTTAAATTATTTTTTAAATTAATTTAAAATTGAAAAAAAATTCATAAATGTTTAAGTAAAGCGTCTAATTGTTTGAAAATGTAAAATTTGTTCATACTCGTATTTTTTGTTAGTGCCTTATTTTTCCTTTGTATTTGGACCTGGACTATTTTTTTTTCTTGTACTCGTCGACAGTTACGAGTACCAATTTCAATATAAGCTCCAAACACTAATTCTCCCTTATAACAAAAAACAGGTTTGTTGGGCGAGCTTTTCAAAACTTTTATTTTCCCTCTCGCCATTTTTTAAATTTGTATATTATCTCCCTAATTCTCATCCCTGTCATTCATTTTATAAAAAAATTTCTAAAATTTTTTTGATACAAAGTAAAAATTAAATTTTCCAATTTGCGTTCTAATAACAAAAAAAAACTTTACAAAGATCATCAGAAGTCACTTCAAAAATAGCATCTCTATAAGAAAGATATCCTCTAACAGCAATTTTAGCAACCAAAGGAGACTTGATTAAAGGAACTATATAATCATAAAATAAATTTATATAGGCGAAAGCAAACTGAAAAAGAAAAATTTTTTCTTAAATTATGGCAAAATCCAATGTCATCCTTTACAAAAAAATTTTTGGAAAAATCCCAAAAATTTTTAAATTTATTAACAACCAAAAACCCCCCAAAAACAAACAAACAAACTTGAGGTTCCTTTTTGCAAGCCATAAAAAGTAATTTGACTTTTCCTTCAAATAAATCATGCAATTGTTTAAGTGACTTACGAATTTCCTAAAAATTCATTAAATAAATTTTTCCAAAAAATTTCAAAAAAACCTCCTCATTTTTAAGTTCCAATTCAACAGCTTTCTTCTGCTTTTCAGTTAATATTCCATCTTTTCTATTTTTATCAGCAATTTCTTTTCGTAATTGTAAATCGGCCAGTTGGTCTTTGTATGATGCAAAAGAATAATCTCTTTTGATATTTTTTGGAATTTCTATTATATCTGCATTTCTATGAAGAAAAAATTTTTTTGAAAGAGGGAAAATGAAAACAAAATTCTAAAAAATTTTATGACAAAAAAAGTTGCCAAAACTTCTCATACCCATCCCCACAAAAAATCTTTTTATTGAAAAACTCTTTGTTGGATAACTCTATCTAGTATAGAAATGACCCCAAAAAATAAGTCATTTTCAGATTTTTCTTTTCAAAAAAAAATGGAAAAGGAAAGACCATAGAGCAGTACGGAATTAAAAAATCCGCAAATAAAGTCCGCAAAAAATAGGTTTCACAAAACTGTCTCTCCATCAGCCTTGAGAGAGATACTTGGAGAATATTCTTCGAATAAAGAATAGAAAACAATGCTAAACTTAGAGCACAAGACGGGTGAAGATTCAGCCACATTTTTAGAAAATTTGACTGGAAAATTCCATGAATTGCCACAAATATCCCCTAAAAACAAACTTTTCAATAACTTCTTGATTAAACAGCGTCCCTTCAGCCGTCTCATAGATTTTAAGTTGACGTCCCTCCACATTTAAATATTTTTGAATATCGATAGATTTAAAGGCGTCTGATGCTTTTTTCCACAATTCTGAATCTGATGACATTTTATTCTTCTTTTAAAATTTTTATGAATTTAATAAATCTAAAGAAAAATAAAATTAATAGGAATACATGCTAAAAGATCAAAAATTTCTAATAGAGAGCGAGATTTTCAAAAAACCTTGACCTTGATTTAAAGTGAGGACCTTGACAAGATTGTTGACCTTGAGTAGAGGAAAAATCAAGGAACGCTGAAAAATGCCTTCCTATCAACTCTGGATTCAGCTCGCTCCCTAATTTCTAGAGATACAAAATCTTAAAAAACCCTTGACCTTGATTTTTATTGAGGACCTCTGACCAGACTCAAGTGGGAATTCTTCGACGCGGGTAGAAGAATCAGGGAAAATTGAAAAAAGGCGTGGTATTGACTCTGTATGGAGGAAAAAGCAAGATCTGAATCCAAATCAGGCCTATAACTTTGAAATACTCGACAAATCAAAGAAAAAACAAACTTATTGCTTACGGAAATCCACTCAAACTTCTCTCTCTTCAAGTTCTTAGACTCTAGTGGTAAAATTTACAAAACGCCAAAACTTTTTTGCGCCAAAACAATTTTTGTTTTAGGGGATATTTTGTCACTAAATTTTTGGTCAATAATTTATAGTCATCAAACATTTTGTTAAATTTTTTCGAGTTATTTTCTTTCCTTTTATTTCCCGCAATTTCTTCTTTCCTCCTCATTTCCCTCTCGTTTTGCCTCTCATTTATTTATTTGAAAATTCTAATATTCTAAAAATTTGTGTTATTTTGTAGACTCGTTTCAATTAATTTTAATGATTTTTAATAAACCTAAAAAAATAAAATCTATTAAAAGACCTAAAATTACTAGAAATCGAGGAAATCTTTAAAAAACCCCTTGACTTTGATTGAGGAACTTTGAGCGTTAAAGAAACAGCCCCAAATTTTTAGAAAATTTGACTGGAAAGATCCTCGACAATCAAAAACCATAAAGGGGAGTAAGCTCATTTTTCTCTATTCAGTTAACTTTGTTATTTTTTCTGACACACTTTGATAAATTCCACCTTCTAACTGTTTTCTGATTTATTGATTTTAATTTTCTCGTTTAATTTCTAAGGCTGTGCAGTAAGCGGTGTGGTGTAATGGATAACACAACAGTTCGGTCTACTGAATTGACTCGGCAGTGTATTGTTGTATCTTTATTACCTAATTTGTCTTTTTTCTAATTTTTTTTATTTTAGTCTTTTTGACTTTTTTGAAGCCTTCTCCTCCAAGCCTTCTTCAAATAGGCTCAGAAGCCCTATCAGCCCAACCATGTACAGTAAAGATGAAAAGATCCCTGTGATGCTTCTGTTTACACAGGTTTAATTTTTTTGGATTTGGGTAACTTAAAAAGATTTTGGAGGTAAAAAAGATACCGGAGGTAAATCTCGGTACAAATCACGTCCCATTCGATTTGTCTCGTCGGGTTGCTCTCGTCGATTTGTCTCGTCGTCATAGCTTATTCGATAAAGCTCGCCTAGCTGAACCGAACAACACCAGAATAACCGTGACTGAATAATAAGTTTAAAAAACCAGGTAAACTTTTGGGAGCCGGCAAGGGGATTCAATGGTTGCCGGGTTCTGCACTCGTCAGTATAAACTATTCTTTCCATTTTCAACTTAAAAACAGACCAACCTTCCGTAGCAGCACAAAAACTATTATTCCAGCGAAAATTCATTTACGCGTAATTTTGTGAAATTATCCAATTGGACTGATTTTGGTGTCTTTAGCTCGGCTCGTCGAGTTCTTCAGAATAAGCTATTGCTTATTCGATTTTTTACCCAAAAAATGAGCTTACTTCCTCCTATGGTTTTTCGATTTTCAGGTGTTTATATCGCAGACTACAGCAGGAATGGGACGGGTTACCAGAAACCCAGACTTTTTCTGACTCGAAACCTGATTCGTTACCCGACCTGACTTCCCTTTTAATCCCATGAATGATCCGACTTGAAACTCGGGCTTTTTCTCAGCCAATCCGAAAAAATTTTTTTCTCGCCCCGTCCCATCCCTTCCCTACAGACATTTCCATTCGACTCAGCTCGTCGAGACGAATCGAATGGTATGTGGTTTGCACCGAAATTATGCCTCCAGTATATATCCAGAATTTTTTAAATGGCCCAAATTTAAGAGAAAATTTCACCTGCTTCTTGCGCGTATTTTACTCATTTTCAACTCATTTTTTTTGTTTAATTCAAATAATTTAAAACCTACATATTACTTATTTTAGGGATTTTTAATTTAAAAAAATTTTCTAAAAAAATGGTAGCAGGACCTATGACCTACAATGAAGTATATTTTTTATTTCTTAAAAATTATTTTGGTGCCTTTGAGGTTGTTGAATTTAATCTTAAAAATACTAGGCTGATCAGTCTTTATCTCGTACCCTTAGTGATTTATATGACCGAAGACCGGTGGTACCGAGTAATATTCGGCTGTGTCCAACAGGGCTGCAGGCAATTGCGTTTGCGGATTTTTAAAAAAATTGCGAGTTGCAATTTTTGCAGCCCTGGTGTCCAACCCTAATTTATCATTAAATTATAGTCGAATTTTTTATAGCTTTTCATCTTCTGTAAGTTATTTTAGTTTAAAAAATCATTTAACGGCAACAAAACGTTCTGTATAATCCTTGCGTCCGAGGAACTTTAAAGTCTTGCCATATTTTTCTTAAATTTTGTAGCCCAAAAATTTTTCGAAAATTTTCTTTTAAACAATTTAGAAGCACAAATGTGCATATTTTCCCCTAAAAGACCACCCCATTCCTTAAATTTGAAAAATGAAAGAAAATCGCTTCCCTCTGAATTACTTCCAGAAATAATCAATTTTCTTCCCTTAGAATTAAAATGGTCAAAACAAAGAGTTTCTCTTAGTTTTGACATTTCTATATTTAAAACACAAAGTCAATATATTATTTCCACTAAAAAATTATTTTATTGTGTGAGTTTTAAAAAATTTTAATTAAAAAAGAGTTTCTCAAAGGCACCAAAATCTTTTTAATATTTTTTAATTGACAAACTTTTTTCATTTAAATATATTTAATTTTAGTTGATCCAAATACTTACAGCTTGTAAAACACATGCTGCGACTTGGAATTTACGCGTTATTGGTACGGAAGAACCCCAAACTTTGATAAAATGTCAAGAAACTTTGGCTACTTTTTATGGAGGTATTAAACATTTTTTAAAATTAACAATAATTATTTAAGGGCTTCAACAATTGTCCTTTTTAGTCAGTCTAAAATCTCCGCAATTTAAAGTCTTACACAACAATATCGTGGGTCAATGGTTTGCGATTCCAAACGCTGTTGGCAATATTGCTGTGGTCGGTATTTTATCATTTTTAAAATAATTTTTCCTTCGGTTTTGCAAGTTGGGGGCAAAGTAGGCTCATCCCGTAAGTGGAAAGGGATAGGGGATTCACATTTTAATGGTTTTATTAAGATTTTGATTATATACAGCCTAAACTTGGGTAAAATTGAATTTCGTATTCGCCCTCTTTCCTTTCTCAAAGTACTAAAAATAGGGTCGGCTCGGAATGAACTCGAAAAGATTTTTTCTGTTCGGTTCCGGATATGATAGTTTTTCAAAGAACTGACCCCAATTTATTAGACATCGTGCTACGAGTGGCTAATAATGTCTTTCTTCCCTTTTTCTATATTTTATATGTCAGGTTTAAAACTGGTAGTCCTTTATTAACTGATTATATGCGATTTGGATGTAGAGTGAAGTTAAGGATGGAAGCTAAGCCTGACCATTTTTCACACGTTGAGGAAGGAAAAAGGAGGGGGTATACGAAAAAAAATACAATAAATTTCTAAATATGTAATTTAAAAATCTTTCAAAACAATTATATTTTTAGGATTGTCCACAAACTTTAACGATGCTTCAATTAATTGAAAATTTGATTGATGCATTAAAGAATGTTCACCAAGACATTTATTTGGCAATTAATCGTTCAAACAATTCTGTTTTAAAATTGGTTAAGAAGGCTTATCGGAAGTTTACGGCTACGCATATTGCCTAAAAGAAATGTTTAAAAAAAATAAAATTGTTGATTTAAATTATTTAAAAAAATAAAATTGTTGAATATTTAAAAAATTTTTGGTTCTTGAATTGTTATTTTATCATCATATTGATTGGAAAACCCTGTATTCTAATAACTTAGATTTCCCGTTAGCCTAACCAAATTTTTTTAGTTAATTTTAAAAGAAAAAATGACGACAGATCCATTTAAATGGGAAGAGGCTTATACTGACGGTTTTTTTTATTTTCTTAATTAAAAATTTTTACAATAATTTTAAAGATATTTGTATACAATCTGCACTTCAAGAAGATGAAAATGGTTCCATGGAAAGTGCAATTCGACGAATCATTTCCGAAGAAAAGAGACTTAGAAGAAATGAGGGAAGGCCGACAAGAATACGTCTTGGAATGGTTTTTTTTTAATTTTTTGGGGTTTTCTGACCAGAATTTATCAGAATTCTTCTAAATTTTTTCTGTTTCGATTTTCTTCCATTTCGGATTTTCGAATCAGTTTTTCTGTTTACCAGAAATTGTTCTGATTTTTTATTCTGTTCTTCCGTTCTGATTTTACTTTTCGGGTTTTTATGATTCCTCTTTTTGTTTCATATTTTACCAGAAACTATTTTTGATTTTTCGTTTTACGGTTTTTTATTCTCGGTATTTTTTTGTTCCCCTCCCCAGTTCTGTCCATTTTACTCTTCAAAATTTTACCAAAAAGTTTATTTTTTAGATGAGACATGTCTTTGTTGGTATTGATCTCTCAACATCAATCCTTTCAAAAGATGTTGAACCTAGTAGATTACGAGTTGTGAGGGAATGTCTTTTAAATTTTGTAAATAAATTTTTTGAGCTCAATCCTCTGTCTGCTGTGAGTTTTTTTGGTAAAATTTTGAAAAAAATTTTTTTTCAATTTTTTAGATGGGTCTAATAATTGGACGTGACAAGAAGGGTGATTGTTCTTGTGGATTTTCAAGTATTTTTTTTAATTTATTAGGGAGGGAATTGATTTTTGGACCAGTTGACTGAATAAAACATTTGATAAATTTTCTATTTTCGAAAGAATTAAAAATTAATTTTTATTTTTTGGGGAGGGAAGAGAATTTTCTGTCATTTTTTACATACCTACTTTTGGGGTTTCTTGAAGTCATAAGTTTTAAGCTCATTTTCCCTTTCTGAATATTTACATATATTTGGTCTAATCCCTCCTTTTTACTAACTATTTTAGGAAAGTTTTTTCAAATTCTTGTAGCCTCTCGTGATTTCCTATATTTTTTTGGTTTGAAACGATTAGCCGACATTTGCTGACTCACTCCTTAAACTTTGCTATTTTTTGGCAAATTTAGGTGTCCAAAAAAATTTTTTTCTAGTTATCAAATCCTTCAAAGTATTTCCACAAGTCTCGTCAATTTCAGTCCTTGAAAGTCTAATAATTGGGCGCGTCTTTGAAAATAGACCCACAAGTCCTTGAAAGTAGTCAACCCTTGAAAGTAGATCCACAAGTCTCATCAATTTCAATAAATGCTGTTCCCAACGTTTTTTCCCTTTTAATTTTTCCTAACATTTTGGGACTTTTTCCAATTTTTCTAACTCCTATTTTTTAAGGTAGTCTTCAAAAATTGACTGAATCATTTAATTCTCTCAATGAAGTGTCTTGTGGTGGAACAGAATTTTCTCTACATTCAATGCTGGAAACTGCTTTAAATCATTTTAGGTTTTTTTTATCTTGTTTCGAATTTATTTTTTTTAAAAGAAATGTTCCTGCCCACACAAGTAAAGAATGTATTTTTATTGTTGCAAGTTTAAGCACTATTGATGCTTCTAGTTTAAAACAAATTTATGAGGTTTTTTTTAATTTTATTTAAAATTAAAAAAAAATTTTTTTAAGCAATTAAAAATGCAATCTGTTCGTTGTTCAATAATTTCTTTTTTGGCTGAAGTTTATGCTTTTAAAAAACTTTGTGTTACTACACAAGGTAATTTTTCATCAGAAAAAAATTTTTTTGTTTTGAAATTTCCAAAAATAATTTTCAAAAAAAATATTTTTTCTTTTTTAAAGGAAAGTATGGAGTAGCTTTAGACAAGGAACATTTTGATCTTTTACTTACTGAACATTTACAACCTCCACCTCTCAAACCAAAACAAGGACATCAAGATAGTATTGTAAAAATGGGGTTTCCAATTAAAAAGGCGAAGAAAATTCCTTCTTTTTGTGCTTGGTAAAAATTTAAAAAATATTTCTTAAATTTATGGCTTTAAATGGTTACTTTGTTCTTTCAACTAAAAATTTTATTTTAAAAAATGGAAACAAAATAATTTTGTTTCCATCTTTTTTGTTCAATATATCTATCTTGTTTTTAAGTCGAAAGGAAGGCAAAGCTCCGTTAAAAAAAATTTTTTTGGGGGGAAACTTCAATTGAACAAAACTGACCTCAAGTTTTTTTTTAATTTCGGCGCAGCTCTGTTAGGTTTTAAAAGACTCGAAAAGGGAATTTTATACAATCACAAAGTTTAAGAGAAAAATTAAATTCCAAAAATTAATTTTAACAAATTAAAAAAAAATAAAATCTTTTTTTTTCTAGTCACGAATTGGCTGGTGATGCTTTAGACCTTTCAAAAGTTTATTTTTTTAATTTTTTTTAAATAAATTTATTTTATTTTTTTAAAGCAAAATGAATATGCTTATATTTGCCCACAATGTGGTTCTCATTATTGCCAAACTCCTACAACTTGTCGTGTTTGTGGTTTATTTTTCTTTAATTTTTTAAGTTAAAAAATTTTTTAATTTAAGGTCTTTTATTATTAACTGCACCACAATTGGCACGTGCTCATCAACATTTGGAGCCGCTGCCTGCATTTGTGGAGTCCACACCTATTGAAGGGTTTCTTTTTATAATTTTTTTTTAATTTTTTTAAGAAAAAATATTTTTTTTATGATATCAGGGATGGGACAGGTTTTTTTTGGGACAGGTTTTTCCCCAACCTATCAGCGATGGGACAGGTTTTTCTGACCCGAAGAGTTTTTTGAAAACTCTATCCGAATCTCTTAATTGACTTTTTTTCTAAATCCGTTTCATCCCTGGTTCTATCGAATTAAAAAAATTTTTTTTTAATTAAAGGTCAACATGTTTTGCTTGTGATGAACCTTTATTTTCTTCAATTAAAGCCTATTTTTGCAAAAATTGTAATGCACAATTTTGTATAGAATGTGATATTCTTTTACATGAATCTTTACAAGTTTGTCCGTCTTGTGGTTAAATAAATTAATGAATAAAAAATTTTTTTTGTATTTTTTAAACGATTTGTTTAATTCAAATTTGTACATATATTTTTTGTTTATTTATCATTTAATTAATTTTTGTTTGGTTTTTGCGGATTTTATATTTTTGCGGATTTTTATTGTTTTGCGGATTTTTAGGATTTTTTTTTATTTAAAAGCGTGGTAGACTTGTTTGTCTTGTGGAAACGAGTATTAAAGGAACAACATCGATAATGTTGTTCCTCTACATAGTCCAGAAATAAAAATCCGCAAATTTTGTCCGCAAAAAAAATTTTTTTTTATTTTAAGAGAATTTTAAGAATTTTTTTTTCATTTAAAAAATGTCAACTTCAAATACGGGCGCAGTTGTTTCTCGTATGGTTAGACCAATAATTTCTCAAGATTTGGTTGAAGCAAAATTAAATGTTTTAAAAATGTATAAACAATTTCAACGTGTAGCTAAACAACATTGGTGGGATTATAGTGAGTTTTTAAAGGATTTTTTTAGTTAAAAAAATTTAATTTTTTTAAATGATTTTTAAGTGGGAAATTCTTTAGATTACATAAAATCGTCCGCAAAAAATTTTTTTGTCCGCAAATTTAGTCCGCAAAAAATTTTTTTGTCCGCAAAATTTTTTTAAATATTTTAAAATAAAAAATTTTTTCTAGGACTTCAAGATATTCCGTTGCCTGTATTCCGGGAAGTTTTAAAAAAAGAATTTATGAAAAATGCTCACATACAAGATGTTAGAATTATTGATAGAAAAGTTGAAGGTAAAAAAATTATTTTAAGTTTTCCGGAAATGTGTGTTTTCTTAAAATTCTGGTTTAAAATAAACTTTACGGAAAACAAAAGAACGCTAATAAAAAAAATCAGAATAAAATTAAAATTAGTTTAGTAAAAATGTTTGAATTTAATTCTGATTTTACAACTTACAAAAAACTTTGTTTCTGGAAATGTTTTTGCAAAGTTTTCCAAAAATTCTGATTATTTATATATTTAAAATAAACTTTCCGGAAACAAAGAAAATACAAGAATATTCGAAAAATACATTCCGGAATGATTTTAACTTTCCGGTTTTTTGTCTTTTTTAAAATGTGTTTTCCGGAAAGTTTATTATTTTATATTCAAAAAGTAATTTATATTTTTCAGAAGCTCGTCAACACTTGGTTGCATTAAAATATTTTTTCTACAATGAATATCATGTTCGTAATATGCTCTTTGCTGAGAATATTGAGCCTAAACCGAAAGATTTTCTTTCCAAATTCTTGCATGGGAAAGATTAATAAATTTTTGTTTTGGATATTATTGTAGGATTTTAAATGAATATATTTTTGGATAAAAATGTATTTTTGTTAAAAGTGTTTTAGAGTTCTGATTAATGTTTTTCTGAAATGTGTTTTTCTGGTTACACATCAGAATAAGTTTTAATTAAAAATGTTTTCTGGAGATGTATTTCATTTAAATTCTGATTTTATTAAAACGTGTTCTGAATACTTTAAAATTAAAATTCTAAAAGTTGTATAAAATTAAATATCTGGGTACATTTAAGTGTTAAAATTAATTTTTAAAAATTTAAATTTTTGTTTCATTTTTTCTTCCAATTTATTTTCCTTACATAGACTCATCAATATTTTCTTCATTATTATTTTCCTCTACATTTTCTTCATTAGTAGTAGTTTTGTTGGAATTTTCAGAAAGCGCCTCAAATCCTCTAAAAAATTTTTTTGAAATTTTTTACTCAAAATAATTTTAAAAAATATTCTATTTTTTAAAATATACCCATTAGCAAATTTATTGAAGCCTCTAAAATTAAAATAAAAAATAATTCTGATTTTATTAAATAAACCCACCCATTGTAAAAAGGTTCACTTGTCTGAGAAAACCCCCTTAAAATTATTTTTAAAAAATTTTAAAAATAATTAATTATTTTTACCCATTCTCGAAGAAGCCTCTAAGATAAAATTAAAAAATATTTTTGAAAAAAATAAAAATTTACCCGTTAATAAACTCGGAGTTAACTTGACCGCTGAAAAAGGAGAGAAAAATTAATATTTTCAGAATTAAAAATACAAAATATTAAAATCAGAATAGGTTTTGTATTTCAGATATAAAAATACATTCTGGAGAACAGTACATATAATAAAACTTTAATTAAAACACAAGCCTAATGAAAATCAGAATTAAATTAAAACAAGTTTAATAAAAATGTTTGAATTTAATTCTGATTTTACGAATAATAAGTTTGTTTCCGGAAAAGTTTGTATAGTTTTCCGGTAATGTGTTTTTCTTTAAATTCTGATTTACATATTTAAAATAAACTTTCCGGAAAACAAAAGAAAATACAAAAATATTCGAAAAATACATTCCGGAATAATTATAACTTTCCGGTTTTTTTTTATTTTAAATGTGTTTTCCGGAAAGTTCAATGTTTTGAATAAATTCTGATTTTGTTTTTAAAATAAACTTATTCCTTACTTGTTTGTAGTTTGTTTCAGAATCGTTCCTTTAGACATCTTTGTAGTGTTGTAGAAAATTCGAGGTTGAAGCAAGAGATTGAAATTAAAGCTTAAATATTTAAAAATTATATTTTTTAATATTTTTAATTAATTTTGATTTTTAATTTTTAGTATTTCATAATCATTTACTTTTTTTTCCCCCCCCCCCCCATATTTGTCCCCAATTATTCATAGTTGTTTACCTAATTTTTGTGTTGTTGACGTTATAATGATTATCCCCCAACAAAAAGCGTTCGCTGAATTGACTGCTTTTTCTCTGCTTGCACTTTGAGCTGTCAATAAAGCTGGAAACTACGAAAAAAATGAAATGAGACGAGGCGTGAAAAAAAGAAAAAAAGAGAAAAAAATAAAAGAAAGTGCCATTCTCGAAAGAATAGCTAAGCTGTGCATTGGCGTTTAAGAGAAGTAAACGCCAAAAGGGAAGAAAACCGGAATAAATTTTAAATAGAAAAATACAATAAAAATACTGAAAAGCACAAAATTAAAACATTCCGGATTCTTGTTAAATCAGAAAAACATCGAAATTTTAATTAAAACACAACGTCAGAATAAAAATCAGAATTAAATTAAAACAAGTTAATAAATGTTTAGATTTTATTCTGATTTTATTTAATTTAAAAGGGAACATGTTTTAAATTAATTCTGATTTTGTTTTGATTTAATTCTGATTTTTATTAGTGTGTTTTCCGGAAAATTAAAAATAATTTTAACAGTTAAAATACAAAAAAAAATACAAAAATCAGAATATTTAACTAAAACATGTATTTATTCAACAATCAGAATTAATTTTTGTATTTTCCGGAAAATTTTAATTTTATTTTAAACTAATTTAAATTAAATTATAATAATTTTTACCATTTTATTAAAAATCTAAAGTAAGTTGTCAAGGTAATAAATAAAGAATTATATTAAAATATTTAGTTAGCTGTAAAAAATTAAAACTAGAAATTAAAGTTGCTTAATGGGAGAGAATTAAAAATGGATTGAAAATTTAAATTTTTTTAAATTTTTTTAAAAAGGTTCAGGACAAAGATTGATTTTTTTGGAGTAAAATTGAAAATTGAAAAATTATTTTAATAAATTAAAATAATTTTTAAAAATAAATTAAAGTCTCCTAGTATTTTCACAAAAAATAAAATTAAAAATGTTCTTTTGCCTATTTTTAGTTTAATTATTTTTAGCCTATTTCTCAAGAGAAATAAATCCCCTTTATAAATATTCTGAAGAAAATTAAAAGAATAATGGCCAATAATAAACTGAAAATATATAAAAATAATTTTATCTTCAAGAATTATTTATTTTGTAAAAATAAAGATATTAATCTTCTAGTACATGTGCGAACATCAAAAATACAAAAAGATTTGTTTTGTATTTTTGGATTAAAAAACACTTGTGAACATTATAAACGCGTTTAATCCGGCTTAAAACACATTTGTTTATTTATTCTGTTTTATGTATTTTTGATATATCTGAAACACATTGATAAAACTTGAAAATCAGAATTATTTTCAGAATAAAAAAATCAGTAATAAAAATCAGAATTATTTAAAATTATTTTCAGAATTATTTTCAGAATAATTCAAACTCAGAAGTATTTTCAGAATAAAAAAATCAGAATTATTTAAAAATCAGAATTTCAGAATTTACAAAAATACAAACTTGTTTAATATAATCAGAACAAGTTTATTTATTTATTATAAAATAAAATCAGAATTAAACTTTCTGGAGAACAAAAGAAAACACAGAACTTAAATCAGAATAAAATTTTGTATTTTTAAAGAGCAATATCAGAATTTACTCTTTCCGGAAAATACAAAACACAAAAAATATTCTGATTTATTGCTGCAATAAATACATATATTCTGGAATTTGATTTTAAAACACAGAAAAAATACAAAAAAAAATACAAAAAATATTCTGATTTGTGTTTCAAGTTTATTTAAATTAAATTAATTTTGCTTACAGCTGTATAAACAAACAGAAGCAGATTTTGCTTCACCTTTAATTTCCATAAAAGAAAATTTTAAAAAATCTTTCTAAAATTAATTTTTTCTCTTTTTCATGCTAACAAAATTATTATTGAATTTTTATTTTAATTTAATTTTTATTTTTAATTTTTTTCTGGCTAGTGGATTGGATGTAGACAACGGTTTTTATTAAAATTCCAATATTTTTTAACCAAAATAAATTTTTTAGTTGATGTAATTAATTTATTAAAAAATACACAAGACCCCTACAAAGTATTTCACTTGAAAAAAGATGAAAAATTTACTAGAGAGGACCTGGAAAATAATTATGAAACGGTTAAACAATTAATTGAAGCAACTGAAAATGAAGAAGACAAGGATGAAGCATTGAAAAGTTGCTTCTAATTTAAAAAAATATTTATAAAAATTAATTTAGAGTTGGATGAATTTAAAGAGAATCTTGTTGAGAAGGCTGTTGAAAAGGGTAAGGAGAGTTAATTAATATTTTATGGGAAAATAAAAAGTTGAAGCAAAGAAAAATAAAAACTTGAAGCAGGTTTTGGGGGAAAAACATGTTGGGGGAGGAAACACGGGGGATAAATAAACTTGAAGCAAAAAGAAAAATAAAACTTGAATGTGAAAATAAACTTGGATCAAGAAAGAAAAATAAATTTAGAGGAATAAATTAAAACTTGAAGCAGAAATAAAAAAAACTTGAAACAAACATGACAAACATTTTATTTAAATTAAACTTGAAACAAAAAAATAAACTTTAAATAAATAAACTTGAAACATCCAAGTTTTGAAACTAAAGTTTGTTCTCTTTTTCTTAACTAGAAGGGCCTGGAGATACCGAGCCTGAAGAGGAGGAAGTTGCAGAAAATCATGAAGGACCTGAACAACCTTCTGGGGAAGCAACTGAAAACAGTAAAGAAACTAAAGAGGAAGGGGAAGATGGACCAAAGGAACATTTAAAAGAAGAGAAAGAGGGGGAAGAAGATGGGCCAAAACATGAAGAAAGTGGGGAAACACACACAAAAGAGACTGAAGAAGAACAGAAGGAGCCTAAAATTGAGGAGGATGGAGGAAAAGAGAAGGAGGATGGGCCTAAAATAAAGGGTAATCCTTAAAAATCTTTGAGATACCACACAAACTTTCTGAGATAGGGATACCTGGGAGATTGGGAGTAATGTGTGAGTGAATAATTTTTACTTATCACACCTTTAAGAAATGTCAAAGGGATAGAGATAACTGAGAGTGAGATAGGCGGGGAAATGGGGGGGGGGGGATGAAAGAATCTCTGGGGGAAAAGAATCTCTGACTTATCACACCATTATGAGAGATGTTCCAGGGATTAGGCTAAAACAGAGTGGGTGTGATAAGTGAGAGATAAAATGACTTTTGACTTAAATGTATGGGAGTATCTAAAAGATTTCTAAGGAAGAAAGGGATAGGATAGAGCTTTTCCTTTTTAATTCCAAAAATTAGATAAAGAAAAGAAAAAGAAGCCTGGAAAAGCTGAAAAGAAAGAAAAAGCTGAAAAGAAGGAAAAAACTAAAAAAGACACCAAAGAAGCTTCAAAAGGCAAAATTTCAAAAGAAAAAGCAAAAGAAAATGAAGGAATAAATAGTCATAGCAATTCGGAAGATTCCTCAGCTTCGCCAGAAGACCAATTTGAAGATGGTCCAGATATTGTTAAACGTCCACCTGTCGGTTCTGAAGAATTGCCAAGTGAAAAAACAGTTCATTGGCCGGAAGTTGAAGAAGATGAGAAAAGAAGAAGAGAGAGTAAGGAGGAAAAGGAGAGACGAGAGAGAAATAGAGAGGAGGAGGAAAATAAACGTTCAAGACAGGAAAAAAATAAGGGTAAATCTAATTTAAATTTTTTTTCTCGGAATTTGATGAGGAGAATAAGGTTATGAGGAGAATAAGGTTAGTGAAAAAAAAAAGAATCTTGGGAATTTTTTGGTTTATTTATTCTATTACCCCAAAGGGATGAGAGCTTTTCCTAATTGAGAGAGGGCAATCCCGGCACATCTTTAAAATTTTTCCCCAAGCCCTTGGGTACTTCCTAAATATTAAGCCTTCACCCAGTGACTCTAAAGTTAAACCTTTCAATTTCTAGAGAAACCCGAAGAAATATCTGACGAGAGTGGACCTAAACTAGTTGAAGAGTCCGAATCCTCTGAATCACCTGAGGACGAATATGAGCGAAGATCAAAAGAAAGAGAACAATTAACACATGGATACACTTCAACTTTTTGTAAAAAATATATTCATCGATGCTATATTGAAGAATATATGACGGAAATGACTACTCACTGTAAAGGTTCTTTAAAAAACTTTTTTCAGAGACTAGTGTAGTTTGCCCCCCATAAGCTCCGCCCCTTCTCCTGTCCTTTCTTATAAAACTGCCATAAATAAAAAGGTAAATATTGACCCAAATGTTATTTTTAGAGGGAAAAAGAAGAAAAAAGGGGCGGAGCTTATGGGGGGTAAACTACACAAGTACTCCCTTTCAGACTCTAATGTCCAGTTTAATAAATTTAGATATTTGTGATCTTTTGGGGACTTTAAATATTGATATTGGACTTAATTGTGAAGAATTGGCGTTGAGCGGACTCTGTTCTGACGGAATGTGGGGGGATAAGATGGATAAGTACTGCCATAGATCATGTACAAGTCTTAGAGGGAAAAGATGAGGAATCGTCTTTAAGGAAAGGAAAGCGTTGGAACAATTTTTAAAAAGAACTAAGTTTTGAAACTCATTGCTAAAATACTATATGATTTTAATAAAGCTAATCTCAGACTTCGAAATTTAAAAGAAAAAGGGACTCAAATATCTTGAGGTACTAAGAGTCTGAGACTCTGAAGGACGAAAAATTTCCCAAAATTTTGAAGGAAAATTTTTTTAATTTGAAAGGCTACCGAGTATTGCCGAAAATATTTATTCCATAAATATTTGCTTAATCATAATTAATTTTTTTACTGTCATTTTGTAACAATCTCTTCTCTTCCATTTCTCTTTCCAATTTTATTCTTAAATCTACTTGCTGTTAGCCCAGTTAACGCGCAATGGTCGTCCATTCATCTCAACTCCGTTCATTTTTTGAACAGCATTTTCTGCTCCTTGTTGGTCTTGAAACTCGCAAAAACCAAATCCTTTTGAACGATTGGTGTTTCGATCAATGACAATGCTATAAAATTAGATTATAATTTTGTTAGGAAGCTTCAAATCGTTTTAATTTTGATTTTATCGGACTCAGCTCGAAGAGACGCGTCGAACGATATATTATACGCCTAAGAAATAAAATATTTACCCCCAACGGGGTTCGAACCCACGACCCCTAGAAACCTTCGACAAACAACTAACCCACTACATCACAATTACAATTTTCTTAAAAAAAGATGGAAACTAACTGGACGTTGGTGACAACACCACATGACGAAAACATATTGCCAATGTCATTCTCTGTAGTATTGTATGGAATGTTTCCAACTGAAATTTAATGAGATTAACTTGTAAATTTTAAGATTTTAAAGCCCTTTTTAAATATTTTTATTTGTTCTCTCATAGTCAAAGAAGTTAATTCTCATGGTCTCATAGTCAAATTAAGAGGTAGCAGATGAAAATAGCTCTATAGTGAATGCAATAATCAAATGTTTTTTAATACAAAAAGAAAGAATGAGTTGAAAATTTCATGTCTACCGACGTTTTCGGATGCCTGTCCACAGATGTCGTATGACCAAATTTCCCAATTTTTGAGAAATTTTAAAGAAAAATAAATTTTCAACTCATTTCTTCAACAAAAAAGTTCAGCATTTCACATACACACAAAACATACCTGAAGATTATTTTCTGCTCTGTTCTACCGGGACCAATCTCATCAGTGATTGTATTTTTGATTTTATGACGTCATAGAGACAATGTGTCAAGCAAAAATCTCTCGTTTTTTCTCCATCACACTATATTTTTTAACTAAAAATTTTGCCCATCTATTTATTATGACACCAAAATTTTTTTCCTTTATTTTCCCACAAATGTATAAAACTTTTAATCACCATAAACACTATAACCAGAAGCAGCCATTTTTTAAAATTTTGTTTTTAAATTTGAAGAAAATTCAAAGAAAATTAAGGGCAAACTAGCACACAAAAGAATCTCTAAAAAATTAAAAAAAAATTAATTTTAAAAATTAAAGATTAGCTAAGAGAATTAGCGTCAATTTGAGAAAAATTAGTCATTGAAAATGTTCAGTCTAAGCAGAAAAAAATCTCTCTTCCACGTAACTAAAATCAATAGAATAAAAAAATACTTTTGTTTCACAACGAAAATGCAACTTTTTAGCGAGAAAAAATTTAATTTTTAAATATATTTATTTGCTAGACCGAAAATTAGAATCTTAAAAAGTCTGGTAAAAATGAGAAAGTTGTGATTTAAACGTAAAGAGAAGCCTAGAAATTGTGCTAAACGTTAAAAATAAGAAATAAAATAATTTCAGACTCTAACGTCTTCCTACTCTACAAAAAAATTAAATTTAATTAAACGAAATAGTGTGAACAGAGAAAAAGGGAGAATAAGAGACAGTGTAGAATAAGCGTTAGAGAATTAAATTTGAATTTTAAATTGATAACTTTTGTTAGGGCATTTGAGTCTTACTTTTGGGGTACAGCCCAAGTAGGCGCGCGGCAATAACGGCGCAAAGCCATAACTTGCTTCAAGATTTCCGAATCCTTCAAAATTTAGAATCAAACGATTCCTCTCATCGAGCTAAAGAGATTGATACCAAAATTGATAAGGGTCAGAAAATTTCCAGCAAATTATGGCTTTGCGTGTTATGCCGCGCGCCTGCGTGTCCCTTATTTCTTTTTTTTTGATAATTTTCAAATTAACTTTTAATCATTTCATGACTTATATTTCCCAATGCCTTTAACAACTCGCTCAGTCTCCCCAGTAAATTTATCGCTTCATCGACTTCCCGATTCTGTCAGACAAGACGAACTTCAATGCATTACAAACGGAACATTTGCAAATTTAATAAGACAATTGAGTTCGCTAAGTCGACATGCTCAACAAATATTTTCTGATATACACAGGGAAGTATTAAAAATTGATCATAGAACAAACACATTATTTCTGCGTGTTGAAAGGTTAGCTCAAAAAGTTGCTCAACAATCACAAAATTCGTTGGACCAAAGTAAGCTGATTTTTTTAAATGTTTTGGGACAAATTGGGCGATTCGTGGAAAATATAGCTGGAACCTTTATTTATACCAGGAAGGTTTAGGGACAACTTGTAATTGAGCAGGCGGTTCAGGACGTGTTTGTTTTTCAGAACAGAACGCCTTTCGGGGGTTTAGGCATGTTTGCTGGTATCCATAACCGAAAAATGTTCGGGTATCCGGAAATTATTGGTTCGATTATTGGTTCCACTTCTAGGTATTCGAAGATTCCACAGGGACCTTCATTCCTAATACTGACTTATTTTTCTGCTCCGAATCTTTCCTGAACCATCAGCCTTAGGTTTTTTAAATTTTTTAAATTTCAGCAAATTTGGAGGAAGCAGCATTACGCAAAGCCTTTAAAAGTTGTAATATAATTGACCAGCATTCTCTGAGTAGACAAACATTGCCAACTTCTCTACAGGAGCAATATCAACAATGTGACCCACCTCCAGAATTAAACGAATTAAATCCTTATAGAGAAGATGAAAAAGAAGCTCTTCGTTATTACACAGATCCTGGCTATTTTTTTGAATTGTGGAGACAGGAAATACTTAAAGAGTGTGGGACATCTGGGGAGAAAAGGCGAACAGGTTTTTTTAATTTAAAATTATTTTTTGAAAATTCTGGGACTTTGGGCGATTAAAAAAATTTTTCTTGGAATTTTCTTGCGATTTGAACCGAGTCCTTGGCCTCAGTTGCAGGAAAAACTCGAAAATCTCTTTGGCCTAGTTCTCGGTCCAACTTCCTTGGCCCTGATACAGGTCTGATTTTCTATTCCTTAGACTTTGACCGGATCCTCTATCCGAATTTCAGGTCAGGTTCAAAAAAACTTCCTTATCTTGGTCTGTTGTGAACGCAAAACATTGACATCGATCGAAATTTCTTATATTTTTAGTAATTTTCCAGGTCGTTCACCAACAAGTCCTCATCGCCGTAACCGTGATCAAAAACAACAAAAGCTGCACAATATTTCTCAACAACAACAAAACGCTCTTTTAAACTTTCATTCTTCACGTTCAACAAATTATTCGCGTTATTTACCTCCTGGAAATAGTGGGAAAAATTTAGATGGCAAAAATCAGCGGACAGGACGATTGCCTAGTTCTGCTACTGAAGTTTTACATTTTCCCGCGGAATATCAGGTTTTTTGTCGATACTTATCTTTATTAATTGGGTCGGGCTAGCCGAATTCATAGCGAGTCGTAATGCCGAAAAGCCAACCCCTTAAAAGTCATCGGAATGCCAAACTGTGGAAAACAACGTCCCCTGTTGTAAATAAAGACCGTTTGGCATTTCGGCTATTTTTGGAGTTTGCTGTTACGTCATTTTAGTATACGCCCGATTTGGAAAAAATTTAGGGAAAATCCAAGAATTATCTATGTCCGCGTTCCTCTTATTTTTTCATTTATTTTTTAGGCACCGCAAGCTTTATTAGCTGAACGTGAAATGATGTCTAGTACATCTACACCAATGCAACCACCACCTGGAATGACAATGATGATGAATTATGGATCAAATAACAATTCTGGAGGTCAAAATATTTGTGGTGGTTTTGATGGAGTGAATAATAATAATAAAAATAATTTTGTGGAGAATAATTCACAAGGATTGTTTCGAAATGTTTCAAATACCACTACTACGGATTCTAGTGGACAACAAGGTTTTTAAACTTTATTTTTAACAGTATGTGTAAGAATGAGGTTAATTTAGGAAAAAGTTAGATAACCTTGTGGAGGGAAAAGGAAAAAAACCTTTTTTCTCTCATTCAATTTGCAGGATGTAGAAATTTTTTTAAAAAGATTTTCTCGATTTCCTTAAATGGTCCAGACTAACAATCATACATTTGTAATGTTTCTAGGGGTTTTCTCGGATTTTTTCTGGGGCCAGGATTTTCCTAAGACAGGGAACCAATTTTAAGCTTTAGTCAAAATTTTATAAAATAATTTTTTGTAGGTTCTGATTTTAATAAAATGGATAGACTTATGCGTAATTTAAATTCGTCTACATCTCAAAATAATGAAAGTATACGTAACAATAAGGAAATTGCATTTTTGGATGATGAAGATGATGAATTACCACCTCCACCCCCACAAAATATGCTTGGATCTTCACAAAAAGATGTTGTTGTTTTTCGTCCTCCACCAATATTAGAAAATTCAATGGAAAATTCTTTATCAGAAAATAATTTTATTGAAAAAAATGATCAAGAATTTCCTTCTCCTCCACCTCAACCAAATATTGCTGCTAATCAATTTCAATATTTACCTGCTGGAGGAACTGAAATTTCAACTACAACAACAACAACTCCTTCAGAAGAGAATAAAAATATTAATCAAGCTGTTTCTAATGTTAGTCTAATATTTTTAATTATTTGATTAATTACTTGGTTTGTCTATGTGCTAGAGTTTTAGTAGGGTTTGGCTCGGGGGACGGGAAGGATTTTCGTTTCCTTGATGTTGATAGATTCTTTTCTTCTCTAAGGGGGCCCAAGTTTTGGCGTGCCGATTTTTTTCTTCTGCCTTTTCATTTAATTTTTCTTATTTTTCTAGATTCAGTCATCTGTGCCTCCTCCACCACCACCCCCGCCTCCCCCACCACCACCTCCACCGCCTTCTAATTTCAATTTAAAACAACAAGAAGGTACAAAAACTTTTTCAACTAGTGAAAATACAAGTCGAAAACCTTCAACTACTTCTATTGGAGATGGAACAAAGGTTTGAATTTAAAAAATTTTTTTCTGCCTTAACCACCAAGAATGTCCGCAAATGTAACTTGTGGATTTTAAAAATTAATTTACTGAAAATTTTTTGCAAATTGCGCGTATTGTTCTGGGTGGTCACACAAACATCAACCCCCTTTTAAAAAAATTTTTTTCATTTAAATTTTTTAACAAAAATTTTCTTTTATTTTTCTAGGACAATCGTTCATTATTATTAATTCAAATCCAAGAAGGTGTCCAATTAAAAAAAGTTCAAAAACAAGAAGAACAAGCAGAAAAAAGAGCTGTAAATGATTCAACAGATGTTGCTGCAATTTTACGTAAAAGAATGGAACATTGTTTTGGTGGTTCTTCTGATGAATCAAGTTCTAATAGTCCAACTGGTGATGATAATGAATGGGATTAATTGGAAGAATGAAAGGAGGTTTTTTTAAATTAATTTATATTTTTTGACTTAAAAATGAGACAAGAGGGAATTTAGTTTTATGCATTTTTTGTAAGATTCAGGGCTGTCCACAATTTTTTTTTGTATTTTCCTGGTTGGTGGTATTGTTCTAAAAAAAAATTTTTTTTTTCATTCTATCAATTATTTGGTGGGAATAATTTTATTTTTTTTAAAATTTATTTCTGATTAATTTAAATACGATGTGTTAGAAAAAAAATTCTGAAAATATACGTATAATAAAAATTATAAAACAGCTTGGACCACTTTTTTTGTTGAGTAAAACATACACATCATATTTTAATAATAATTTACCTACTTAAAAAATTTTTTTTGTAATTTTTTAAAATAAATATTTCTTTTTTGATAAATATTATCTTTTTATTTATTTTTTTAATTAATTATTTTTATTTATATGGTTTTTATTCACACCACATTTCTCCTATTTTTTCTTTAATTTTTTCTTTCTTTAATTTAAAATAAATTTTTTTTCCTTTTTATATTTAAATGAATAAAGCAGCAAAAGTAGCTTCAACAATGCTGTCAAAAAATAATTTGGTGTTCAAAAATGGAAAGTTTTTAAATTCTCTTTTGCCAATACTTAGAGATGAATTATCAAAATATTTAACTACAGATTTGGATGAATCTTCTGCTTTATTGAGTCAACAAAGAATTTGCAAAATTTTTGATTATAATGTGGCGGGAGGGAAATTTGCGAGGAGTAATTTGGCTATGCAGACATTTACGGTTTTTTTTAATTAAAAAAATTTTTTTGAAAATTTTTTGTCGGGTTCCGTTCCCTGGGGTTTACTATGTTAAGCGTCAAAAATCATTTTAAGATACCCACAAATTAACTACCCATTTAGAAAATTTTTTTTTTTAATTTGGTTGACCGTTCATTTTGAGGGGGAGATAACTGCCCTAAACCGATAACGCCTATCTAAAATGCTGGAAAGGGAAGGACATTTTTTTAAGATATTGGGAAAGGAGGGTATTTTAAGTTCCTGTTTACACGTTGTTCTTCTTGGATTCGAGTATTTAAACATTCCAACTCTAATAGGACGCCCATTTCCATTCCCCATACTCGAGAGTTCCTTCCAGACTTACTGGTTTCTCCGGACTCAATGGTTTCTTTTTCTGACTTTAGTAAACTAACACTAAGTAAGGTATTCTTTATAGACTCTAAAAAATTTTTTTAGCCCCTAAAAATCCAAATAAAAAATTTTTTTTCTAGGCACTCTCCCCAAAGTCAATAACTGAAGAAGAATTAATTACAGCAGGAAAGGTTGCATTAACAATAGAATTGCTACAAACATTTTATTTAATTGAAGATGATATAATGGATTCAAGTATTTTAAGGCGTGGACGGCCAAGTTGGCATTCTTTGGTTTTTTTTTTAAATTTCTTTTTTAATTTATAAAAAAATTTTTTTCGTAAGCCAGATATTGGACTAGCAGCAATAAATGATGGTTTATTACTTGATTGTGGTATTAATAAAATTATTCAAAAAGAAATTCCTAGTCATCCCAGAAAAAATGCAATATTGAGGGAAATTGCTACAGTTAGTTTATTCTTCATAGGAAGTAGGGTTGCCGTCTTCGAGTCGGGCCGTCCTTCGAGTCATTGTTTTCGTGCCTTGTTTTTATCGGACCGGTCCGACCAAGACTCGATCTTTCGGAGCGGACCGGCAACCCTATTAGGAAGGGGTAAGTTGAGTCTGGGCGAGTAATTCTTTCACTTTTCGGATCTAGGGTCATTTGAGTTCCAGGTAGTATCATGATACTTGGTCTGGACTCCTGTGGCGAGACTCTATTGTTCTTTTACCATGAACTTTTCTTTTTCGGACTCCATTGAAGTGCCTTTAAGGAAAGAGATTATCGATGAGACTCAACTATCCTTAATATTTTTTTATAATATTTTTTTTCGAAAATTCACTCAAATTAAGGCTAAACAAAAGACAGTTATTGGTCAAATGCTGGATATGAATACAACAGATTTGTCAGAATTCACTTGGTCGAGATACTCTTCAATTGTAAAACACAAAACTAGGTAAAAAGAAGGTCAACTGGACATTGGTCTTTTTTTTAATTTAAATTTTTTAAATTTCATTAGGTCTAAGGGACCTTTTAACGGGTTTCAGCCTAGTTTTTGACACAAAATTTTCCTAGACTCTAATATACCCCCTTCTCCAAAGGTGCCGTTTGAGTCTCAACTCTAAAATATTTTTCTAAATTTTCAGTCATTATTCCTACTTGCTCCCATTAAATATTGGAATGCATTTGGCAGATTATACAACACCCCATCAAGTACAATTGAGACAAATAGCATATGATTTGGGTTATTTATTTCAAGCACAAGATGATTATTTAGATTGTTTTGGAGATTCTTCAATAACAGGAAAATCAAATTTGGTCGATTTGGCAGAAGGAAAATGTACTTGGGTTTGTTCATGAGAATTTTTTGAATTTGGGAAAAATTTCCTAGACTCTAATGTACCTTTTTAAAAGTGTGACATTTGAGTCTCACCTAAAAGATTTTTTAATTTTTCACCATTTTTTTGAAATTAAAAATTTTTTAAAGGTAACATGTGCTTTAATTGAAAAATTGGAAAAAACTAATAAATCTGTTGAATTGGACAATTTTAAAAAGAATTTTTCGACTAAAGACGAAAATAAATTAATTATTGCAAGGAATATTATTGTTGAACAGGGAATTGAAGAGGATTGTCTGAAATTTCAGGTTGAGAAAAATTTTTTTTCCTTATTTTTTATCTATTATAAAGTCAAACCCATGAGCTTAAAAATTTTAAAAATGTCAAATTACCAAGAAATATGTAGGTTCAAAACATCCAAGACTCGAAATATCTCAATCAATTAATTTATGTACCTAACCCCTAAGAAAATTTTTATAATCTGAGAATCATTTTTAGAAGCAAAAAGTTTCCGAGCTTCATCAAGATATAATGTCCTACCCAATAGAACCAATTCGACATGTATTGGAACTGACACTGGATGAAATGACTGGACGGCAAAAATGATGTGAGAATTTTTTTTTATAAATTTTGTAGAAAAAAGACTTTAATTACAAAAAAAAATTTTTTTAAATTAATTTATTGAAAACAAAATACTTTTAAAATTTTATTTAAAGAAAAATAACCAAGAATATGTTTAATCTTATTTTATCTTTAAACTTTACATTCCAAAAAATTCTCATCTTCCTTCTAAATTCATTTTCCATCAAAAATTCCATGATAGACTCTCTCCCAAAATCCTTTCTTTTCTGGACGTCTCAATTTCACTAAAATTATAAAGACTTTCTTAGTATCATTATTCTCCCTTCTTCATAATCATCTTCAAATACATATCTCTTCATTTTCAATAATTTTGTCTTTATGGTTTCTATAAATATCGGAAGGCCTTGAATTTTTGTTCACGGCATGGTACTTAAGGTTGTTGCTGTTGTCCCTAACACTGCTGGCCGATGCCACACCTATCAAGAAGGCTCTTCCCTTCTCATAGACAAATGGACGGTTGGTCCTCCCAACTCCAAAGGAAAAAATAATTGTCTTATGTTTCCGTGTCTTCTTGAGGCGAACAAATGAGACGGACGAAAGCATCGAATACTATATCTTATCTAAGTTTTCTATATAAAGGAGGGAGTATTCAATTTTTTATAAACATTTTTACAAAAAATCTAAAGAAAATTTCTTTTTCAAAATCAAATATATTAGTAATTCTCTCCTTACCCTGTATGGTATTTTGACGAAAAAGAACTTTGGCTGATCATAATGAATCAGTCAAATTTTTGCTTATTCTATAGCCTTTTTTTAAATTTTATAAAAAAATACAAAGGAAATTTGATGGAAAAGAAAAATAAATATTTATATAGGATTACTAAAAAATAATCGAAACAAATTTTAGAAATTTTGAAAAATATATTTAGAAAATAATTTTAAAAATTTTGTTGTTTCACAATAGAATTTGCTTTAATTCCAAAATCCTTCAATCTTTGAAGGACTGGTCTATAAACTGTTTTGGATGTTGGTCTCAACATTCCAGTTTCTTGTATTTCACCTTTAAAATTTGACAGATTTCTTTTCTCTTTAAAAAATTAATTTTCTTTACCATCCAAAATCATATTGCTAACAATAGCAGCTGTATAACCCACAGTACTTGCCATAGCTGAATAACCATTTTTGGGCTGTTCGCCGTAGGCAACCAGATTTATACGGTGATATTCCTAAAAAAATTTGATTGTACGTTTTGAGGCAATAGGGACTCTAGAGTCCTATACCCAAAATTCTAATCATCACTGGGCATAGTCCAGTGATTATGACACCTCTCCCTTTTATGCCCAAATTCTAGTCTTTATCAATCTATTAGGTTACTGACAGTTAGTCTCAGGCCAATTAAGAATTAATCTATTAAAGCCTAATTTGACTAAGACCCACAAAATAATCATAAAGACTCTAAGGCCCCTTTTAATAATTTTCAATTTCAAACCAATGCTCCAGATGGAAGCTGGGCAACAATGTCATGATTTAAAATGACCAAATCCTTTTCACCTATTAAGTAATTTTTTTGATTTTTAATAGGTTTAAGCTCACCAGGAATGTAAGCAAGAGCTTTAGCTAAATGAGGGACCTTAAATTTTTATTTAAAAATTTTTAATTTTAAAGTAACAAACAAGAGTGTCTAGAGGAGTTAAGTGACGTTCTGGTGTTGCATCGGAAAACTAGAAAATTGAAAAAAAATTTTTGTAAAGGGTAAGGGCAGTGCAAAAAATTTTTATGTTTTTTCGTAAGTGGTTCCCTTTGGGGATTCATCCGAAAAATTTTTTCTACCCCCCCCCCTCTAAAATACGTGGCCACTCATTATCTTTTATACACCCATCAGCCCATTTTTTCAACATACAAGTCCAATTTGGTCTAATCCATTTAATTCTTGTATTTTCCCCTCTCCTCCCAAACAATCCAAAGCAATATTTTTTAAAGAATCGGGGAAAATATCAATTTGTTGGTTTAATAGGGAAGCTGTTATTTGTTTCCACGTCAAGTCTGGACCTTCTGTTGGATCAAGAAAATCTTTCTTTTCTGTTGATAGATAGCCAATTTGTTTTAATGCTTTAACCGCTTCCACGAAGCCCTGAAAAATTTTAAAAAGGAAAATAAAAAATCCGGGCCCCGAACGAACTCGAACCCACGACCCTTGAATGAAAGTGTCTTGGGATGGGAAGCCTTAGAAAGTATGATAAAAATGAGTGAGCATTCTAAACATGTCTAAGTAATTCTCGTCCCTTCTTTGATGGAAAATAACTTCACCCTCTCAATTAAATCTCCACCTTATAACGAAGAGTTCCTCTCAAAAGAGTTTTGCATTCTCCCTGTACTCCATAAATTTCTGCATATTTTGTAGAATCCCTATTAGCATATCCAATTAAATTAAAACCCTAAAATAAAAAATAATTTTCTAAATTAATTAAAAGATTCTCTAACAGGCATAAAATCAATTTCATGAAGGTCCTCAAACACTTCTCCATTACTTCCCAATTCAACAACATTTCCATTCATTAAATAACGTGCTGGGCTAGTTAATGCCTTTTTTAAATTTTTTTAGAATTTTTATAAATAAAAATTCTGTTTTTACCATTAAAACACCTTTTGGACTCCAAGAAAATTTATAACGCAAAGCGTTGTCTGATGCTTCTGGAGCTGGGAGGCCACCAGCAAAACTCACAAAGGAAATGACCTTAAAAATTTTTCAGAGATTTAAATTGAGCAAGAACATTTTTAAATTAATTTTTATACAAAAAGAAAGGAAAATAAAAATTTGGGCGCCAGCCGGCCTCGAACCCACTACCCCTATCTTCTATGAATTGGAAGCCTTAACCACTAAACCAAAATGCTCGATTTTCCTAATAATTTACATTTTTCAAAAAAATTCAAAATCACCCCCTCCCACTCTTTTATAACCTCAAAACACCATTTTAAATATTCCCCTCACCTTCCCTCCATAAGCATGTACTTGATCTATACACTGCATTGCTAACATATGGTCAATTCCTGGGTCTAAACCAGCTTCATTCATAACTGTTATACCTGCTGTTTTACAACTAGAAAATTTCTTAGAAATTTTCAAAAAAGTTTCCAACTTACGCATCATTCATAGCTTGTAATTCAGGTGTAATATAACTACTTGTAACCATGTTTGTCTGATTTTTAATACACATACGGACAATTTGAGGGTGTAGGGTATATGGAAGTAGAGAAATACAAAGCTCATTTTTTCTAGAAAATTAAAGAGGGATGTTAAAAGATCCAAAATATTTTTTAAAATTAATTTTTATGCAGAAGGGGTAGAAAATAAAAATTCGGGCACCGAGCGGACTCGAACCCACGACCCCTTTACGTTAGAACGGAAATCTTAACCACTAGGCCATCAAATTTTTTATTTTATTTTTCTGCAGACTTACGCCACAAGTTCATTAATACGTTCCGTCTCTTTATGTACATCCACAATAACCGTTTCTATATTATCTCCCAAAGAAGAATGCCTCTGAACATTTCTAGATGAATCTGCCACCGTTAGGGCAACATGGGGTAAACCGGCAAAATATTTTGCAAGAGGGTCGGATACCATTCCAGCACCAAGAAGTAATACACGTCTAGTTGTAGGCGTCATTGCACGGGATTTGTGGGCTGATCGTCTTTAAAAAAATTAGTAAAGACCACATTATAAGATACACCATGTGGGCTGAATAGCCTGAAGCTTATAATGGGGTGTAGCTTATATAGAGAGTCGCTTAGGAAGCTCCTTAACCCAATAGAGGAGCTCTAAGCAGCTCTCCACTGCTTAGGCAGCTCCCCTACTCCTCTATCAGCTCCTCCACTCATCTCCCTCAACTTATTACTAATTCTAGGGCCAATGAGGTCCAACTGTTACAAATTTTGGTAAATAAAAAGAGTAATTGGGGGGGGGGGGGGGGGGGGGGGGAATCAATCATTTTATTTGTACTCTTATCATTTCTTTTGTACTCTTATCATTTCTCCCATTAATTTATTCCCCCCTTTTCTACCTCTGCTCATTTCTAAGCTCTTCAATATATTTATAATTTGGGGTCAATTCTCCATCTGTCGTAATTATTGCACGTTTAACTTCCTCAGAACATTGTAAGGAATTAAATGGTTGGTCTGTTGAACAATTCAACTTTAAAAAATTTTTTTCAAAAATTTTTTTAAATTCCATTTCTAACCAAATCCATTACATAAGGTAATAAAAGAGAGCCAAATTGTTCACTAGCTTCTACTGGAAGTTGGGCAGGCATATTATCTATGGAGCAAATCAGGCATCCCGAGGGGGCATCAAAACTGAAATTTTTTAGGCGTTTTGAAGTTTTGACATTTTAAATAGTCTCCCTCACCTATCAGTTGACTGATTCAAATCAGCATCATAAACAGTAAAAGGTTTGTCAATAGTTGTACATTCAGTCATAAATTCAATAGAACCTCCAGGATCGGCAGAAATATCACAAATTGCCATTAATCTATGTGGAAGAGAAGGACATCCTGGCACTTCCAAACTTTTATTCACTCGGGGCGTTAATAGAATTTTGGCGTCTGGTATAGTAAGCAATCTTGGTGTATTCACTCCCCAAAAGACACAATTTAAAATTACTGTAGCGTAGGGGGCAATCTGAAATTATTTTAAATTTTGACCCTTTTTAAATATATAAGGTTGACCATTTTGAAAAATAGGCTTCTGACCTTTGTGAAATAAAATGGGCTTCTGACCCTTATGAAATTTGGCCATTTTTCAAATAAAATACACTATTTACCATTTTGAGACAAAAGCGTCACTGACCCCCTTGAAAATACAGTATTCTAGTTTCTCTCATTTTAATAAACTTGCTTTAAAAAACTCACTTCACTAGCAAACTTGGAAACATAAAGTTCAGGTTGCTTCTCAAATTCCTCCCTTTTATAAATTCCTCCTTCCTTCCTAATCATATGATCAGCGCGAGAAACAACACAACCATAAACTTTGTTTAATTCTTTAAAATTTAATTTTTTAAGAGGAAATTTGTTTTAAATTTACGTCCTTTCTTGGCTACTTGAGGTAAAGTACTAGCATCAACAAATTCGTGGGGAAAATGTCTAAAAAGTTCTTGGGCGCCTTTAGAAACATTTCCTGTCCCAGTAAACACTAGAAGAAAAAAAAGAAAAATTTTAAAAATAAATTTAAGAAACCAAAAATTAGGGGCCCAATACTTCTAGGCATTCGATTCAAGGCTATTTCATAACCACAATCGCGAACAGCATTAATCGCCATGTGACTGAATTTAAAGGGAAAATTAATATTTAAAAATATTTTCAGACCTGTCACTATAGTTGTGTGCTAATCTAAAAATTAAAAATAATTAATAGAATAAAAGAAAAAAATTCGGGCGCCGAATGGACTCGACCCCCCACCCCCCCCCCCCCCCCCCTCTCTAAAAATTATTTTTCATTAAAAGATAAATAAAGATGCATTTTAAAAAATAAAAATTGAATATAGTATGACTAAAATTTAATAAAAATTAATTTTCTATAAAAAATAATAACAGAAAAAAATTTCGGGCCCGACCGGACTTGAACCCACGACCCTCCAAAATTACCAAACTTTTTGTTTTTCTCAAAGAAAAACTTACGCAATGTGAATAAAAGGTGTATGATGCCCCAAAGCCAACAGTCTAAGTCCCAATCCATGCAATATATCAATAAATCCCGTATATCCCGCCCATTTTCCAAAATATACAAGTCGTCTATCCTCAACATCTGTCATCTTCTCAAAATCAATTAATCTAATTTTTCTTGCCAAAATACTGTCAAGCATTTCCATATTGTCTTGTTGTGCTTTAATTGTGTGGGAAAAGAACGCATAAGTTTTGTTTGGAATTAAATCTTCGACTGGCACTTGTTTGACAGAAACAATTAATTGAGCTTGGCTAAGGTCTTCTTGAACCGTTGCGCTTAAAAAGCTCGTCTTTTTAGTTAATTAAATAAACTTACCCCGCTCCAATATAATCCTGTATTGGAAAAGCCCTTCTATTTGATGGTTGAATAATTACTCGAACCCCCTTCTTTGTCAAAACTTTTACATGATTTGGTGTTAATGGAACTCTTCTCTTTAATTAATTTTTTTAAGTTAAAAATCTTTAAGAAAACCTCCCAAGCATTAATCGTTTCCCTTCGAATCCCAACTGTTGGTACTCCCCTCCCCAAATAGGAAGAATAATTTTGTGGACGAAAAGGGGTAGGAGGAGTAAAGGAATGAAAATTTCGAATAATTCGGAAAATAAATTTTGATTTTAGAGGAAGTTTAAGGGTGCAGAGGTACATTAGGTTTCGTTGAAATTTTTATTTTTGTTCTATTTTTATTTTCTAAAAAAATTTTTTTAGATAAAAAAATAATTAATTTTTATATTTTTTAAATCAAAATAAAATTAGATAAAAATATTAAAAGTTTGTGTCTCTATTTAAAAATGAAAAAGGGGTTCAATTAATTAAATTTCATTTGTATGATGCAATCTAGAAATGATGTAAGGGGTCTAAAAAAATTTTTTTTAATTCTAATTTTTTGTTCTTTATCAAAAAAATACACTTTTGTGTATACTAATCAGTCATATTTTTCAAAAAATAATTTTTATCAAAAAATATTTAAAGAAAAAGAAGCACATGGCTGAATATTTTTACTTATTAAGAGACGAACAACGTGAGAAAAAATTATTTTAATTGAACATGTGAAAAGATAAATTATTTTTTTAATTAAATAACGCATGGTGACTTTATGGTGTGTCTTTTATTTATTAAAGAAAAAATTATTTAGTAAATTTGTGTCGTCAAAAAAACAGAAAAAATGATAACAAAGTACTATATTAACAACGTGATTAATTTTAGGGGGGGAAAATAATTTTTGATGGACACAAAATTGGATTAAAAAATATTTTAAAATATTTTTTAACGTTGAAAAATTTTTAGAACTAATTTTAAACCAATTAAGTATCAATTTAATATTATTTCCCAACAAAAGGATTCGAACCTTGCCCGTTTTTGGGGGTAAACCAAAAATTTTTCCAACTACGCCATAATGAACAATTATTTTTAGAAATGGAAGGTATGGGAAAAAATTCATAAAACTATCAAAAAATAACCTATACGCGTAAAATTTTGCAAAAATATAAATAATATCGTCATTTAAATATTCTAAAAATTTTAGAATTTTTGGTTAGGTAATAAAAAAGTTATGAGGAAAAAAGACGAATTTAAGGGGTTTTCTTTCAAATTTTTATTCACAATTTTCGAAATACGTAATAAAAAATTCTAAAAATTGGAGGGAATATAGCTAGCAACTTTAAGAATATTCGAGAAAAATTTCATGAAGCTAGGCAAAATTAAAGGAATTTTATAGGCCTGCGAATTTAAAGCGTTAAATACCCATTTTCAGTGGATAACTCAAAAAATCTTTAATTCCTCAAAAATATTTATTAAAAAAATTAAAAACAAATTTAAAAAGACAACCTTTTTCTAAATCAATCAACTTGTCTAACAGTAATATTTATTCTACAATTATTTGCATATTCCAAAACTTCTTTTTCTTTAACCATTTGAATAAATTCGTCTCCAAAAATTTTTGGCTGTTCTTCTAAAATTCTGGGAACTCCATGATAAACTAATCGTTGCTCTCCACTCATAATTAAAATATCTCCAGAACGCAAAATTATTGCATCAACAGGATCATTAAGAGAAGTACCTCCAGTAAGGTAAATGGCTGGTTGGCCAAGAGATATTGAGACGAGGGGACGAGACAAATCACGTTCAGATCTGTTAAAAATTAAAAAGAAATTTTTTAAGTACAAAAAATTTTTAAAATTTATTTTAAACCAAATGAGTATTAATTAAAAATTGTTTTCCAACAAAGGGACTCGAACCTTGCCCATTTTCTGGAGTAAAACAAAAAATTTTCCCACTACACCACAATTAACAATTATTTTAAAAAATATAAGGGAAGGGAGAAGAGCTCAGAGATTTACTTTAAAATGAAAAAACCTGTCAACATGTGGCGAAAGATGAGACTTTTCTGGATAAAAATTGACAATAGCAGCATCAGGAAGGAAATCGCCCAAGCCTAGACCTAAAGAAAAAATTCAGTATTTAATTTGAATAAATTTTTTAAGCTCACTACAAACAACCAAACGACTCAATTTAGACATTTCATCAGGTAAAGATTGCCTAGCATTATTTAAATATTTTTTTGTATCCCAATTGTAATCATTCCCCATAGTTACCCATCGAAGTTTTTTTGAACAATTTTTGAAGACATTTGATCCTCTGTAAGGATTGTTGTTTTGAACAAATAAATTTGTAATGTTTGGAGGTTCTGGGTATTCTAACAAACATTTTTCTATCCAACAAAGTTGCTCTGTTAAAGTTAAAACGCCTCCAATAATAAATAGGCCAGGCCTAGAGAAAAATTTGAACAAAAATTTTTTGATTTCAAGAGATGGACCTAAGTGGCTGTACTTTAGTACGTGGGTGCAGGCTTTAATTTACAAATGTTATACCATTCGAAAGAGCTCGTCGAGCTGAGTCGAATGCCACCAAAATTAGATCTAGGAAAAATTTCTGGACCGAGATATAGGTCCCTAAAGTTTGAAAAACCATAGGGGGGACCAAGCACTTTTTTGGGGTGAAAAATTCGAAAATGCAAATTATACCTCGTTCGAAAGAGCTCATCGAGCTGAGTCGAAAGACACCAAAATCAACAAAATCCGACTTGATTGGACAAAGTTCTGATATTTTCTTTTAGCTCCTTACCTATGGCATCTGTGGAGATTTTTGCTGATACAGAGGCTCCAAATACGTCCAGAACAAGGGAGATAAGAATAGGTTTATGTTACGAGCCCAGACCCATCGCCCGTAGACTCCCCGCGAGGCGCGTGCCGCAAAACCCCGCGCGAAGCGCGGGGTTTTGCACAAGCGCCTCGCCGACGCCCCATAGGTTTAGGTTCTGTTTTTTTGTGTCATAACTTTTTCTAATCTTGTTTAATCATGGTGATTTTGGTCTCATTCGACTCAGCTCGTCGAGCTCTTTCGAATGAGGTATTATTTGTATAAAAAATTTTTTATTCCAAAAATCGCCCCTTTGTATCTTAGGTTTTTAGGGGGCTTATATCTCGGTCCAATCAAGTCGGATTTCGTTGATTTTGGTGTCTTTCGACTCAGCTCGATGAGCTCTTTCGAACGAGGTATAATTTGCATTTTCGAATTTTTCACCCCAAAAAAGTGCTTGGTCCCCCCTATGGTTTTTCAAACTTTAGGGACCTATATCTCGGTCCAGAAATTTTTCCTAGATCTAATTTTGGTGGCATTCGACTCAGCTCGACGAGCTCTTTCGAATGGTATAACATTTGTAAATTAAAGCCTGCACCCACGTACTAAAGTGACCCCACCTAAGTCTCAAAAATTAAAATTTTTACCTATTCAAAAAAGTAGTGAGAGACCATTGTTGTATAGGCCTTTAAAAGGGGAATTAAATTTGATAAAATTTGTAAACGTGAAAATTTAGTGAAAATTTGGGGTGAAATGTCATCCATTGGGTTTTTGGAGAAGGAGAACCAAAAATGATAAAACCAAGGGATTAAAAGGATTTCAAATTAAATTTAATTTAAAAATAATTTAAAAATAAACCTTAAACCATTGGTTCTTTTAAAAAGTTTCTCTACAGCACTTAAACATTTGTCAGAAACATAATTCAATTTGAAAGAAAATTCTTTAGAAGATTTGTATGGATCAAGCACAGCAGAAAGATCCAAGGGACAGTCTCGTCTTTTGTAAAATTTAAATTGTTTTTTGAATTCAGATTGTGAGGGCTCTTCGTTTGAAACAGAATAGACTTTAAAAAATTTTTTTAGACAAAATTGAAAATATTAAATTTACTTGTCATTGAAAAAGAGAAGAATCCTTCTCAAAAATGGATTAAAGGTAAAAATACAAAAATCGGGGTTGGCGTTTTGTATTTTTGACACTTGAGTCTGAAAACTTGAAATTTCTTTGTTTTCCGAATTTTCTGATATTTTTTCGAAATTTTCAAAAGGGATTTTTTTTTAGTTTTTTAAAATTTTTCTTAATTTTTGTAGATTTTTTTTGTTTATTTTATAATTTTGTTTTAGCGTTTTAAATATTTTCTAGCTTTTACTAATTTATTATCTTCATTTTACAACATTTCAATGGATGTCTTCGATGTTCTACAAGGTGTTATTGCGCAAAAACGAAAACAAATTGACCACATTGCTATTGAAACTTCGGTAATTTAAATTAAATTTGAGAGAATTTTGAATTTTAGGGCCCCATTTTCACTTCTTCCTCTCCTAAGACTAGGGGTAATTGTCTGCCGGAGTGTATAAAACACGAGGAATATAGAGATGAAATGAAAATCAGGCCTTTAAGGTTCAAAATAATCACCTTAACATTGCTAGGTAGATGTAGGTTTTACTGGTCCTTGGAATAAATGAATAGGTTTTCTAGTTTTCTAGTAGGTTTTCAAGTCCTTACAATTAGAATAAATGAGCAAAATGTGAGTGCTTTTTCGATGCTTTTGAGGTTTACTAGTAGATAAACGAGTGTGCTGATTCTTGATATGAATTCAGATTTGTTTACTTCAAATCCAAGACCCAAATTCGACTAGGTTAGGATGCACATTTTCTTTAGGGACCGGCATTTTGAAAATTCCCTACCTCTTCCTTGAGGTCTCCTACCTTTCCAAATTTTTTTTATTTTTTAGAAAGGCTCAAAAATGATAAAACATTGTGATTTATTCAAAAAAGAAAAGGAAGCCTATTTAGAAAAACAAAAACAATTGGAAGACGAACAAAAACTTGCCATGACAAGCAAAAGTATTGAACTATCAATTGATGAAAAAATGTCTTCAAATACTTCGGATTTTATGCCTCGAAGTGAAGTAATAAAAAAATTGAGGATTAGAGGTTTGCCAATTCGTTTGTTTGCAGAATCGGATGAGGAAGCTTTGAAAAGGTTGAGGATAGAATTGGAAAAGCCTGACTTTAATGTTGGATTGAAAAATGATTTTCAAGCAGCTTTGTTACAAGTTGAAAATGAGGAGGTTATGGAAAAGATTGCTAAAGGAACGAACAATACAAATGAAGCAGAAAAGTTAAATATTGTAATTGAGGAAACGGAAGAGGATGCTACTTGGGAACAAATTCAGGTTTTTTTAATTTAGATTTTATTAGGATTGGGAGTTGGGGGATTAAGTCTTGATGCGGCTGGGAGTTTTCCTGAATTTATAGGCCAGCACCAATTTTATCTCAAGCTTTTTAAATCTTTTAAGTCTGAGAGCTAGCTCTGGCTTCAAAGTTTTCTGACACGGCTAGGATTTTTCCTGACTCCAGATCCAGCACCAAACCTTGAAAAAAATTTTTTTAATTTTTAAACCAGCTGATATTGTTGGTAGATTAATTTGAATATTTTTAAATTTTATTTTTTTTTTCAATTCTTTCACTGGATTAATTTCACTTGACACAAACTGATTTTCGGATATTTTTTCTCTTGAATCCACTGTTTTTAAATTCTCAAAAAAAATTTTTTTTATTTTAACAGAAAGGAGCATCCTCACTTGGAGAAGGTGATGACAACAAAGATTGTGATTTAATTTTTGCATTTATTACATATATTATGAAGCGTTGGGCAAAGGAATTGAATGCTAGACCAGAACAAATAAAAAGAAGTCCGGCTGGGAAAGTACAAGCTGGAATGCAAAAACAGACTGTTGAACATATGAATCCTCTTGTTAAATCATTAGAGAAGCATTCTGTGAATTCTGATATTCGAGCACATTTAACTACTATAACAAGGTTTTTTTCTTATTTTTTGCTTTTAAGGACATCCTAACCCCTTCTATTTTTTCACACTCCCAACCTGATCTTGAACCATGACATATCAACCAGGGTGGGGAGGGTTAGCCTGGAACCAAAACAAAGTCTTTTTTCGACCCCAACTCTGAAAACTAGTTCTTATAATTGTCGTAAATCCAATACAACTTTTTCTCAACTCGGTCCACCCTTTGATCTCTGACCCCTACACCTTGGGTTTTGGTTAATCAATACCTATCCAAGGGTAAAAAAATATGTCATTTGTTAAATTATAAAAAAAAATTTTCAGATTTTGTGTTCTAGACAAAGACTATATTCAAGCCAACAATGCATATATGGAAATGGCCATTGGAAATGCTCCATGGCCTGTAGGTGTTACTCGCTCGGGTATTCACCAACGTCCAGGATCTTCTAAAGCTTATGCTTCTAATGTTGCACATGTAATGAATGATGAAACACAACGAAAGTATTTTTTAAAAATTTTTTGAATTTTTTTTTGGTATTTTTAAGTTATTTCTCCGCCTTATTTACCTTTCTAATTTTAATTTATTTTCCTCTTAAAAAATTATCGAATACTCTGAAATTCAGCTTTTTTGATCCTTTGATTTTTACAACTCAAAAAAATTTTCGAATAAATTAATTTTTCCGTTCCTTATAATTTATAAATTTCCTGGTGAGAAAGAAGGTAAATGAGGTGGTGAGATAAATTTAAAAAAAATTTCTAATAAAAAAAATATTTTTTATTAAAGATATATTCATGGACTTAAACGTGTATTATCTAAATGTCAAGATTTCTTTCCTACGGATCCAAGTAAATGTGTTGGATATGTAAAGAAGCATGGATAAATTAAAAATTGTGTATATTTTTTTTGATTAAATTAATAAATATTTTTACAAAAAAATTTTTCTTTAAATTTTTCTGTATTAATACTATGCAAATATACATATCTATTATTTTGCTTTGTTTTTCTGTCAGACATTTTTTGCCTGATGTTTCTAAATTTCTCTTGTCCTTATTAGTCGGACCTCACTATGAGATACCTCCAAAATTCAGATATAATTACATATACTTTTTTTTCATCTCCAAAGGGAAGTGTCCTTTAATGAGGTTCGATTGTATTTTCAAGAATCTCGATAAGACGTCTTCGAATCTAAACCAGTGGTTGGGTCGGTCGGTCTATCCGAAACCCTATCTTTTTTCAAATTCCGTTTCCAAATGAAAACTCGACCGGACTTTTTCTTGTCTACCCAACCCATCTCTGGTCGGTACCAAATTTATCTGACGTGATAAGTAGATAGACTTGCTAACGGGAAAACATCGAGTTTCTACTATAATTTTTTCTAGAAAATTTTATTTAAAAAAAATTAATGGGAGAGGATACTTGGACTGTTGAACGTTTTCAATTAGAATTATTAAATGCTGAAAAGACTGGACAATTTACTTGTAAAGATTTGGAGCCTTTGTGGGACAAAGCAAAATTAGCAATTCAAAATGAGGAAGAAGCAGTTTCTTTGTATACAACATATATTTATTTGACTTTTAGACTTTTAAAGAAACAAGGTTTTTTTTATTTTTCAAATTTTTAGGGGACTTCTGTTTAGCATTCTCTCGGAAATTTTATGGATTGGTTTATGGGGTGCAGCCAAGTAGGCGCGCGGCCATAACGGCGCAAAGCAATAACTCGCTTCAAGATTTCCTAATTTTTTTTAATTTAGTATTAAACGGTTCCTCTTACCGAACTAAAGAGCTTGATACCAAAATTGATGAGGGCCAGAAATTTTCCAGCAAGTTATGGCTTTGCGCCGATGTGGCCGCGCGCCTACTTGGGCGTGTCCCGGTTATGGGGTATAATTAGTAGCATGTATGACTATTTGGTTCTATGTGTTTTAAGGAGGTATCAATCTCTTGGGACTTTTCTTTCTAACGAGCTGGTGAGGGCCGCTTAATTCGTTCATTTGTCGCCTCATATGGCATTTTTTCGTAAAATCATTTTTATGTTTTTTAGGTTCCTCTGATTTCTCAGATATCGAAGAATTATTTGAAGACGGAATTTATGTTGTTATTGAATATTTTGATGAAGATTCCGAATCTTTTATACAATTTCAGAAGAATTTTGCTTATTTTTTATATGCAAAAATGTGGAAGCTTGAAAGGGTTTTTTTATTTTTATCTTTTATTAATGGCTTTTTCGACCTTTTTTCTGGTTACTTGTCGGCATCCTTTTGGTACAAACTGCGAGATTTCCGCAAGTTTTTGTCCGCAAATATTTTTTTGTTTTATTAGGCATCCCTTAATTACTTAAAAATGAGAACATATGTATCAGTAACATAAAAAATTTTATGAATCCAATACTGAATGTCCAAAGCTCTCTGAATATTCAAACTTTCATTGAACATCCAACGTTTCATTTTTAAAATTAAATCTTTTTTATAATTTTATAGGCCAGAGAAATTTGGACTCAACTATTAAAAGGTGAAAATGGCCCTTTTGCTTGGTTGGAAGCTATATCTTTAGAACGAAAATATGGAGATGTCGAATATGCTCGAAAACTTTTTTATAAAGCTTTGGATAACGTCAACTTCCATCCTCATGTAATTTATTCAGCATTTATACAATTTGAAAGGGAAGAAGGAAATCGGTCAGAATTGGATTTGGCTTTGGAAAGAGTTAATTTAATTGCTTCTAATTTTGTTAAAAATGAAAAGGAACAAGAAAAACATTTGAGGAAACGAAAAAATTTTTATGGAAAAATGCAAGGAAAGAATGAAGGAAGAAAAGGAGGTGGAGGTGATAAAGGATCTAATAAGAAACAAAAAATTGAGGAGAAGAATGGAAATAATTTGGAGGAGAAAAGGTTTGAAAAAATTTTTTCTAATTTTTAAAATTTTTTAAACTTCCATGACCCAGAAAATTTTTTTTATTCCTAAAATTTATCTGGGACAAAAATAAATTTTTTGTCCGCAAAACTAATATTTTTCTAATCTTTTAATTTAAAAAATTATTTTGGCTAAATTTCTATAAGTCACAAAAATAAATTTTTCACTCACCAAAATTTACATTAAAAACACAAATTAAATAATTTAAAATAAACTATCATAGCGTTTTTGGTAGAAAAAAGTCAGCAAGTTTTTGTCCGCAATTTTTAAGATATTTTTTTTTAATTCTGAAGGCCACAACAAAAGAATACTAAACAAAAGAATGAAGTTACAAGAGGTGAAGAAATGGATATTGATACAATTGAAGAGGAACAAATTGAAAAAGAAGAAGGAAAAGTCGTTACTTTTGAAACATCAAACATTCCAATAGGTCCAATAATACCTGGAATAAATGATCAACAACAAAAGATGGAGAAAAAAGAAAAAAATAATGGAAAGGAAGATGTTGAAATGGAGCAACAACAACATAAGCAACCTTCCACGAAAATAATTGAAAAAGGGGCAAAAGCAAAAAAATTTGGGAAGGAAAAACAACAACAACAATTCTCTTCAAAAGAACAACAAAATTCTTCTTCATTTCATTATTCTACTGGATTAGAAAAAAATAAATTATTTGTAAAACATTTACATTTTGGTGTTAAAGAAGATGAATTAATGGTTAGTTGATTTTTAAATTAATTTTTAAGAATTTTTTAAGTCCCTTTAAAAGAGGTTCGGTCAACTGGCGTTTTTCCCAATAGGAAATCTTTGCTTAAAATTTTTTTGATAAATTGGAATCTCATCATGTTTCCTTTTTTTGGTATCCCTGAGTTTTTTATTCACTAGCGATATATATCGCTGGATCCCTGTTATTCGGCATCTCTTTACTTGTTCATGAAGCATTTTATCCATTAATCCTTATCTTATCGATTGACTTTTCATTTTCTTTTCAATTTTATCTTAATTTCGAATTTTTTTTAGAAATTCTTTTCAAAATTTGGTAAAGTTTTGGATGTTCGAATAATTACAAAATGGAATGGACGTTCAAAAGGATGTGCATATATTGATTTTGAAACTGATTTAGAAGCATCTGCAGCTATATTAAAGGCTAATGGAGAGAAAATTAGAGGTTTTTTTCTTTTAAAAATTTTTTAAAATTATTTTTATAATTTTGTAATATTCCTTTATGTTCAGAAAAATCAGCAAATTTTATCCGCAAATCATACTATTCATTTCACATTAAGAGATTATTTTTTAAATTTAGCCTCTAAAATAATAATTCTTTTTTTTCCATCCCATATTTATGAAAAAATATTTTGAGAAAATACATAGGTCAATTTGTGGATAAAACTTGCGGACTTTTTGGAGCGCAAAGGAAAATACTTTTAAAATTCCTTTAAAAAATTTTTTTAAGGAAAAGAAATTGCTGTTTATTTGAGTAATCCTCCAGAGAAGAAAAAGGATCAACCACAATCTACAGATAATTTGCCATCTTCATCAATAACACCAGCAACTTCTTCAAATAATCAACAACAACAAGAGAAACAACAGCAAAAAATCAAAAATTCTTTAAATTTTATTCCAAGAGTAACAGCCCAAAGAATTGGTAAAGCAAGTCGTTTAATGTTACCTACAAGTATTTCAAAAAATAAAAATGTTGAAGTAAAAGAAGAAGAAAAATCAACAACAACAGTTAATTCACCAATGGGTGAAATTGTTCAATCAACAGAAGAAATATCTATGGAACAAAAATGAAAAGGACAAGGAAAGAAGAAGAAAGGAAGAAGGTTTTTAAAATTAGACAACAACAAAAAAATTTTTTTGACTTTATATCAGGTGAATGTATTTTTTTAATATTAATTTTAATTATTAATAAAATTTAGAAAAAAAAATTTTTTTAGAGGTATAAAAATTCAAAAAATAATTAAATCATTATAGAGCAGAATTGAGAGATCCCTATCTTTTTTTCCTTTACAAATCCTATTTTTAATAGTTTTCTTTTCTGGATTCTCTTAGGACTAGTGATTCTCATTGTCAGTTTCCCAAACTCAAAATATTTAATAAAAAAAATTTTTTATTAGAAAACCGCAATTTTTTCAATGTCTGCAATTTTTGTCCGCAAAAAATTTTTTAGTAAAAAAAAACTTTATCTTGTCACACAAATATTTTATAAAATTATCATTGACGCTAAAAATTCCTTTATTTTATCCAATATATTTTTTAAATTAAAAAAAACTTTCTTAAAATATCCTTTTTTACATCCTCCGATGAGGGTTATATTTGCATTCCTTAACAATACAATTGTAATACTCTTTATGTTTATATTTTGTTTTGCATCCTTTTTCACATTCTGTTGGGTTTTTTGGATCACGTTTAAATCGGTGAAACCTGAAAAATTAAATTTATGATTTTTAAAATTTGCGGATTGTCCGCAAATTTATTTTTTTTGCGGATTTAATTTAAAAATTGGTTTAAACAAAATCCTTTTTATTTTTATTTAAAGGATCCAAGTCTTAATTTTAATTAATAAAAATAAAATAAATTACTCTGTGTTAGCTCCAATATTATTAACAATTCCTAACAGCAGCACAACTAGGAAGATTACCAACGATAAAAATTTCATTTAAATATTTTTAACCAAAAATTAAATTCCTTTTAAAAATGCTTTATTAAAAAATGAGTAAATTATCTTAATGAGTGTCTATTATATAGAGGGGTTTTTAAAAATTCCAAAAAAAAATTTTTTCCTTTCAATTTAATGATATCCACATTCTTTTTTGGCACATTCAATATATTCAAAACTTTTGTATCGTGCATGGCAAGATTTTTCACAAGGTCCTAAGTTAGCTGGGTCAGCTAGGCTTTAAAAATAAATATTTTTAAGGGGTCTTTTAATTAAAAAATTTTTTATTAAGGGGAGAATCCAACTAATCCCAAAAGATCACCACTACGAAAATAAATTAATTTAGTGGTGATCTGCTGGGCAACCTTTAATTTTTTTAAATTAAAAAAATTTTTTTTGCAAGAGAGAGAGAGACTTACCTTAAAGTGAATAAAATTGAAAAAATTGTGAGTATTAAAATAAATAAAATAATTTTTTGATTCACGCCCATAATTTTTAAGTATAATTTTTAAAATTTTATTTTGTGTGGTATTTAACGTTATTTTAACTTTACTTAAGAATGGAGTTGAATTTTTAAAACAAAAACGTGTTTTTATTATTCTTATTTTTTATTATTAAATTTTTTAAACTAATTTTTAAAATAAAGAAAAAAATTTAATTTAATAAGACAAAAAAGGCGAAAATAAAGCGAACCCAAAAGATCACCACTATCGACTAAAACAATTTAGTGGTGATCTTTTGGACAAGACATTATTCTTTAATTATGGGTATCCGCACACTTGTTTCATACATTTTGTAAATTCTTTTCCTTTATAACGCTGATTAGAAGTCTTTTCACATGAACCAGGGCCTAGTAGCACAAGATGATTATCGCGTTTTGAAAGATTTATTGTTGATTGAGGAGGGCTAAAAAATTTTAAAATTTTTTTTTTGAAAAATTAAAAAAAAATCTTACCTTAGAAGCAAACCTGTTGTTGTTAATAAAAATATTAAATTAAAAAAGAAAAGGAAAATAAAAATAATTTTACTAAATAAATTCATTTTTGATATGTTTATGTCAGTATTTTTGGGTTATTTTTTAATTTAATATTTTTTTGTTTAAATAGTACACCTACCTAATTTTTAAAACTTGTTTTTTCTTAAATTTATTTTTGTGTAAAAAAATTTAAAAAAATATTTAAAAAATAATATAATAATTTTCTTGCTTTTTCATATTTCTGAATAAATTTGATATTCTTTAAATTGTCTATTATACGTTTTGATGGATTTTTGCCTTCCTGGCAAGTTCCAAAAATTATTTTTTTGTTTTTACCCTTTTGTCCATTTTTGTCCTTAATGGCAATTTGTCTGGTTATATTTTGTTATTTTAGTTTCTTATGTCTGTCTTTTTTATTTTCTCCCCATTTTTCTCTTTAATTATTCTCTTTCTCTATTTATCGTTTATTTTAATGTAAGCCTTTGAAGTGTCTTTTCAAAATACCTAAAAACAAATTGTCATTAAGGATAAAATTTTGCAAAAGGTAGTTGGGTTAGTTTTTGTTTGGCTTTCTTTTCTTAGAAAGAAAAACCAAACAGGCTTTCTTTTCTTTTTTTTCTAATTTTAGATTTTTATTATCTTTTAATGGACACACAAATGGATTCTGAAATGGATTATTCTTCAACACATGATAAATCCTCTGACCAATCTCATGATAAATCTGACCAATCAAACCCAATGGATGTTGATAGCAAAGAAGACGTTAAAAAGGAACCAGATCCGGGTCAACTAAACAAATTGCTTGATGATATAGAATCTGAAGTTCACGAACAAATATGTTCTGATCAGGTTTTTTGAGTGTTTTAAATGAATTTTTGACCAGTTTTCTTCATTAGTTACCCAGTAAACAAAGATTATCAAAATCTGCCAAAGATGGGGATCACAGGCATCGAATGACAGAAAAGGAGGAAGATGAACAATTACTTCAACAAAGTGCATTGACTAGTGGAAGTACTTTTGTCTTTGAAAATACTCCTCCATATATCAAAAATGGAGAGATGAGAGATTATCAAATTCGTGGGTTGAATTGGTATATTTTTTATTATTTTTTTGGTTTATTTTTTGGAGTCCCTTCCTAATTCCTTTTATTTACCCTAATTTTTCGTTGTCTTTGGTACTATTTTCCTTCTCCTGTTAACTGTTGTTATTGTTTCTCTTTGATTTTAGCTTCATGGAAGGTATAGTCTAGTGGTTGTGTTCCCGCCTCGTCTAATTAAGGTGGAGGTTCGAGTCCTCTAGGCAATACCTTTCACAAATTAGTCGGTGTTTTTAGTTTTCTACGACTATTTTTTATCTTTTTGAATTAATCTAAATTAATTTTTTAAATATTTTCTAGGCTTATTCAATTACAACATAACGGAATCAACGGCATTTTGGCAGACGAAATGGTTCAATTTCTTTTCTATTTTAATTTCAACTTATTTCTAGGGTCTTGGAAAAACTCTTCAAACAATTTCAGTCCTCGGATTTATCAAACATTACAAACACCAAAATGGCCCCTTCCTCATTATTGTCCCAAAATCAACATTACAAAACTGGGAAAATGAATTTAAACGTTGGTGTCCTTCCATCTCTACAGTTACTTTAATTGGGGATCAAGAAGCTAGGCAAAAAATTATTCAAGAAACTATTCAACCACACAATTTTGAAGCTTTAATAACTTCTTATGAAATGGTTTTGAAAACTTTAAGTGTTCTAAAAAAGTTTATGTGGCGATATTTAATTATTGATGAGGCACATAGAATTAAGAATGAGAAGAGTAAATTGTCTGAAATGGTAAGGATTAAATTTTAAAAATTTTTGGTGTGGATAGAGGGGATTTGGTTCGGGACGAGACCTTTTTTTGTCTTCCCTTCCGGGCTCCTCTTTTCAAAAATTTCTCGAGGGCTCCCATCAGCTGGATAGGAGGGTGTTAGACTTGAGATCCTTTTTTGACTCCCTTTCCTGGATCTGTTTTCCGAAAAATTTCTTCAAGTCTCCCCTTGGTTTGATAGGAGGGAGTTGGAGTCTAGAAAGGATCCTTTTACTTATCCTCCTTCTCAGCGCTGCTTTTCCGAAAAATTTCCCGAAGGCTCTTCTTATCCTCTCAGGCCTATGCTGATTTTTTTAATTTTTCAGGTTCGCCTTCTCAAATCAAAAAATCGTTTACTCATAACTGGAACACCATTACAAAATAATTTACACGAACTTTGGGCTCTTTTAAATTTTCTTTTGCCTGAAAAATTTGGAAATTCTGATGATTTTGATGCAATGTTTGCAGAAGATAATGTTTTGGCAGAAAATTCAGATTTGGTTAAAAGACTTCACAGAGTGAGTTTTTTTGCTTTAAAAAAATTTTTTTTCAAATTTATTTTTAAAGATTTTGCAACCTTTTCTTCTTCGTCGTTTAAAATCTGATGTTGAAAAAAGTTTATTGCCCAAAAAAGAATTGAAGGTTTATGTTGGAATGTCAAAATTACAAAGAGAATGGTATACAAAAATTTTAATGAAAGACATTGATATTTTAAATTCTTCTGGAAAAGTGGAAAAGGCTCGTTTAATGAATATTTTGATGCATTTGAGAAAATGGTTTTTTTAATTTTTATAAAAATTTATTTATTTTTAAAGTACAAATCATCCTTATCTTTTTGATGGAGCAGAACCTGGTCCACCTTTTACTACAGACAAACATTTGGTTGAGAATTGTGGAAAAATGGTTCTTATTGACAAATTACTTATTAAATTGAAAGAACAAGGTTTCGGTTTTTAGATTTTTTTTTTGATTTTTATGTGGAAGTAGAAAAGCCCCTTCCTTTTTTTCCTTTATTTTTAAGAAAAATTTTCTGGAGATTTTTTAGATTTTAGAATATTTGTAAGATTTTAGGAGGAAAGTACTCCTCTTTTTTACCTACTCTTTAAGTAAGGTTTTTTAGAGAAATTTTTTGTTAGGCTTATTAACGTTTGTAAGTCGGCTCTTGCAAAATCAGGGAATCTGAAACCAAAGAACCGAAGAATTCTCGTGGCTTCGGTTCATTTCCAAACCCACAACCATACTTACATACATATATTTTATATTAATATACTTTTTTAGGTTCACGTGTCCTAATTTTTTCTTCAATGACGCGTATGTTGGATATTTTGGAAGATTTTTGTTGGTGGTAAGTCTCTTTGAAAGAATTTTTTCTTGAAAAAAATTTTTTAAAGGCGTGGTTATCAATATTGTCGTCTAGATGGACAAACTCCCCACGAAGATCGCCAGCAATCAATCGATGCTTTTAATGCCCCAAAAAGTGAAAAATTTATTTTTATGTTAACAACGCGTGCTGGTGGACTTGGAATTAATTTGGCAACTGCTGATGTTGTTATTATTTATGATTCTGATTGGAATCCACAAGTTGATTTACAAGCAATGGATAGAGCACATAGAATTGGACAAACTAAACAAGTTAAAGTATTCCGATTTGTTACTGAAAAGTTGGTTTTTTAAATTTATTTTTTATGTAAAAATCCCCCGTTCCTTAGGGTATGAATTTTTTAAAAAACAATAAAAATTTTTTTGATTATTTCCTTCTTTTCTGGGGCTTGAATTGCGACTTAAAAGTCAGAATCTTTTAATAAGCCAATTCAAGTTAATAATAAGCTAGATTTTTTCAAATGATATCCAAACACAAAAGCCTTGGTGTTTTTGGGGTAAGAACGACTCTTCTCTTTTTGATTAGGATTCTGTTCATTTAGGATTTTTTGAATTATTTATATTTATAGGCGTCTCATGTCATTGTCTTTAAAGTTTTTTTTCATTGTTTTTCTTTACTTTTATCCTTTTCTAATTTTTTCCTTTTTAATTTTCAGTAGCGTTGAAGAACGAATTATTGAAAAAGCTGAAATGAAATTGCGTTTAGACAATATTGTTATACAACAGGTTTATTTTTCTTTAAAGAATTTCAAAAAATTCTTTTTCTATTTTAAAGGGTCGTTTAGTCGAAAGTCAAAAAACTTTGGGGAAAGAAGATATGTTATCAATGATTAGACATGGTGCAAATACAATATTTGCTGGAAAGGATTCAACAATAACAGATGAAGATATTGATGTAATTTTAACTAAAGCTGAAGAAAAAACGAAAGAATTAAATGAAAGATTAGAAAAATTGGGAGAATCTTCTTTAAGAAATTTTACTTTGGATACTGAAGGAGGAGGACAACAAGGAAAAAGTTTATATGAATTTGAAGGAGAAGATTATAAAGCTAAACAAACTAGACCTGTGGGGGATTATTGGATTGAACCACCTAAAAGAGATAGGAAACCAAATAGTTATAAAGTGGATTTGTATTACAAGTTTGTTTTTTTTTTTGAATTATTTTTCTTAATAATTTTGGGGCGGTGGGGAGAAACTTGCGGATAGACATTTACCTACGGCCTATATTTTAACAAAAAAATTTTCTGTTGATGTTTGAGGGAGTAACGATTTCTTGGGGGAATAACGGGGGGACTAACAACTTCTGTAAAAAAAGTTGTGCTTCCTCTCAAATGTTTTCTAATTGTGAGGACCGATAGACATTTGCGGTCCACACCTTTAAGCTACATTATATTTAAAATCCGGGTTAAAAAATTCCTTGTTTGCTAGTTTTCGGTCCCCTTTACTTTTAAGCGACCTAAAACTTGTCTTTGTTGCAAAGCTATAAGCTACCTAGTCTGTCCGCAAGTGTTATGCTTTTCCCTTTTTTGAAATTTAACTCTTAATATTTATTTTTTAAAGAGAGCAATTGAAAGGACCTCAAAAAGGAGAAACAAAAGCAAAAGCACCAATTCCTAAAAATTTTCCAAATATTTTTGATTTTCAATTTTATCCGAGACGTTTATTTGACATTCTTGAGAAGGAATTAAATTACTTTAGAAAAAGCATTGGTATGGAGGTTTTTTAAATTAAATTTTTGCTTGGCTGTTTCCTCGGGTCGGGTTTCGGGTCGAAAAAGGCCGGGTATCGGGTAGAGACATCCCTGCCTGGAGCCCGCATGTTAATTTCGCTTGGGTTTTCTGAGTTTCATGTTGAGTAATCGATCCATCTTCTTAATACATAGCCAAGATTTTAAAATTTCATTTTATAGTTTCGGGTTGAATTTAGCTGTTGGGTTTTCGAATTAGTGCTTATCAGGGATCTAGCCGTCCCAATTCCCGAAAATTGGGAATTTAATTTTTATGTCGCCTAGATCCCTGGTGCTTATTGACACAAACCTAGTGTTAAGCCCTTTTTCTTCCAAAAACATTCCTCAACTCTAGTTTGAAAAAAAATTTTTATTATATTTTATAGGTTGGAAACCTTTACCACCAGAAGATTTAACAGGGAAAGAAGCAGAAAAGGCCCAAAAAGAAGAACAATCAAAAATAGATAATGCTGTTGAATTAACAGAAAAGGAGGAAACAGAAAAAGAAAAATTGCTAAATCAAAATGAATTTGCTGATTGGTCTAAAAGAGAATTTAGACAATTTATTAATGCTAGTGAAAAATATGGAAGGCATGAATTGGAAAGTATTGCTAGAGAAGTTGAAACGAAAACTTTTGAAGAGGTTTTTTTTATTTTAATTATTTTGTATGAAAATAGGGAAGAATTAAATTTTATTTAGTCAAAAATTGATAATAAAGTCTAAGTAATATTTGTGTCATAGTGGTTAGTGAGTTTGGTTTTCTAAAAAATAGGGAGGTGGTTGAGACCTTTTGGTGTTGTTTTTTTGAATGCATTAAAATAATAAAACGGACCTCTATTTAAGTCAAAAATTAAAGAATGTTAACACGTTTATCTATGGTCTAGTGGTTAGTGAGTTTGGTTTTAATGAAGAATGGTCGTGGGTTCGAGTCCTCTCGCTTCTTTCTATTTTCAAATGATGCCTAAAGTAATTAAATAAGATTTTTTAAATTTTTTGTGGTTGGTAGTTGATTCTTTTTTTTAAGATGGAGATTTTTCGGTGAAAAATAGTCTTAAAGAAAATTTGAAAAATAATTAGTGTATAAATTATTAAAAATTCTTCCCTTTTTAGGTTGTAAAATATTCAAAAGTTTTTTGGAAGCGAATTAACGAGTTGGCTGATGGAGAAAAATATCGCAATCAGATAGAAAAGGGAGAACAACGAATACAGAAGCGGCAAGCAATTAAACAAGCTTTGGAAGCTAAAATAATTAAATACAAGGCTCCACAACATCAATTAAGTAAGGGCGTTTATTAATTATAGTTGTGGTGTAATGGTTAGGGTGTTAGGTTTTGGGAATGACTTATTTAAAGGGTCTGGGGTTCGATTCCGTTTGGGGGTGAATTTATTTTTAAACATTCAAATAATTTTTTAAACATTAAAATAAATTTTATTTAGACTTGTAAACTAAAAAAATTAATTTTTTAGGAATAAATTATGGTGGTTCAAAATGTAAAAACTACACAGAAGAGGAGGATAGGTACTATAAATTTATTTTTTTACTATCAAAATTTCTCATATTTTTTTCTAGATTCCTTCTCTTTCATTTGTACGAACTCGGATTTGATAACGAAAATGTTTATGATGAATTGAGGCAAAAAATCCGTTGTGCTCCACAATTTCGATTTGATTGGTTTATTCGTTCAAGGACTACAATGGTTTTTCTTTTTAAATTTTTACTGAAGGGAATTTCACTTTTAAATTTAAAGGAAATTCAACGTCGCTGCAATATTTTAATTTCTTTAATTGAAAAAGAAATGGGGGATATGGGAATAAATGAATTTACACAACCAGCATCAACAGCTTCCCCTGCTGTTAGTAAAAAAGGAGGGAAGAAACAAGAACAAAAAACGCCTGCAACAAAAAGAAAAGAACATCCTACACCTGGACCTTCAAAAAGCAAGAAAGCAAAATGAATGTGTTGTTGTTTTCGGTTTAATTTTTTATTTTTGATAAAATAAATTTTTTAAAATTATGCCAAAAATGGCAATTAAAAAAAAATTTTTCTATATACGGGGCTCTTCCAGCGAGAAAATTTTTCTCTAATAACAACCCTAACTTCAAAATTCTCCAGCCCCCAAATTAAAAATTAGTCAAGTCCATTATTATTTAAATAACAAAAAATTTCAACAATTAACATTAAGAAAAAAAGAACTTAAAAAAATCAAAGAAAGAAAATAAATTAAAAAGCTTCCCTATTCATTCCATTTCTTTTAATTCTTCATCTCCTCCATTAGTTTCAGATGAAGCCTTTCTGTAGTGAAGTCGCGATTTTGTCTTTTAAAAAAATTAAATTCAAAAAAATTTTCCCTTAAAAAATTACCGATGTCAACGCTTTTCTAACCAAATCTTTTTTAATTTTATCAAAATTTTTGGCATCTTCAGGTTGTAACATTGACATTATACGTGTATCAAATGTTGAAATATTTTCTGGTAAACATGTTGGGACCTTTAAAAAAAGAAAAATCTTTAAAATTAAAAAAAAAACATTTTAAGAAGGTAACATTTCACATCCCCAATATAAGAACATTTTATCCCAAGTCAAATATGTTGGTAATGGGCCTTTAGTAATTGAAAAATAAAATCTATTTTCCATATAAGAGTAACAATTTTTTAGAGGTCCCAAAAAGTCCGCAAAATTTTGTCCGCAAGAAAAAGAAAGTCCGCAAATTGTTTTGCGGACTTTTTTGAAAGACCAAAAAATCCTTAAGTTTAATTCCTTTTTTCTCTGTTATTTATTTCTCTAACCCTCTAAATTCCTCAACTATTAAAAAATTAAAAAAAAACCTGTTTAATAACTTCAAGTAATGAAGGATATTTTGGACGTAAATAGGAATAAATATCATAAATTAAAACTAATAATGGGCCTGTTGCTTTAAAAATAAAAAATTAAATTTTTTCTTAATTTCTAAAAAAACCTAATTCATCATTTGAAAACATTTGTAAACTTTTAATACTATGAACAAGTAATTCTATTGATGTTTGTTCATCAAATGTTGAGAAATACTTTGAAGAGAAAATGACAATTTTATTATTAATTGGACTGAATGAATAATGGGGGGGGGGGGGGGGGGAGGGTTTAAAGCAATCTCCAGTCTAATGTAAGAAAGGGATGGGTCGATGTGGTATTAAGAAAAAAAAAGTCAGGTCAATCCCGAAATGGAAAAAAGTCCGTTGTTTTTAGGTTAACCCAATCCATCCCTGATTTGGGGATCAGGAATGGAAATTGATTCATGGAGAAAATTTGATAGGGAAAAAGTTTCGAACTGAGTTCGGGAATCCCACTTAATTTCTATTTTTGCTCATTCCTTTTTCGAAGTCAAAATAAGAAAAAAATCTTTTTTTGGAACTCCTCCCCTCAAAACATTTAATTAGAATAAAAAAAACAAACTTCATGTACAATAACTGTAACAGCAGGCATACATTTTACAACAGCTTGGGAATCTGGGCAGGTAATTAATTTTGCTAATAAACCAATTATACCTAGACGAACATTCTTTGAAAAAAATAAATTTTAGAAAAAAAATTTCAAAAAAACCTCATTTTCCATTAATTTTCTAGATATTAAAGTTATTGGTAAAGGAATATCTCTTCTAGCACTTTTAAGTGAAAATGTTTCGCCAAGAATAAAATGAACAATAAAATAGGAACATTCTCTAAAAATAATAAATTTTAGAAATAAGATTTTTTGTCCGCAAAAGTTTATATGTCCGCAAAAAATTTTTATATCCGCAAATTTTGACCAAATAAAATAAAATTTTAAACAAAAAACCTTGTTAATAAACTCATTGTACTTTCAGCAATTAATTCTTCTTCTGTAGGTTCATATTCATCAGTTGTTTGTGTTTGTTTAATTAAAAGCCATTGTTCCAACAATCTTTTTTGTAAATGAAAGGAAAGACGGGTAACCAAAGGAATTATTGTATTTGAATATTGTTCTGGGCAAGAAGTTATTATTCTGGACCTTTTAAATAAATAAAAAATTTTAAAAAATAAAAAAAAATTTGCGGACAAAAAAAAGTCCGCAAAAAATTTTTTTGCCCGGAAATATTGCCCCCATCACCAAAACAATTAAAAATTCAAAAAATACCCCAAAAATTAAATAAAATTTAAAAAAACCATGCTCTCCGTAACCAAAATCTCAAACGAAAATTTGGTACATTTTCTATAGCATATAATGTTCCAGTAATTAATTCAGTAGAATTATTTATTGAATAAATATTTAAAGGAAATTTGAAGAAGAATAAACCAAGAATGCTTTGAATTAAATCTGAGATCTGTAAAAAAAATTTTTTTAATATTAGAAATATTTAAATAAGTAAAGAAATTAAAATTAAACATCTCTTGTAATTAAATAGAAAATAAAAACACCCAGGAAGGAATCGAACCTTACTTAGACCCTATTAAACACAAAACCAAAGTCACTACCGACTAAACCAAAGAGTCATCAGGTTAACAATCGTAAAAATTTTATTTTATAGATTTTTCCTAATCAGATAGTAAATAAAATCTGCAGGTGGAATCGAACCACTGACCCCAATACGTACAAAACCCAAGTCACTATCAACTACACCACAAACAGACATTAACTAATTTTAATTAAATTTAAAAATAAAAAACCTCCACAATAAATTTCCTCATAAACATAGCAATCTCTTGATTTCCATATCCATTAGAGAATTGTCCAACTTCAAATTCTTCAAACTTTTTTGAATCAGCTCCATTGGAATCTTGTTCTAAGGTTATTGAGGCTTAAAAAATAAAAAGGGTTTTTAACAAAGTAAAAAAATAAGTGGGATGAAATGTCACCATAAAAAAAAATTCCTTAAAAATGTTAAAAGGCAAAAAAAAATTTTTCATTAAAAATAAAATTCAGGAAGATTGCCCCATAAAAAAAGTAAACCACATACAAACAAGTGTTTGCCTTTCAGACGGCACCATTTCCAAAATACTCAAACCATAAATTGGATGAACTTTAGAAGAATATTCAGACATATAAATTGAAGTTAAACATCTTTTTTTAGAAAAATAAATTAAAAATATTTTTTTAATTAAAAAAAACCTGCAAAATTGAAATATTTTAGGCAAAACAGTAAAAAATAAATTAAAAATATTAGCTGATGATGATTCATTATTAGGCACTTCTACTTGATTTAGTACTCCCTCTAATGCTGTTAAACTTGCTTTTAGCTTAAAATTGTGTAATTAAAAAATTTTTGACAAAATTCAAAAAAAAATAAAAGTGGGATGAAATGTCACTTTAGGGAAAAATCTTTTTTTGGGCCAGAACTTTATCGATTTCTAAACGATTTAAATAATTATTAAATCAATCGAAAGAACTGGATGAGGGGATTATTTTAACTAAAAGGATCGAGCAGATCAGATCATCCTAAAAAAAAGTTAGAGCCTAATATAATTCAAAAAACAGGATTGCACGCACTTATCCAGTTGTAACTCTTTGTGTTTTGATCTGATCGTAACAATCCTGTTAAAGAAAATAATCCTCATACTTGAAGCTTTCGATTGGTATAATAATTATTTAAATCGGTTAGGATTCAAGAAACTTATAGCCCAAAAACTCAAAAAGTCCGCAAGTTTTGTCCGCAAAAATTAATTTTATAATTAAATTTAATTGGTATAATAATTATTTAAATCCGTTAAAAATTAAGAAAGTTACGGTTAAAAGGAGCTTTACCCGATAAACAAAAATGGGATAAAATGTCACCATGAAAAAAATTTTTTTTTGAAAAATAGGGAAATTAGCCAAAAAAAATTCCAAGACATCCCCAAAGACCCACCCACCCAAACCCAAAAAAAAATTTAAAAAATAAACAAACATTAAGTCTACTCAAGTAATAAGGGCATGATTGACTAGCTATAGCCTTCAAATCAGGTGCAAAACTCAATCCAGTATTATTCAAAAAATTTTCCATTGAAGCTGAGAAGGGTTCTGTTTCAATATAATTAATATCATATAAAATAGCATTTCTTAAAAATAAAGTTTTTTCTTCTACTGTTGAAGCTAAATTGCTTAATGACGCCAAAACATGAACTAAATTGGATCTTTGCATCATTGAAACATTATTGGATACTTGGCCAACTAAATCGAATACATTACGTGCATATGGCTGTAAAAAATAAAAAAGAGAGAATTAATTTTTAAAAATTAAAAAATATTTTTTTTTGGAAATGGTAAAAATTTAGTGGGCCTGGATGAGGGATAAGATGTCACCAAGGGACTCTCCCCTCCCAATCTGCATCAACTCACTCAAAAATTAAAAAGATATGTTCTTAAGGATTTAATTAATTTCTAAACACTTTAAAACACACAAAGGAACAACTGTGGAATGTGAAAATTATCTTTGTAAAAATTTGTGCTTCATCGTGTGGTCGAAACATTTTTATTTTGTTAGTCATGACCAAGAAATTAAAAATTTAGAGGGTTAAAGTGTTTCAATTTTTTTTATGACTGATCGAGAGTCGTCTAATAGAAAGCAAGCAGCCCATACTTTATCCTAAAACGAGATAGAAGACAAAAAAATTTTTTAGGAAAAAAATTTTTTTTAGGACTCTCAAACCAGTAATTCTTCCCCCTTATAATAAGAAAAAAAAATTTCAAAACTTCACAAACCTTAACTTGTTCAGGAAAAACAGAAACAATTTTCAACAACAATGCAATACAATGCCTTTTAGTTGCAGTAATTTCAACATTTAAATTATTTTCATTATTAATTAACAAAATTAATTTTAGCAGATCCAATACATTTAAAATTCTTTCCCCAAAATTTTCAAAAATTTGGAAAAAGGAAGACAATGTTGATAAAAGTCCATTCATAAAATTTGGAAGAGTTGTTGGTGGTGTTGTCCCCGAAGAATTTAAAATATTTAAACAACAATTGAAAATAACATCAAATAATTGCAAATATTTTTTTCGAATTTCCAATGTTGTTAACAATTCATTTTGATATGAACCTGTTATTACTGCAGTTAAAAAACGTTTCATTAATTCCCATTCATCTGAAGTTACTGAAAAAAGAAAAACTAATCTTTTACAAACTAAATCTTTTAAAGCAAGAAGGACACAATAAAACCTCATTAATTGAAAATATGTACCCCGGTGTAGCTTAATAGAATGGCATTTCATAAAAAAAAAGAGAGGGGTATCTCTTATTGTTATAAGGAAATGTTTATTTAATACTAGGGTTGTTCCCCGACGGGGGGGGAGGGCCACGGGGAAAATTTTCGGGGAGGCAGCGCCACGGGGGGGGGGGGGGGGGACGGGGAAATTTTTTTCATTTTTTACGGGGGGGGGGGGGGACGGGGAATTTTCAAAAAATCTCTCAAATTCCCCGACTTTCGGGGACGGGGAACAACCCTATTTAATACCCATAACCAACAAAACAAAAAATTGGTAGTATGTTAAATCGAAATTCATATAGTCCTAGACAGGCTCGTAACCAGTAAAAATTAAAAAAAAATTATTTTCAAGAAAAAGAAAAACCTTCTTGAGGCTGTACAACACATCGATTCACTACCCAATCATTTACAACATCAAATAATTTATCAAAATGATTTGGCATTGTTTCTCGAATTATTCGAAGGCAGTATTCACGTATCCCTAGAAAAAAATTTTTATTTTTTAATTATTTTTATGAACTTAAGTTAAAAATAAATTATTCTCTTCGCTATCCAAAATTCAGTACTAAACACAATACGATGATTATCTACGATGCTTCAAGGATGCTACAGGTTGAGAAAGTCGGGTTAGGCTCTAGGTAAAAAAATACCAGGAGTTTAGGGTAACACACTCAACAACCCTGCTATGCCTCATAAAAGTCTCTTTGTCTTGCGACAAAAAAAAATAAGAGCCAAAAATGTAAGAAAGAGAAAAATCGTGCGCGACTTTTCTTTCTCCTCCTTTTTCCCTATTCTTACTTAAAAAATAAATTTAAAAATAAAATCAAAAACAAACTTAAATATTCTCTCTGCAAATCCTCTTTATTTTCATAATCCATTCGAGAATATTGAAATGTTAAATCTTCTTGTCCAATTGTTGGAGAACATGTCTTTAATTAAAATTAACAAAAAATTCCTTTAAAAATAAAAAAAACCTTGCTCATTGTTCGAGGCAATACTTTTAACAATTGAGGAATATATTTTAAAAAGTCTTCGTTGGTTGAGATTTTTTCATTAGAACAAAATGTTGCAATAACTTGAGCAGTTTCAGCACGAATATACTTTAATTAAAAAAAAATAAAATTCCTTAACTCAAAAACTCATTCTTAAATAAACCCAGGATCATATTTCTCTTCTAATAATACATCTAACAATAAGCTACACCAGAGCACAATTTCTTAATCCAAGGAAGGGTTGGCAGCAATTCAGGATATTCGGAACCGCAAAAAAGTCCGTGTATCCGAATTTGGTTCTTAGAAGTAGGCGAAAAGGGAAGAAATTTGGCTAGATTAACTCTGCAATTCTTACTACGTTACTAACAATTTTAGTTTAGGTTCCGGATATCCAAAGATTTTACAGGGACAGCCAACCTTAGATTCAAAAATCAGTTAAAAACGAGGGGTTTCTTATTATATTAAGAAATAAAAACAAACAATTGAAGGATGAACAAAAAATGCAGACAAAGCAGAAATATAAAGTGAAAAATTAGGTGGAGGTTTCATTACATAAGTCCAAACTTCTGATAAATGAATACCCAATGCACATAAGAGATCTAGTAGAGCCTTTAAAAATATAATTTTTGTTGGAAAAAAATTTTTCCAACAAAAATTTGCGGACAAAAGTTTGTTTGCAAATAATACAGTGTACAAAAATATGAAATCGTTCTTGGTATATCATTCGATATAGGATCCCCAACATACTAAGCAAAGCTAAACAATTAAGGAACATATTTCGTCCAAAAATGATTTTGGGAAACATCACAAGGAGTGAAACTTTCGCGTTTGAGTATGTTAAACCCCTTTTATTTTTTAAATAAAAATTCTTAAAAAATGACAAACCTTTAAATATTTATAATGTTCACAACTTGTAGAACTATCAGCTGCTGCTAAAAGAATTTTTTTAAATCCTCCAAACTTTAAAAATTTAAGAAAAAAAACCTAAATTAGCTGCCGTCAAAATTCGTTGCATTGGAGCATCTCTAAATAAACTAACAACAATTGGTGTTTCGATAGATTTTGCACATTTTCTTGAAGCTATTTTGTAAAGACATTTAGCTGCTTCTTCGTATAAATTCATTTCAGCAGTTTGTCTAAAATTGGAAAAAAAATTTTTTTTGAAAAACATCGTTAAATAATTAAAGAAAACCTATGGGATCAAATGTCACTTATCAGAACTGAAAAAAATTTAAAAAGTGAAGTGAACCCCGTCATCATTTCTATTGATAATTAATCAAAAAATAAGCAAAAAATAAATGTTGGATCAAATGTCGCCTTCGTCGGAATTTCCCTTATATATTTCCACAAAGACCAAGAGAGAAACTCAAAAATCAATTAATAATTAAAAAATACCTACAAATAAGCACATAAAACATCCACAATAGCATCAACATGTTCTTCCAAGGTTCGAGTAACTACCCATTCGACAATTTCAGACAAAGCTTTAGTTGCTGCCAAACTAACAAAAACTGAAGTTTCTTCTGTTTTGAGGGCGTAAACGATTGCTGCCAAAACTGGGGCGACTTTTTGTTTGTCTGTTAAATCTTGGCAAATGTAGCCTAGAGCTTCCAGTGAAGATTCCTTTAATAAGGGATTGTCACTTTTTGTTGTCACATTAGCATTTAGACGATCAATAAGTTCAGGCCATTGCTTAAAAAAATTTTTTTAGAATGAAAAATTAAAATAAATTTTGAGGACAAATTTTGCAGACTTTAGGCAGTTTTTAAATTAGCAGTAATTGATGGGATTTCATAAAGTCAGAAAAATTATGAGAAAGGTCAAGCAACCTCATCATTTTTGGATGATCAATTAATCGAAAAATAAACAAATCCAACGAGACAAATGATGGGATCAAATGTCACTTGCCAAAAATTTTTATTTTAAGATTTCCTATGACACCAAAAAAATTTTTTTGTTTAAAATGGGGGGAAGTTCCGAAAAGTGGACACCTTCAATTCTTACAAGCTCAGAAAATGCAAATTAATAACCCCAAAAAATTTATAAAATAAAATAAACCCTTATCGGGAATTCAATACAAGAAATAGCAGCAACACACTGCGCAGCGGATGAAGGCCTAACTTCAGTCCCCAGCGTTTTTAAAACACATTCCTTAACATATTGGCGTACTTCTAAAGGGACAGACAACCATCTAAAAATCAAAAAAAATTCGAAAATATTTTCTAAAAATCCAATCAAACCTTAATTTATTTTTATCAAAAAAAGATTGTTCTCTAGAAGCCAACACATTTTTTAATTGAAGTCCAGCAGCACGTCGAATATAATGAGAGGAATCGACATTTGCGAGGATTGTGGCAAGTTGTTTGACATATTCAGGCTGTCAAAAGAAAATTTTTTTTTAGTTTTTCAAAGAAAAACAGGTCAAACCTAGTCGGAAAATTCTTTGAGTGAACTAGGTTTCCAAGCTCCCCATCACACGGACGAAAAACCAAATTGGGAAGAACTCATCCTTACAAAGGAACGAGACTTTGATTGGCCTTAACCCGACCCAAGGCCATTTTGCAGGAGAATCGGATACCAAAAAATGAATTCGCACTAACAGTAAACGATATTCCCTTATCAGTCCAATCATAGAAGTTAAATCCGACTAAACCCAAATAAACCCATATAAAAAATTAAACTAACAAAATTGCCAGTCATTGCCTGCTGCAAAAGGGTAAGAGCATATTGTTGATCTTTCGAATCTAAAAGTTAAAAAAATAAAAAAATTCACTAAACACAAAACCTGAAGAAAAAGTTTTCTCCAAAACTTGTGAAAGCTCCATAATTCTTTAAAAATTTTAGAAAAATATTTAAAAAAGAAACAAATAAATAAATAAAATATAATACAAGTCTCAAACATTTAAAAAAGAACAAAAAATATTTTTAATCAATTTTATAACGGAATTATTACAACAATCAGAAAATCATTCAATACGTGACCAGGAATGTCACGAGTTATCCACCAATACTACCAGAACTTTGTTCTCTCCTCGTGACATCCTTGGTAGGACCCCCAAAAATGGGAAACAAAAATTATAAGGAAAAACAGGAAGGTAAGGAATAATTTAATAAAAAAGAAGGGGAAATGAAGACCCTGTGAGTTCACAAGGACGAAAAAATAAAAATCCTTCCTTCTCACCCAAAAATACCCCCCACAAAAATTAACCATAAAAATAGAAATCTGCTCAAAATTAAAAAATAAGAGTCTAATTCTACAAATAAATATTGATATATGTATTCATATTTAATTTAAAAAAATTCTTCTCTTTCTTTAGCCTTTCCAATACCGATAGAAGCAATACATAAAAATTATAAAAAGAACACATAGAATCAGAAAAAGCAGCCAATCCTCTTCTAACCTTTTTTCTATCATTCGCAAAGTTGTGTTTGAAAGACCAAACTAAAATTTATAAATAAAAATGAGTCTAAAATTAACCTAGAATTATTTTTAAAAAAAATTTGGGAGGGATTAAGACAAAAATAACCCCATTAAAAACAAATTAAAAATGCTCTCCACCAAAAGGATTCGAACACACAACCATTTGACCTTAAAACCAAAACTCATCCCACTTATCCGACAGCATTAACCCTCTTTTAGATTAAAAAAGACAAACAAGAAAGAAACTAAAAATCGTTTCCCTCAGCAGGATTCGAACCCACTACCCTTCAAGTCATAGACTCATGCCTATTCCACTTGTCCACCAACCACTTTAAGGACATCCTCTAATTTAACAAATATCTAAATTAAATAAATACCAATTGTCCAACGTCAAAAATTTTTCTTCTAACTCCTTTAAGTTCGTGATGTTGTTCTTTCAAATTTTGTAAAGTATATTCTCCTTGTGCTAATAGTTCGTCTAATGCATTGTTTGAATGTCTCAATCTGTCGTTGAAATGAAGTTCTTCCCCTTCCAAATCCAATTTTGTATCGTTTTGTTTGCCAAATCTTGAAGACATTTTTGGGTATATTTGACAAAAATACAATTCGAATCTTAAAAAAATAAAAAAAAATAAAAAAAACACCTTAAAATAACAAGAAAAACACCCAAAACATCCAACTACTCAAATTTTATCTTTTGACCAAATAAAAAGTTACCAATTTGAAAAAATTAATTAATTTTAAAAGGTCGTTTCAATGCCCATTTTTGAGTGTCGTCAATTTACTAGAGCCAGTTCAGCACCAAATTGTAATTGTTTCGCTACTGTGCTAAGGCGGATAAATATTATTTTAAATTCCTTCTTTAAACTCTTTATTTAAATAAAATTATTATTCCAAAATATTTATTTTTTAAACAAATTTCCCCCTTTATTTGCTGCCGGAAGCACAATTCCCTTAAATTAATTTATTTATTTTTAATTTTGTTATCCAATTTTTTCCTAATTTTCTCTCATTATTCTCCCTTCAGGCTCAGACACACTCCAACTAAGGCATCTGCCTAAAGGAAATTTAACCTTACAATTAAAATATTTATATGGACAAATGTTTGCGCACAACGTGGAAGGTTGTGGGGGAAGTCCAACACGTAACCAAACTTGAGGGTTGATTTAAAATTTTTTTTCTTGTATTCTTCCCTTCTCTAGTCAATTTATCATCTATCCTTTTCTCCTTCAAACCCTCCCAGTTGATTTCATTCCAATATTTTTCTATCAATTTTTAGTCCTTCAGGCCTATCAAAAATTTTTTAAAATTTTTGAATATCAATCAACAAATAGACAGTCCCCAATATTCTTCTATTTTTTAATAAAAATTAGAGAATTTATTTTTTGGTCATCTTACAGTATTAATAGGGAGGAGGGATTAAAAAGCTTTTGACATAATCAACTTTATAACATTTTTTATTTTATTTTTTATTTTATTTAGATTAAAACCAAGCTTGTCATAAGACCTTCTAAAAAGCGAAAAAAATTTTAAAAAATTTAGAAAAAATTTTCAGGCCGAAGATAAATATTTTTTTCCATTTTTTTGTTTAATCGAGTCTTGTGCCAAATAAAATTTTTTCTTCTCTTTTTTTCAAAAAAATTTTTTCTTCAAATTCATTCCATTAATTCCTTCACTTATTTTAATATAATTGAAAGACTTTTCTCCCCCCTTTTCCGGATTGGGATGGGCGGAAGTTGGATATTTTACACACAAAGTGTTTAGGGGACTCAGTCGCCACTAGCAACCGTGCGTAAAAGACGGAGGGGGATTATTTAAAATTATAAAAATTAATTTATTTAGAAGCCGATGGCATTTGAATTTATTTTGAAGACAAAATTGAAGTTAAAGAAGCCTTTGATATATTTTAGTTAAATTAAAAAAGAATAAAAAAAAATTTTTTTTATTAAGAAAAATTTTTTGTTTAAAATTCTTCAATTTTATTTCCTGGTTATTAAAGTCTCTAAATAAATGACTCAAAATTTTATTAATTTTAGTTGTTATTTTCAGTATTTTTTTTTAATAAATAAAAAATTTAGCTATCTAAAAAACCAACTAAAAAATTAATTTAAATAAAATAAACAAAAAATAATCAAGTTAGGAAATGATATAATAATTTTTTAGACAAATTTAGGAGACATTTTAGACAGTTTTTGACCACTAACTTTTTTTAACAACCAAAATTTTTGTTTCTTATATTTTTAATTTATACAGAATTTAATTCTCTATCGATTGATACCTAAATCATTTAAATAGGTTCATCCAAAAATTAGTTATAGATTTTTGACTGAACCTAGGTTCGCGTATTCAAGTCCCTAAAAATTTGAAAAAAATGCAAAAAAAAATTCAAGAAATTAAAAGAAAAATTTTTAAAAAAACAAATAGATAATTTAGGTATATTACAATAATAAAAATATATTTTTTCGTGAATAACCTAACAGAAATAATTAAATAATTATGTAAAATCGCCGTTAGAATTGCTCACAATGACACACATTTATTTCCCTCTCTCCCTTCTTTTCACTGATTGGTTATAAGGCTAGCTTAAGAATAGGCCACGCCTACTTTCACTTATTCCTCTACACGCAGTTTTGTCTTTTACAGACTGAATTTTCACTGTCTTTTCATGAAAATTTTTTTTATTTTTTTAAATTTCCCTCTACCTAAATAATCAAAATTAAATCAAAAATCCTTTAATTTTTTTAAAATAAAAAAGGCAATTAAATAATCCCCCCGTTTGATCGCCTAAGCGGATTATTATTAAACAAAAGTACTTAAAAAATTATTTTTATCCTCTTAACGCTTCTCTAAAATCCTTTTGTTTTCTTTAATAATCCGATTAATATAAGGTAGGAAGGAACATTTCTCAGAAACTTTAAACAATCAAAATACCTTTTCTCGTTAAATTAAGACTCTAATGTCTCCGGAAAACATTAATTAAACATTTTCCTAAATTTCCGGAAACAGCTATTGTTGTTCCAAACTTTTCCGGAAAAACATCATATAAACATTTCTTAAATTTTCCGGAAAACATAATAAAACATCTATTCCGGATTTTTAGTAAAACATTATAACAGAATAATTATTTCTTTATTTTTCCGGAAAAACATCATTTAAACATTTTCTTAATTTTCCGGAAACAAAACATTCTTGACGTGTTTTGTTTATTCATGTTTTTCCGGAAAACATCATATAAACATTTATTCAATTTTTTCGGAAAACAAAAAATCTATGTTTTTGGCGTTGATGTTCCGAACTTATCAGTAAAACATTTTAATAAAACTATTCTTTATTTCTTTCCGGAAAAACATCAATTAAACATTTACCATTTACTAATTTAAATAAACACATTATTTTTGTTCCCATACCTTCCTACTATCTCCCAAAAATTGTCTTTTTTTTCTCGAATTATTTTATCAATTTATTTTTCAATATTTGTATAATTTATTCTTGTTATTTCACTCCCGTTGTACATAATCCTCTTTTTTTTAATAATGCTCGCAACGCGTTGCCGATCGCTGCTTGGAAAACACCGATATATCGCGACATTGAAAAAAGAAAAGAATTTTGAAGAAGTAAATATATAGATTAGGTGTGAATCGCGAAGTTTTTTGATGAGAGAAATAATAGATTGTGGTAGTAAAATAATGATAATCCGGCAATAACGACGAGCTGTTGTTGTTTTTGCTAGTGTTATTTTGAGTTTTGGCTAAATGGGCCGCGTGTGAGAAAATGAATAAATAATCATAGAAAGGACAAGAAAAATATTTAAAGGGCAAAACGAATTTATATCGAAATTTTTAGGGAGGATTGGAATTTTTTGAGGAAGTTGGGAACGAGTAGGGGTTAAAAATACATATTTATTGGAAGGTGTCTATGCTTTTTCCGGAAAACATTGCTTAAATATTTATTTAAGGAAAAACATCATATAAACATTCCCTCAAGTTTTTCCGGAAAACAACAAAACGATTTTTCCGAAGACAACAAACATATGTATGTTTTGGCGTTAGTGTTTTTTGATTTTTCCGGAAAACATTTTAATTAAAAAACACAAAACGTCATATAAACATTCTCACAAGTTTTTCCGGAAAACATAACAAATACAAACATAAAACATCTTTATATGTTTTTATGTTTGTGTTTTCGAATTTTTTCGGAAATATTTTAATCAAACATTGTTTTATTACACTAAAAACATCATATAAACATTTCCTCATGTTTTTCCGGAAATAAACACATGTTTTTGGCTTTTAATAATTTTATAAATGTTTTTAGATGTTTTGCATGATTTTTTGTTGGAAAACTTGAATATCGGGGAGGGGGAGGCGGACAATTTTAGAATAAAAATATCTTAAATAAATATAGTAATTCAAATATTTTCTGATCTGCCATTTGTAAAACTAAATCCTTATTAAAAATGTAAATGAGAAATTTGCCTTTCTCTTCAACTGCTTTTTGATCAACCAAAAATTCAAAATTGTAAAAGAGAAAGGGAAAAGAATGAAGAAAAAATACAAATATAAATGACTCTAGTTTAACCAAAAAAATTTAGAATAGGCACACATTTTGATTAGTCTAAAACAGAAATTGTGGAGTGTATGGCATTTGAGTAAATGAAAAAAATTTTTGGGCGCACTAACTGTTTATATTTCGGCGGAACTGGACAAAACAAGGATGAAAAATTGTAATGGCAAAGAAAAAATATTGGGGAGAAAAATAAAAAAATTGATAGGCATGACAAAAAATAAACACACAACTTGTGTATTTTTCTCCCTTTTTGCCAAGGGAAACTTTCGAACGATAAAATAAAACTCCTCCTGCTCTAAAATGTGTTTTAAATAGAGAGTTTTAGTTCGAAAATGTTTTCACTCTTTTCAGACGCAAACATGGATTTTTCAGTTATTTTTATATGGGATGTTTTCCGGAAAAACATAAACAATAGAAAATAAAGTTTTTAGATGTTTTCCCAAGATTAAATATTAAAAGTTTTCCGGAAAAATATTAGTGAATAAAAGTCTTAGATGTTTTTCCGGAACGAGTGGAAAATTAAATATTTTCCGGAAAACCGATGAAAAATAAATGTCTTTCCGGAAGGATTAAAAATTAAAAGTTTTTCCGGAAAAATACATAATTGAAAGAAGTTTAGATTATTTTCCGAACAAATGAAAAACAATGTTTAGAGTTTTTCCGGAAAGAGTTTGACTTTTTATTTTTTGTTAAACAATTTTATAATTCTTAAAAAGTTAAAATTATTTTCAGGTTTAAATATTCCTTAATTTTATTAAATAATTTTTTTCTCTGACTTTACTCCTCTGACTTAAATCCTCTGACTTAAATCTTCTGACTTTACCTTCTGACTATAATGCTTGGTTGGTTAAAATTATAAATTTCAAATTAGGGCTTCCTAAGTTACTTTAAAACAATTTTAAATGTTTTTGGAATTTTTTCTCAAACTTTAAAACATTTAAAATGTTTTCCGGAAAATTAAAACATTTAATACTTGATTTTTTCAAATAAGCTTTTAAATAAGCTTGAACTTATTAAAACAATGTTCAAATAAACTTTCCGGAAATTTGTCTACTATAATTTTTGATGTAATAAAAGTGTAATGTTTTTATTTTAAGCCGCCGATGATTTGACTTTCAGTGGTGTTTCAACTCAGCAGCAACAACAATCAGCATTTGCTGTGAGATTGCTTTAAAAATTTTTAATTGGTTTTTTAAAAAATCCATATCTTGGCTAAAAATCGTTAGATCGTAATTTTAATCGTTGAGAAATTAGATAAGACCCTGATTAATAAGTGGGAAAAAAGCTCCGTGGGCGCTCAAACAAATTTTTTCTTGCTCGGCAAATTTTCAGAAAATTTTGCAAACTAATAATTTATTAAATTAATAAATTATATAACGATAAATTAAAAGTTAAATGCTGCTGCTGCTTATTTCAATGCTTCTAATGTTGTTGATGTTTCTGGAGGATGTAAAAATTTTTTTTATATTTCCAACCTAAAATTTCTTTATTTTAAGCTATCCAGCCTAGAAAGAATAGACGAGAAAGGACTACTTTTACACGTGCTCAACTTGATGTTTTGGAAGACCAATTTAGCCAATCTCCATATCCTGATGTTTATTTGAGAGAACAAATAGCTAGTAGAATTCAACTTCAAGAATCTAGAATTCAGGTCTGTTTGCTAAAATTTTTTTTTAATTTGTTTTCCGCTCTTAGCTGACCTTAAGAAAATTGAGAATATTAAAAATAAATAAATGAAATAATAAATTTCCTTTGAAATCAAATACTTTTAGCGAACGGATATCCTACGAAAGATTTAGCAAAGTTTAGAAAGAAAGAAAAAATTAAAATTGGTTTATATTTCTTATTATTTTGGGGTAATTCAGTAAAATATTAAAAACTTAAATATGGTTGTTTTTATGGAACCAAAAATAATGATTAGATGTTTGGAAGTAATTTAGTTAGATGTTTTTCCGGAAAAATAATTAGATGTTTTAATGCCGTCTATTTTATTCCAGAAAAACATTTACATTTTATTAATGTTTCCGGAAAAAATAGAAAATAATTTTGCGTGTTTTCCGGAAAATCAAATAATGTTTAGACGTTCGGGAATAAAATAAACATGTTTTTCCGGAAAAATAATTAGATGTTTTATTGATACCCATTATATTCCGGAAACATTTATATCTGGAAATACATGTTTCCGGAAAAGATAATAGTGTTTAGATATTAGAAAATACTAATATTAGATATCTACCGGAAAATACTTTTAAAATTAATCTTTTATTACATTCAGGTTTGGTTCAAAAATCGTAGGGCTAAGGCAAGTTTATTATTTTAAATTTTCCCAAAATATAAACTAAACAATTATTTAAGCAACGTCAACAAGACAAACAAACAAAGCCACACAAACCCCAAACTGTTGCTGCGATGAAAACTGCTCGTATTGCAGCAGCACAACAAGCAGCAGCTTCACAAAATGGAAATTTAAATGGACATTCAATTTCTTTAAAAAATGGGGGAGAACGAAAAAGGGCTAGTAATAAAAATTTAAATTATATTGGCAAATTTGAGCCTCAAGAAGATATTATTGGCTTGACTAATAATTTTGTTGGAATGGGGAATGAAAGTAGAAGTGAACCTGAATCTGGAGGGTAAATAAATTTATTTTTAAATTTTATTAAAAAATTTTTTTTCAAAGAACGCCACTTCAATCAGCTAATAACCAACAACAACAACAAATTAAATTGGAATTATTTAACAATTCTAATAATTCTAATTCGATTTTAAATGCTTCCAAATTTTTTGGAGTAATTCCTCAACATTCTCCACCACCTTATAATCATCAATTTAATTTATTTGGAAATCCTTTCTTTCAAGTAAGTTAAAAAAATTAATTTTAAATGTTTTCCGGTTTGTCTAATTCAATTCCCTTAAAAATATCTAAACATTGTTTAGCCTTTTTCTGTCATTCTAAATATTTATAATTCCGGAAAACATGTAAAACTCTCTGAAAAACATTAAACTTTATTATGTTTCCGGAACATACTAACAATAAACAATTTATATTCCCCGGAAATAATTATAATACATAGATTAATACTGCTTCCGGAAAAACATCTAAACTTTCTTTTCTTTTCCGGAACTCATTTAAAATATCAATTATTTTCCGGAAAACAATATATAAACATGATTTTATTACTTTTCCGGAAAAACATTTTTCTCTTTTAAGCGACATTATGGACAAATAACTAATAATGACAACCCAACACAACAAGTTGAGATAAAAAATGAAAATGTTTTGGGGTTTGGAAACATATCAGCAACACCAACATCTTTCTCTCCGCAACCAACAATTAAAAATAAACAACAAAATTCATCAGAAATAACTGAAGAATTAACTAAAATATTAAATGAACAAAAAAATAATACAACAATAACTACAACAAATTTACCTCTTCCACAAATTTTTAATTCTTCTTTAGAATCTACTACTAACATACAAAATTGTTGGCAAATGGATGCGTTAACAAATGGAATGGGTAAATAATTTTCTGGGAAATTTTAGAGGAAATATTAACATAATTTAAAAAATTTTAATTTTATTTTGAGAGCCATTTTTTGACAGATATATGTAGGTAATTTCCGGATAAATTAAAATTCCGGATTAGAAATATAGATTTCCGGAAAATAATAAAATACAAAATACGAATATTTCCGGAAAATACAATACAAAAACATAGTTCCGGAAAAACTAATAATATGTGTAGAAATGTTTCCGGAAAATACACATTAAAATCCGGAAAATAAACTATAAATCCTCCCCAACTTAGTAGTCAACCTCCCCTTAATCCCATCACTTTCATCTTTAATCCGCCCAAATCTATCGATATCCCTCCTAATTACCACAACATCACAAAATTTGGAGTTTACCTCCTGGGTTGATCCCGCATCTGTACTTTAATTTTTACAATTACAAAAACTCCTGTTCAAAAACACACTTTAAAATATACACACAGGTTATATGCCATCATACCCTACAACTAATTTGGCAGCATCTTCCTCTACAGTGTCATCAGACTTTGCCTTTCCCGCAACAATGACATATCCAGCTTGTTTAAATATGGAGCAACAAACTCCAAAATTAACAGCTTCCTCATTATATTCTTATGACACTTCGTGTGTTGCTGCACTTTATGGGGCACCATTTATAAATGACTCCTATGCTATAAATCAAGGCAGCAATCAACAACAACAATATTTTAATTAATTTTAGAATTTAATAGAAAATGTTTTTTTTTAATATTCTAATTTTTTTCACACGTTTCTAAAAAACGCAGACTTTGTTGTCAATTCCCATCTTATTTCCTCTAAATTTTTCGTTAATCCACCGATATCCATCATAGTCTCATAAAATCAAATATTTAAAGACTAATAGAAAAGTTTAAAAAAATTTTTCAGAACGGACAGTCCCATGATTACTGACGATATCTGAGGATGGGGCATCATATCCGTGTATCCATCCCTTTCCGTCCGAGTTTTGGGAAAAACATATCCGTTGGTACGTTGAAATTATCCGTTCCTATATGCAAGTCTGTTGTTTATAAATTCTTTTTTGAGCTTTTTTACAATTTTAATACAGATTGTAAAATATTAAATAAATAATGTACTCATATTTTAGAAATTTTATAAAATTCATATAGTTAATTAAATGTTTTTTTTTAATTTTTTGTAGTAAATTTTTTAAAATTCCTCGAATGGGAAAGGAAAATTTAATTTAATTTTTGACATAGGGTAAAATGGAGGAAAAAAATTCCTTTCGGATAGCTACGAAAAATATTTTTATACCGAATAAATGCTAAAAATGTAGTGAATAAATAAAGATACGGAAATTTTTTTTTCAGCATTTCAGTCAATAAATTAAAAAAAAAAGGCGTTGACTAAACTAATACAAATTTTTTAATCTTTTTAAACCAGTGCTTTTCATACATCTCTCATTATCCGATTCTCAATGATTATCTTAATAAAAATATAAATTAATTATAATTTTTATACACATAACAGGGATGTCTCGGGTCGAGAAAAAATTCGGTTCGGATTTCGTGTCGGGTTTTAAAATTTCTCCGGCCCGAGACATTCCCTGATACCTAAATTAGTTTTCATTGAAAAATATATTAATTTAACAAATTTAATTACCCTCTTCATTGTCTCCCTCAGCCCTGCCAATAAAATGGAACAAGTGTGGGCGTTGATATAAAGGAAATTCCGAAGGATCAACATTAGGACCGAAGCCATAGTGACGATATAGACGATGTAAATGTTGTGTAATCCCTTCGTTATGCCCTTGATTGAGAATACGATCAGTTGGCATTACACCATGATCAACCAAATTTTGGGCTGGAATTGCATTAGGATGAACATTTGGATGTTGCATTCGGTGAATAGGCTGCCCATGGTGTTGTTCCATTTTAATATTTTGTTGCCCGGTATGTTCTACACAATTATAAGAATTAATTTTATACTGGGAATTCAAAATTGAAGACGATATCATGTAAAATAAATGGTTATCCACAACTTATGGGAAAATGCCTGGCTCTTATCAATTTTGGTACCAATCTCATTAGCTCGATGAGTGGAACCGTTTAATACTAAATTTGGTAAGATTGGGAAAACTTGAGGCAAGTTATTGCTTTGCGCCGTTATGGCCGCACGCCGTCTTGGGTGTGAACTGAGCAAAATAAAAAATAAAACTTGCCGCCTCCTAGAGGATTTAAAGTATTTTTAATCCCTTTAAGTCTTTTTATAAATGCTAATTGAGTTTGTTCATTTCTCTGCCTCATAGCAGGATCCAAACTATCGTGTTGTCGTTTAAGTTCATCAAGTTTAGCACGTAGTCTATAGTCCTCTTGAATTAAATTTATCTCTTGAGGAGACAGATTACCTTGAAATTAAATTAAACAATTATTTTATTCCTTTCATATAATGCTTGAAAGTGATTTGAAATTAAGAAAGTCTATTACCTGCAACTTGAATTGGGGTTCCAAGAATGTAAATTATAGGGTTTCCTTGACCATCAAGAGAATACTGCAGCTTTTCTGGAGGATCTAACTAAATTTAAAATTTTATATTTGGTGTCTAATTTAAGCGAATATAATAATTAAACGAATTAAGAAAAATTATACATCATTTATTTGCCCAGATGTTTGTCCATGTTCCATTCCAAACGAAAATTTAAGTTGGAGAATAAAGAAAAACAAGGCGATTTTTTTCATTTTAAAAACTTAAAAAATTAAACGGTGAAATATTGAATTTGGGCAGAATTTGGGCAGCAATTTTGGGCAGCACCCTATTGAATTTGGACAGCTTTTAAATTTTTTGGGCAGCTTTTAAAAATTTTTCGTTAACAATCTTGGGGTACCTAAAAATCCATTCACGTCTAAACATCAGACTTGGTAATGGACATGTATTTTGGTGCATACATGCATACAGCCGGATATCCGTAGGCATTTTGAACTTATCTGTATCCATTACCAAGCCAGCTAAACATCATGACTATATTTACTCTATATTATGTATAAAAGTGAATTAATTCCCTGCCCGGAGCAGGGAAAATCTCTCGGCTTTTTGAAAAAATTCAACTAGAAAACAAGATCGTTGCATCTGTGTCTAGGCCAAAAATGTGAAGTCCTCTCCTTCCCAAAAAAGACCTAATAGCTTTAAAGTCTCAGTTTTATGTATCACAGAAACATTCAAACACTCTAAACGGCAACAGAATTATTTGAATATTAATTAAATTATTAATTAAATTATTAATTAAATTATCTATTAATTATTGCTTTTACACGTCTAAATAAAATAAAAATGAAGAGAAAGAAAGTGAAGGAGGAGGCGAGATGAAGCTAAACGTGTAAAAGCAATAATTAATAGATAATTTAAAATTAATATTCAAATAATTCTGTTGCCGTTTAGAGTGCTTGAATGTTTCTGTGATACATAAAACTGAGACTTTAAAGCTATTAGGTCTTTTTTGGGAAGGAGATTAAATTTAATAATTTTAAATGCAGGAAGGAAAATATCGAAATAGAAAGGCAGACATTTAAAGGAAAATGCTAGAGTGTAACCGGAAGTTCCGGTTCCGGCGTTTTGTTTGGATCCGGTTCCTGCTCCGGTCTACAAATCAGTTTCGGGCAAACCTGAGCTTTTTTACACCCCTAAGGATTTTTTTAAAATAAAGGCTGGCCTTGCAATATTCCCCACGGTTGGCTTGCAATACTCTCAAATTTTCCGCCTGCGGCGCAGAAAAAGAAGTTGAATGTTATATCGGAAGGTTTTGGGTGTAAGGTAGATATCAGGGATCGGATATTTGGGAATTTCGCCTTTCAAAACTTGGATTCGCCTTCCAAAAAAAACTTCTCACTTGGCCTTCCGAAATTCACAAAATCATATTTTTTTACTCATATTTTAGAAATTTTATAAAATTTATATAGTTAATTAAATTTTTTAATTTTTTTTTGTAGTAAAATTTTGAAATTAAAAAAAATATAAAATAGATGCCGTATAATAAAAAAGACTAAAAAATTTTTTTTTAATTTTGTGGACAAAACAGAATTTTAAAATAGCTAGGATTCTTCATTTAGCAATTTAATAATGTCCTCTTTGTCGTTGTCTCCACATTTCCTGTTGTTGTTGTTGATGATGTCTCATACTGCCAGCCAAAGCCTGATAAAAACATCATTTTATTAAATTAAAAATTAAATTTAAAAAATTCTTTTTTAATCCACCAACCCCTGACATCGCACTAAGCGCTCCAGCCGCTGCGATGGAAGGTACAATTACAACACCTCTCTTATTTCTAATAATTTGTTGTTGTCTTCGCATTTCTTCCTGTTGTTGTTGATGTTGATGTCTTAGAGTGTTAATCAAAATAGCCTGGGATTAAAAATTATTTAATTAAATTAAGAATTGAAATTAAAAAAAAAGAATTTTTTTAATCCACCTACCGCCACAACACTTCTCTTATTTCTAATTATTTGATGATTCCGATGTTTATGATGTCTTTTATTCCTTTTTTCCTTATTTTCTTCAATTTCTTTCATTTTTTCTTCTTTTTTAGGCTCCTCAGCTTTTTTATCAGACTTTTTATCCTCCAATTCATCTACTTTAGCCAATACTTGTATGGCTCCTTTATTCCTGTCTTCTTCATTTTTGGATTTTTTACGTTTAGCTGATTCCGAAATTTCACAGAATAAAAATAGAATAAAAAAGAAAATTAAAATATTAAAGGACTTCATTAAATTGTTGCTTAAAACTAGAGTAAATTAATTACAAACTCGAAAAAAGTAAGTGTAAATAAGTACAAATTGTAAAACTATAAAGTAAAACATGAAAAAGAAACTACAAATTGTAGAACCTAAAAACTTGAAATAGGAATAAAAATTACAAATTGTAAAAACTTTAACTTAAAACTTGAATAAATAAAGTTTGAAATTACAAATTGTAAAACTTAAATAAAACTTAAGCGAATGTTAATTACAAATTGTAAAAATAAAACTTGATAATGAAACTACAAATTGTAAAACTTAATGAAGCTTAAGCGAACGCCAATTACAATTTGTAAAATAAAACTTAAAACTTTAAGAAGAACTACAAATTGTAAAACTTAAATAAAACCTAAGCGAATGCAAATTACAAATTGTAAAAATAAAACTTAAAACTTGAAAAGAAACTATAAATTGTAAAAACATGAACCTAAAACTTGAAAAAAATAAACTTTAAAATTACAAATTGTAAAACTTAAATATAAATGGGCTTCTTATAAATAACTAAATTATCATGTGTGTTAAGCAATGACAAATTGTTATAGGTACTTTTCTAAAATTAAAAACTGATAAGAAAAAAATTTTCTTTTGGAGATTATTTTATTTTTAAGATATGGAGGTTGTTAATATATATTTTTTGTTATTTTTAAAATGTTGAAAGCCAATATTTTGATAAATAATTTAATAAAAGTGTGCCTTTTTAAAAAGAGAAAATGAGAACTAAATGAGTGAGTGAGGAAAAAAAATAAAATTAAGTAAGTGAAAAATAGTTCTCACGCACATTAGGGAAAATAGAAAGCTTTTCTTGTCTAAAAGAATTTTTATTTTTGATATTTTGGAGAGACAAAAAGCTGTCACTAAATGAACAATAAAAAGTGGAAAAGTGTTCTTCGTTATAAGCTGCCAAGGGAACTGGAACGGCATATATATCCAATTAGTCTTCCTAGCTGGCATAAAAATGATGGAAAGGAGGAAGTAAAAAAAGAATTAGCTAAAAAGAAAAATCAATGTTTCAAAATTTATGTTTTGAAAAATTGAAAATATTTTTTGAGAAAACTATTTGAAAGGAGGAAGTATTTTAAGGGTATTATGTCCCCGGATTTAATATCTTTTGATCTTACACTTAAACAATCTCTAACAATCAACAATCTTTATTATTCGATTTAGTTCAAAACAAGGCAAACTAAATGAAATTACAAATTGTTATTTATAGGGTTTTGGAATAGGCGGGAAATAAGGAAATAAGTTTAGTTTACAATTTAGATAAGAAAATTATATATTTGAATGTGAAGGTGTAAAATATTATAAGGGAATGTTTTGAGAAAGATCAAAAGGAAGTTATATTTAAAATATGGTTTGGGGGAACAATTTGAAAGAGACGGGCAGAAGCATTCATAAAAATTGATAATAAATAAAAACATCAAATACCGGACATATCAAAGGGATTTAGAAAACAACTATATTTTTAAAGAAATATTTAAAAAAAATTTTTGTGAGGAAGAAAAGTGGAATTTAGGGAGAAAAAATAAAGATTATCGAAAAATTTATTCAAATAAAAAATACAAATATTATTTAAAAAAATTTTTTTTTAAATTTTAATATTTATAACACCGGGTATAATTAATTAAAAAATTATTATCTCCATACTTTCAACTTCTAATTCATTTTGCCAAAACAGCATTATTATTATTAGAATTATTCCCATTAATTCCAACAACCACATTATTTTCATTATTTAAACAATAATCCACTTTATTTCCAAATTTTGAATAGAAGGTAACATTACATTTTTGTTTACGTCCAGTCCTTTGATCAAAAGCTTGGCAATGAGTAAAAGGAGGAATATACAAATGGAGAGTAATTGCTGGGTCTGAATGTGAAGGGTTCTCCATTCTGTGCAGTCCAATTTTGTCTTAAAAAGTTAAAATTCTGATTTTTAAAATTTTAATATCAGAATTTGTAATTGTAATTTTGTTCTGATTTTTATTTTTAAAGTTTATTACAAATTGTAAATATGTAGAAATAAAATCAGAAATTAAACTTGAATTTATTTTAAGTTTTACTTGAAAAATCAGAATTACAAATTGTAATAAAAATAAAACCTAAAATAAGTTCAAGTTTTATTTTTCTATTACAATTTGTAATTCTGATTTTAATTCTGATTTTATTCTTCAAGTTTTATTTCTGATTTTTATTCCTCTATTACAATTTGTAATTCTGATTTTTACAATTACTAAATTCTGATATATTTTTAGTGTACAATTCTTTTTATTTTGTAATTCTGATTTTCAGAATTACAATATTTACTCTGCAATTTAATTCTGATTTTTTAAACTCTAACCGCTTATATAAGAAACTCCATTTAATTTGTAAAGTTGATTTCCACTTTCAATTAAAGGACGATCACTTCCTTCACAATTCTGATTTTCATCATTTTTATTATTTTCTGTAGGCCATTCAAAACGCGTTTCTAATAAATTTCCTTGTAAAACTTTAACAAAACAATGAGCGTCTGTGTGGTCGTGAATACTTTTCGGGAAAAATATTTACAAAGTTATTTTTTATTCACCTCGATCCCATACCAGGGCCCCAACACAAAACCATTAAATTGTATTTTCCATTGCCTACATCTACTAGATTGCGTGTATATCTTTAAACAAAATTTTTCAAAATATGTTAAAAATTTCAGTTTCTTCAGAAATTTTTTTTCAGAGAAATTTCAAAAAAAATTTTATTTTCTAAAAACAAACTTGTGAGGATCAAAAAGCGCAAATTTATTCCAATCCTTAGGTTTACTTTTATATTCCTCCAAAACTCGTCTCACTTCTTCAGTGTCAATTGAATCCTCATTAAATATATTGCGAATATCGTTAATAAGTTTATTCATTTTTAAATAATTTTAATTAGAAATATTTTTTTATTTTATATTTTTAACTACTATAAATATTTTATTAAATTAATTGGAATTTTAATAATCATGCCTTTTTGCTCATTTTTTATTCTATCCCTTATCAATCACGAGGAAATGTCATTTTTAACTATTTTATAAAATTAAAAAAATTATTTTAATAATCATTCCCTTTTTTGTAATTAAATATAGGTTAATAGAAAACTTTGTTTGAAAGAATTAAAATTAAAAAATAGTTCAGAATAATTAAATCAGAATTACAAATTGTAAGGACTTCAATCAGAATTATAACAAGTTTATTTATAAACAATTAAATCAGAATTTAAAAATCAGAAAATAAACCTTTTATATTTTAAAATCAGAATTACAAATTGTAAAAAATCAGAACAAAATTATATACCCGATTGTAGAAACTTGAATCAGAAGTATGACAAGTTTATTTATATACTACAAAATCAGAATTACAAATTGTGAAACCTTTAATAATCAGAATTATTATAATTTACAAAATCAGAATTATTTGAGTGTGAAAATCAGAAATAGAATTATTTAACTTAAAGAAAATCAGAATTAAAAAAATCAGAATTAAATATTATTTTACAATTGTATTTATGTATGTATGTCAGAAACAAATTCTGATTTTAATTAGAAATATTATTTAAGTGTGATAGTTAATTTTATTCATGCTGAAGTCTAAGAAAAGAATTTAACTGATTCATCAATTTATACTATATTTAAATAATTTACCAACACCCTAAAATAATATTTAATTAGTAAATAAAAGTAATAAATTAACAAAAATGTGGACGGCCAGAGTCTTCGCAGTTAATCACGCGCATTCATCAAACCAACAAACTTCTCGTTGATTATGTCAATAAAACGTGAGGTAATTTTTTAGCATCTCAAGAAATTTATTAAACAAAAACCTTTAATATTTATTTTAAAAAATAAAAGGAAGAGAAAATAATTAATTAATTAATTAGCATATTTATTCTAATAGACGCTCAATATCATGCTTTTAACCATCAATTAATGAGAGGGGCGTTAATTAGAATAATTTAAAAAATTTTTTAATAAAAATAAAATGATAAAATGGCTTAATTTATACAATAAACAAAAAATATTTATTAAAAAAATTTTTTTCTTCATTCTCCCCCAATAAATAAATTAATTAGTTGTTGTCGTTGGAAGATTCAATTTTTTATTATTTTTTGAATTCCAACGACCAACCAAACTTTTTCTTGTTTGCGTAGAAGATATTTTAGATACAGGTATATGTTCTGTACATAATTTTTTTGCTTCTAATATTTCTGTTTCAGTAAGGGTGTATAGAATAGTTTTGTTGCTTTGTTCACGCCTTTTTCTGAGAGATTCTGAAATTTTTGATAAAAATAATTCTGATGTTAAGTGAATTAATATTAATTGTAGAATTTACAATTTGTAATTCTGGTTTTTTATTTAAAATTCTGATTTTAATTTTGTAAAATAAGTGTTATTCTGTTATTTTTAGAATGCAATTCTGACATTAATTCTGGTTTTTAATAATTACAATTGTAGAATTCTGATTGTTATTATTTATTTACAATTTGTAATTCTGGTTTTTATTTATTCTAGTCAGTTCCGATTTTTTAAATATTAAGTCTGATTCTTTAATTCTGATTTATTAATTCTGATATTAATTCTGATTTCTTAATAATTACAATTCTGATTTATAATGTATTACTTAATATTGTAAAATTCTGATTTTAATTATTTATTTACAATTTGTATTAATTCTGATTCTTGCTTTTTTCCAATTAAAACAATAACACACCTTCTTTAATTAAAATTATCCCTTTTTGTCCATCACTTCTAATAATTCTTAATTCTTTCCCTGGAGCCACTCCAGCATTTTCTGCAAGGGAAAATTCGCAAAATAGTTTTTGTTCAAGCCGGGAGCGTCGAAAAATATTGCAACTAAAAATCTTTCCAAAAGGGTGAATTAAAGCTTGTGCCATGCAGAGACTGTCCAAAGCTTCAATTAAATTAATTAAAAATTAAAAACAAAAAATATTTTCAACCTTTTCCAATAATTTTAAATTGTTCAACAGAAGGCTTGGCTGTTTTAAAATGATGAGGTCTGCTTAGAACGACATAAATACCAGCCAGAACAACTACAAGGAGTGCAAGGCAACATATGGAACCTCGAAGAATGTCTCCCTTTCGACTTCCTAAAAATTTAAGAGAATCAGAATTTTCAGAAAAATCAGAATTTTAGAAAAATCAGAATTTTCAGAAAAATCAGAATTTAAAAAAAATCAGAACTTTAAGAAAAATCAGAATATTAAGAAAAATCAGAATATTAAACAAATCAGAATTTTATTATTCAGAATTCTATTATTTTTCTTTTTAATTAAATTGAAGCATAAATTATACGAACAATAATAATAAATCTTTTTTTAAAAAACTAACTATATATTTTAAATAAAAATATGTATCCTTAACAGTTGGATTAAAAAGAAAGAATTAATTTAATTGAAATCTTTTTTTTAATTTTTTAAAAAGTCACGTTGTTTTTATTATCCAGAAAACCCTAAATATCAACTTGTTTGTTAGAGGGAAACAACATTATTGTTTTTGTTTACAAATAGTTTTGATTTATTTGCGTCATTAAAATTACATATTATTGTCAAGCATACTATTTTTAGCTGCATATTTTGTTTTTTAAATTCTGATTTTAAATTCTGATTTATACTATTTAAAAGTATCCCTTTTTGTTCTGGTTTATAATTCTGATTTGTACTTATAGGTAATTTGTAATTCTGGTTTGTAATTATGAATTTTAGTTCTGATTTTTTAACGCGGTATTAATTCTGATTAAATCAGAATTACAATAGGTAATTTTTAATTCTGATTTTTTAAATTAAAATTCTGATTTTAATTCTGATTTATTAATTAAATATTTAATTACTATTTTTCCTTCTCCTTTCCTCTGCCTCTTCATCAACAATATTTGCCAACCTCTGAGTTAATTTATCACTAATTTTGGGTGTTGTAGTTGGTTGTTGTAATGCCATTCTTTCTACATGTTCCCTCATTTTCCCCAAATCTCTTTTTAATTTTCCAATTTCAGCTTCTTGTTCCCTAATTAATTCTGATTGGACTTGTACTCTTTGGGATATTTCCATTCCCCCACAATTCTCTCCAATTAAACTTGTAGTTGTTGACCCCCCAAAAGGTGAACGACATTCTACTACTGCTTGCTCGTAACTTGGAGGTGGTAAAGGGGCATCTACAAAATGGACATGCATTTTTTTAATGAAAATTTTTTTGAGGGAGATAATTAATTAATAAAGAGTATTATTTAATTGATAAACTGAAATTTAAGATTAAAAAAATAAAAATAATAATAATTTTGGAAATTAATCAAGAAATTAAAAATTAGACGAAAAATCAGAAAAATCAGAACATAAATATTAATTACAATCAGAAGTAAAATTATGTAAGGATGATTCGTCTATCATCATTTAAGACGCCTAGGCGGAGGGTTGAACGATCTACTAATCTCAGTGGCAGTGCTCCTACATATAAGCGGTGAGCAAACGCCTAGAAATAACTGTAGGGAGGTCGCAAGAAGTTCGCAAGAACCCTACCCGGTGGCCAAACTTTTGCTAAACCCTTTTTATTACAACTAAAATTACAAACAGAATATTGAAATTCCAAACAAAATTATTTCCAATCAGAATTACAACATTTTATATAAATCAGATTTAAATTAACAGTATAATAAAATCAAAATTAAATTGTTTGAATGTATAAAAGCAATAAAATTAACAATAAAACTAAAAAGATGGATTCTTTGATCAGCCGACACTTGAAGAAAATAATAATAAAAATTTTAGTAGGGCAATTTGGTCACTTAAAAAAATCTTGAGAAAAAAATATTAAACTTATTTATTTTTAAGAATAGCCAAAAGTGTAAAGAAAACCAAAAATAGCCCGGAGATGATTTTTTTAAAGTTTCCGGAAATTGTCTAAAATTCAGAACTTTCCCCCTCTTTCATGTCAGTTGTCTGTTCTATTAAATTTATAATTATTTTATTGTTCCTCTATAAAGTTTAGCTTGCAAAAAATTATTTTCTTTGCAAACTTTTTTTGCAAAAAAAAAATGACAACAGCAACGGCGACAATGAACACTAAAAATAAGGAGAAAAATAAAGAAATGAAATCCTTCTAACTGATCCTCCTCTCAATTCTCTTTTCCTCCAGTTTTATTTTTGGCCAATTTTGGTGGCTCCTCCCTTTTTATTTTTTTATTTTACTCAAGGAATCAATTGAGAAAAGATAAACACCTAAAATATCAACTATTAAAGGATCAAAACTTGAAATTGTAAAACTTAAAAATTAATGCTTAAAAGTACAAACCAAGTTGAATTATTAAAAAAAGTTTTTAATTTAATAATTCTAATTATCAAGTTTTTATTTTACAATTTGTAATTAATTAGAGAATGCAACTTGGAAAATACAATTACAAATCCAGGTTGAATTATTAAAAAGGTTTTACAATTTGTAATTGGATATTTGACAACTACAATTATAAATTCAAGTTTTAAAGTAAACAACGTTTGTAATTTAGTTAATTAATTATAGTAACCAGACAAGTTTGTAATTTGTCTTTAAGTGCAAACTTAAACAGATATAGTTGATCACTTGGGTGTCGTATCTATTTATTTGTTAAATCCTTTCTTTAATATCCCTCATAAAAAAGTAAATAAAAATATAAAATGATTGGGGCTCTAGTTAAAGAAAAGTTTTCTCTCATTTATTTAAAGTCGTCATCACCACCCTCTCTTTGACAAATGGTTAAATATCCAAAAACAATCCCCCTCTTAAACCAAGCTTTTCCTTCCCAAACCTTCCCAATGTTCTCCCTAAAAATAAATATATTTATTTTTATTTATCCTCCCTCACACAACAATAATAAAAGCGCTTAATGACGTCAATTCTCTTTTTTAATAGTTTTAAACTGCAAAAGTTTTATTGCAAAAAGAAAAAAATTTTTACAAAAAAAAATTTTTTTAACAAGCTAAACTACTCAAATTGACTGACAGATATTGGAGAAAGGGAGAGAAGAATTTTGGAAAAATATTATAAAATAATTTTTTTAATAAATTGAAATTTAAAAATATTAATTATTGTGGGGAATAAAAATTTAATTTAAATTCGAGTTTGTGTAGGGAGTAATATAGGTATTGTAAATTATAGAGCTGGTGGTGTGTTAAATTTTTGGTTTATTAAATTCATGTGTATTTATAAAATCTAGACTATAATCTGAACTTATTTCAGGGGAACGGGATGTTGGGGATTGGGGTCTAAAAATGGCCTGGAAATCATCGTCGGGTGTGGACTGACTGAGTGTTGGGGACCAACTTTTCTAAATTCCGTTAATACTTAATAATTAAAATAATATTCCCATTTATTAAATTTAATTCCTCGTAATTTAATATCTAAACTTCCTGCTTTTTAAATTTTAAATCCTTGTATATCCATTTATTGATGTACTCATACCAGAAAATATTTTTATTTATTTTATAAATGGATAATAAAATTAATATTAATAGAGAATTTAATGCGGCTATTCGAATACAGGCAAGTACTTACCAACTTTTTTAAATTACAATTGTAAGTAAAGTTTTACAATTTCAAGTTTTAAATTTAAAGCTTACAAGTTCTTTTCAGGTTCTAAGTTTATTTTATTTTATAAAAAAGTTTTACAATTCTAAGTTTTTAATCTAAGTTTTAATTTTAGGTTTTACAATTACAAGTTTATTTAATTTTAATTTCAAGTTTAATTTTACAATTAAGTTTTAATTAATGTTTATTTATAATTCCAAGTTTTAAATTTACAATTCCAAATTTTACAATTATGTTTTATTATTCTAAGTTCTAAACCTTCATTTTTCTCAATTTCAGAATTTTATGCGCAAAGCAGTCGAATTAAGACGAGCACAAAAACAACGAGATAAAGCTGCGAGCAAAATTCAAGTTTATATCTCTTTTACAATTCCAACTCTTAATTAATTTAAAGGCCATAGTTAGAGGCTTTTTGGCTAGGCAACATTTAAAGAAATGTTTACACGCTGCTGTAGTTATACAGGCACATTTTAGAGGATTTTTAGTCCGAAAACAATTTGTTGAGGCAAAATGAGGATTTGATAAATTAACTAAATAAATGAGGGAAATATTTTTATTTTTTTAAATAAAATTTAAAATAAAGATTTAAGAGCGAGAATATTTAAAATTAGCTACAATTTTGTCTAAAAAATTTTAAAAAAAAATAAAAAAATTTAAATAGAAAGGTCCAATATTAGTGTATAATAAATTCTAATTTTTTTCACTGTACGGAGAGGAGTTAAGGCAATTTGATTTTTATGTAATTTTTGAATGCATATTTAATTTTATTTTTATTGGTTGCAATTGATCCTTCCTCCTTGCTTTGATTTAAATATTAAATCCTTCCCCTTGCAGTAGACTATCCCTCTCCTCTTGCCTTTCCCCCCCAGACCCTCCATTTTGAATATTCAGACAATCCAATTTTTGACTAAAAAAATTTTTTTTTTAAATTATTTTTTTTGCCAGCCTAAAATTTTACAAAATTTTTAAAAAGAAAAAATAATTTTCCCTTTCCATTTTTGGCTTTCCTTTTTTCAACAAAAAATATTATTTTTTTCTGTGTGAATTTTAATAATAAATTTAAATTTATTCCAACTTGTTTTTAAAAATATTTTTTGGACATATGTATATTCTTTACCTTATATTTTTTTCACAATTCCCATCTTTGTTTGTTTGTTTATTCTCTTTTTTCCTAAAAAATAAAATAAAAAGCATCCTGTCAGGTGGGGGAATTTTTTTTTAAAAAGGATGCTTTTTGCCGTGTATATGGCCAAAAATTGGAAGAAGCTCTCTAAAGCTAGCCTAGTATTATGCCCTGGGAAATTTTGTTAGTCTTTATATCGATCTAGCCTTTCTAAATTAAGTGAGGTCAACTGTGAAATTGAAATTTTATTGTCTCTAGTCTCGAAATTAAATTTTAATAAATTGGCATTCTCAGTAGTCTCAACTCTCTATATAGTGGATAGAATGACCTTAAGTCATAATATAGAGAGTTTCATATTTTAGGAGTTATTTTAGAGGAAATTCTAATTGTGACTATCTTTGAGGTTTTTAGAGGTTTCGATTCTGGTCTTGCTTCTAGATAACCAAAATGAACGGCATTCGTCTAGGTCTGGTCTCTACTGAAGAGTTTACTTTAAGGGGGAGTAAAGGAAGAATTCCAATAGAGGAGAGGTCACATTAAGGAGGGATTTCTTAAGGAGAGGCTATTTTAGTGGAAGTATGTATTTCAGAGTGATCACGGGAAGGGAGTTCACTATATGTGACAATTCATCGTCCAGGAAAGAAGTTGCTTAATAAATAAAAATTAATTAAACCTCCCCGTTTATTCCCCTCACAGATATAAAAACCTAAAGCTATAAAGCAACTTTTCCCTTAACTTTCCCTTATTTTTAGTTTCTTTTTTCAAATTTTCCATTTAAAACAAAAAATCTATTTTTAGCCCTCCAAAATCTCTCACACCAAACGTCAAAAGACGCAAGAGAAAATTTCCCCTAATTTTGTAAATTATATTCTTTGCTCTAAAAAATTTTTTTCTTTCTTTTAAAATATTCAAAAGACTAACTACTTTAAATTATTTTTGTATTTGTTTGGGAAAACATAAAAAAAAAGACTTGAAATTTTTTTAAAAAAAGCCGGAAGAGGAAAGAAGGTAAAAAGAGTTTAGTTAGTTGTTAGTTTAATATTTCCTCCAACCTACATATCTCAATTTCAAAAAAAATTTTTTAAAACAAAGTCGATTTAAGTGTTCCTTTTTTCTTGTCTTGTTATACACCTTTTAGAGTGTTCCCTTCCCTTTACCTCGATTTTCCTAAAAATTTTTTTTGAATTTTAAAATTAAATTTTAAGTTAAAAGAATATTTGGTTGTTAGTCTAATACGTAAATATCAGAGGTAAATTGGAAATGACGAAGGCACCGGAAATCGGAATTCTAGAAAATATTTTTCAAAAAAATTTTTTTCTGAATTTTAAGTTAAATTTCAAGATTATAAAATGGTTTCTATCAAATCTTCAACTTGGGCTATTCTATTAATTCAATTAGTTATTTCCTGCATAGCAATAATATCTTCTGTTGCCTTGGTTGTGGCACAAGCCCAATCGTTAGATTTAGATGGATTAACTATGGGGCCAACTTTACATTCGATTTTTGTTTGTTTTTTGAGTTTTTCGCTTCTTGGAAGGTAAAATTTATTTTCTAAAATTGGTGAAACATTTTTTCATAAGAATTGCTTTTATGGTATCCTTAGGGTTATTCCTGACCTCATAAATTGTTTAAGACGGACCTATAATCGTAGAATTTTGTGAGGACATTCCCAAGAGTGTTAGCTAACATCGATAAGAATTTCATAATTTTAGCCTATTTTTAAATCTATTTATAAACGTTTGAATTAACGCAGCCTAGACTTTATCACAAAAAGTTTTCCAAAATTTCCTTAAAAATTTTTTCTAAAATATTTTCGATCAAAAAAAAATATCTAAAAATTCAAAAAAATTTATAAGTTTCTCAAAAAAATTTTTTAACTGAAAAAAATTTTTTTCCTAAAATTTCAAATTTCAGTTCTGTGCTAGCAATGTTTGGAATGCTCTCAAAAAAGTCTCTATTTTTACTTCCAATAATTTTAATTTCAATAATTATATTTATTTTCCATTCTTTATTAATTATTCAATGGATAACCTCATGGATTTTATTAAAAGAAAAAATTTATGATATAGATTTATTTATTATTATTATTGGATTTTTATTAGTTGAATTTATTTTTATTTTAGTAAGAAAATTTTTTAAATTAAAAAAAATTAATTTTAGGCAATTTATTTACAAATACGTTGCTACAGAATTCTTCAATAAAATTATATTCTGATTTTTAAGTTTATTTAAAAACAAAGTTTATTTATTTACAATTGAGCAAAATAGACGAGTAAGTTTATTTGCAAGTTTTTACAATTACAAATGTAAAATTGTAAATTTAAATATTCTGATTTTAATAAAATTCTGAAAATATTCTGATTTAATATTCTGGTTTGAAAAATTCTTTTGATATTCTGAAAAAGATATTCTGATATTCTGAAAGCAGAAAATATTCTGATTCGTCTGAAAATATTCTGATTTTAATAAAAAATAAATATTCTGATTTAATATTCTGATCTGAAAAATTCTGATATTCTGAAAAAAATATTCTGATTCTCATATATCAGAAAAAAATAAATCAGAAAAAATTTCTGATTTATTAAAATTTCTGATTCTAATATAATTCTGAAAATTAATGGTACTCATCGTCTAATTAATTAATTCTCTTTTTTGTTGCCTAGACTGGACACGGGGATATTTCAAAAAAGTTTTGATTTTTAATATACTAAAATATTATTTTCTCTCATTTGTTTATTTTCAATTTGTTTATCCTCTCTCCTTTTTTTATTTCGAAAACTTTTTTATTTATTCCAAAATAATTTTTCTATTTATAATGCCCATAATTATATTAAAAAATGGTCCCAGAATTAAATAAAAATATTGATAAAAATTATTCTGTTAATTCTAATAATATTCCAATTAAAAACAGAAAAAATACAATTTATTTTTTATTTATTTTATTTTTACAATTCAATTTAAGTTTGGGACAGATGGTGCACAATGGACTTTTATTGCTTTCTTTTAGTTCAGAAATGTTTAGATACTCTGAATCTAGGTAATTTAAACTCTCAAAAAATCAGAATAATTAAGAGAGAAAAATCAGAACACCAGAATTAATTTCAGAAATATCAGAAAAATTTCAGAAAAAATCAGAAAGAAATTTCAGAAAATCAGAACAAATCAGAAATTCAGAAAAAAATTAATCAGAACATCAGAAAAATCAGAATATCAAGAATGCCTTCAAAAAAATCAGAATACTATTCAGAATCAGAATTTAATTTAAAAAATACTTTCAGAATCACCCTCCAAGTTTCCCTCATTCTCAACTTGTTATGGTCAGTAACGGTTGTAATTGCTTTTATTGGAGAAGTTAAAGAATACTTAATTATTTTAATTCCACATTTTTGTCTTTCTGTTAGTTTCTTTAATTAATTAATTAAAAAATATTCTTAGATAATTTTATTGCCCTATTATTGCCTTCTTTGTTGGATTTTTATGCTCAAAATAGCGCAAATATTGGCTATTACAATTACGTTAATATTATTATTGGCAGGTTTAATATTAGAGTGGAGGAGATTTCAGAATTTGTAATTTCAGAATTTGTAATTATTTCTGTATTTGCACTTAAACTGAATTTGTCAAAATAATTTTCAGAATTTGTAATTTTTAAAAATCAGAATTTGTAATTTAGTTAGAAATACAAATTCTGGTTTTTATATATTACAAATTCTGGTTTGTTAAAAAAATAAATCAGAATTTGAAATTTTAAAAAGACCAGAATTTGTAATTCTGGTATTTGTAAAAATTCAGAATTTGTAAAATTGAGAATTTTCAGAATTTGTAATTTTTAAAAATCAGAATTTGTAAAATAATAAATAACCAACTTAAGTTGTATTATATTAAAAAATATTAAGAAATCAGAATAAAAATGGGTATAATAAAATCAGAATAAATTTAAAACTCAACTACAAAACCAAAATAATTTAATTTAAAAATCAGAATTTTATTTTAACATCTATTTGCGCACACTTGCTAATTCCCATTATTTTAATCTTTTATTATTAACAACGTATATATAAATATTAACAAAATTTAAAAAATTTTTTAATTAATTAATATTCTTATGTCTATCTTGTTTATAATAATTGCTAGACTTATTTATAAAAATATTTTTTTATTTTAATATTTTAATTATCATTTCCGAGTACCCTAACAATTGTAAAAAATAATTAAAAGGAAATGGATTTAAAGTTTTATACCGGTAAAAATATTATAATTAAACATCGTGTTTATTAAAAAATTATTAAAACATAAAAAACACAAAAAAGGACAAAGTGCATTGAGGGATAGGAAGACATATCGGGACGGACATCCGGGATTGCCGTGACAAAAATAATCTCTTGTGTTTTTATGTTGGTTCTAAAACATAAAAACTCTTTTCTTCAATAGGGCAATGAACTATCTAAGGACCCAGCTTTAGATCCCAAAATTAGTAGGTAAAACCGTTCGTACACGGAGATATCCTGATATTTCCGTCCCAATGTCTTTCCCCCTCTTTAAAGGGCATTTTAGATTCAACTAATTAATCAGCCTCAAAACTAGCCCTCATAGACGGCGGGCAGGAGTAATATCCTTCTTCTGCTTGTATTTCATAAATTCTTTTGGGGAATAATTTTCTTCCACTAATTACAGGTTGTTGTTGTTCATTCAACAATTCTTTCTGTTCCTCTTCCAAATTTTCTTCTTTTACGGGGAATATTGGAGAATTTTTAATTAATCTATTTTTGGGTACCAAAACAATTTGTAATTCTCGAGAATGTGATGAAGATAACATTTCCCTCTCAGAACTTTTGAATATTCGAAAAAGAAAAATTCCAACGAGGAAAATTAGGAGAAATCCACAGAAGGAGAAGAGAAGTAAGCCGGAAGGGAATAAATGCTCTTCAATATTTTCCTCAAAATTTTTTGTTGTTAGTTCTGATGAGGATATAAATGATACTGGTGAACGGTCTAATGCTGTTCCTGATAAAAATAAAATTTAATTGAATGTGTGACGAAATGACCAATTTTTTCTAATTGACCGAAGTGAATAATTTTCTACTATGTGACCAAATGGGAAATTTTATTATGTTTTACATTTAGACGTCTTGTTAACATTATTAACCGAAATGACCATTTTTATACCGAAGTGAGTATTTTCTCCTGACCAATAAGAGCCATTTTGAATGATTTTATGTGAGGGTTAAAATGAGAGATTACAGTATCCCTAAATTAATTCCTCTAATTTATCTCTTAAAAGTACTTACTGCTTCTAAAAGTATTAGCAAATTGATTGGGAGAATAAGAATATGAGGCGGAAGTGGAAGGATAATTGGCAATAATTGAAGGTCTTCTAGGTGGGTGTTGTTGTTGTTGTTGAGTGTTTTGGTGTTTATTATTATTGTTGTTGTGGTGGTGGTGGTGGCGATGTTTATGGTGTTTTTCTTTTCTTGTTTTGTTAGAGTCATCATCCCATCTGAAAATATTGAAAGTTGTATTTTTTTGTGTTTTTGTGTTTTTCTGTGTTTTTTTTGTGTTTTTGTATTTTTGTATTTTTCTGTGTTTTCTTGTGTTTTTGTGTTTTTCGTGTTTTTTGTGTTTTTTTTGTGTTTTTTTGTGTTTTCTTGTGTTTTCTATGTTTTTGTATTGTTTTATGTTTTCTCGTGTTTTTTGTGTTTCATATTCATTTCAAAAAATACATTACCTTAAAAGCACTTTAGCTCCTTTCGGAATAGGCCTAGAAGTTTGTGGATCAGGCAAAAGGGACCAAATAATTTTGTCGTCAGAATATCCAGCAATAGTCATTTTATTTTTTAAATAATTTTTAATAATTTTTAAAAAATATTTAAAGTAGCGAAATATTAAAAATTATCTTCTGCTTATAAAGAAAATTTTTTAATTTAAAAAAAATTTAAAATATGACAGATAATCTTTATATAAAAATATTTATTTACATTTTTATTTTTGCAAAATTTTTTTAATAATGTAAAAATTATTTTTTAAAATAATGAGGGGAGAAGGAGATTAAATACTAGTATGCATAATATATTTAAATAAATGTGCGCAAATTTATTTTGCACTTTTTGACGTTGTTAAATAATTTTGTTTGGTATATAATGTTGATTCATTTTAAAGCAGCTAAAACGCCCTAAGGATATACTTTGTTGGAAAAATAGAAGCTTTTGATTATCCCTTAGTGACTCCCCTTTGTTATTTAGAAACATTATGCCAGACCCGATTCCCGAAAATCAGGAATTTTGTTTTATTATCGGCCCGTTCCCTGGTATATACAAATAAGGAGGGTGCCGCTTCGACTTCCGTTTCTGCAATTTTAAAATCATTTTCGGCACTCCTCTGTTGTATAGACAGACCCACGATAGAACCTCGATAACACGTCACCATAAGCCACAAAAAAATTTGCGTTTTATAGCGCACATGGAAAGGTAAAAATGATGGAAAATGAGAGAGCAATAAATATTTAAATATTAAAAATATCCGGAAACACACTTTTTTTAATCATAAAAAGAAATATTTCAAATTTTTTAAAAGAGAATGAATAACTACTAATATTTTTAAATAAATTGAAAAATAAGGGGAGGAATTAGCGTTCAAGCAATGTAAAACAAAAATAATTTTTTGATTTTTTAATTTTATTTTTTTTAATAAAATTGGGTTCAAAAAATAGAAAAATATTCTCGAAAAAATTTTTAAAAAATTTTTAAAAATTTTTCTGAAGATTTTTGAACATGTTAGAAATTTCTGAAGATTTTGAAAATTTCTAGAATTCTCGAAAATCCCTTTAAAAACAAGCAAAAATAGGCTTTTCTAAAGCCTATTTTCACGCAAATACTCATCATTTATTTATTTAATTTGATAAATATTATAGGTATATTTATATGTATTTAATAAATCTCCTTTTAAAAATGATTATGATAAGGGGGAAGTATTGTTTTTGTCTTTTAAAAATAAAAATAATATTTTTTAAAATTAAAGTCTGCCTCCAATGAGAGTGTGTAGAAACAGACTTTAATTAATTATTAAAAAAATTTTATTTTTAATTTAGAAAGGAAAGCTTAAAATAAAAATAAAAATAAAAAAATTAATAAATAATAAATAAATTAATATTGTGGTGAGATTAAAGAAAAAAATTTTTTTTTAATTTTTAGTAGATATACGTAAAGGTATTTTAATAATTAATAATAAATAGCCTTTTTTGCTGTGACATATCTTTTTTGCTATTTTATTATTTTTTTTTAGTTTTGACGATATTACTTAAAATATTATTTTTGTTTAGTAATAATGAAGAAAATTATTTTAGAAAATAAAAAAAAATATTTTTGGATTAACTAAAAATTTTTTTCTAATTTAAGTACTTAAATAGGGTATGTGTAGTGTATTGTTTTGGGGCTTCCGTAATATTTTTTAAAATTATTTTAAAAATTACTTTAGAATGATATCAAGTACAAAATTTAAAAATTAAATTTAAAAAATTTTTTTTTTAATTTTCAAAAAAAATTTAAAAAAAAATCCACTTGAAAGTACACAAAATAGACAAACTCGTTTTTACTTAAAATTATTGTAAAATTAAATAAATTTACAAATCCTTTTTAAAATAAAACTTGATTTTAAAATTGCCTTCTTTTTTTTCAATTCAACTTGAATTAATAAATAAAAATACAAAAGAAAATAAAAAAAAGTTTTTGAACTAAAAATAAGTTTATTTAACAAAGTTGAGTTAGAAAGGTTGAAAAATAAAAAAAAATAATTGTAATTACAAATTGTAAAAAAAGTTGGAAAAAGTTGGAAAATTATGAGTATAAAAGTAGTAGAAAAATTTCAACTTTAATTCATTCCAAAAACTTTAAAATAAACTTGAAAACTTGAATAATTAAAAATATAATTTTAAATTAAATAGACCTATAATACAACTTTAAAATAAACTTTAAATAAAACTTGCAACTTTTAAATAAATTTGCAACTTGAAATACAACCTCAAATTAAATAAACTTGAAATAAAACTTTAAAATAAACTTGAAAACTTTAAAAAATACAAAAAAATACAAAAATATGTATTTTACCAAAGTTTTATTTTTCTCCCTTATTTTTACAATTTTTTTCTTAATTTATGTATGACGATCAAAGCTGCGTCATTTACTGAAGAGTATAATATTTTTTATTAATAATTCTTATTTATCTTTAAAGAAAGCCTCTACAGGTGCGCGAAAAACGCAACTACTATTATCCTTATAATAATTATTTTTATGGTAAATAAAAAAATTTTTTTGGAAATTTTTAATTAAATTAATCTTTAAATTAATTATTTTTATTTTAAATTATTTGAAAAAAATTAATTTTTAATTTTAAAAAATAGGTGGATATCCAGACAATGTGTTTTACCCGTACACACGTCAAGTGTATTACAAAAGAATTGTTTATCCAAATTTGTATGGATATGGAAATTATTGGTAAAATGAAGAGAAACGAATTAAATAAAGATCTTTTTTGAAAATTTTTAGAAAATTTTTTTTTGAATTTTTTGAATAAAATTTTGTATTAAATAATTAATATAAAATGTAAAAATAATTAAAAAATACAAAAAAATTTATTTTTGAATTATACTTCTAATTAAAATAATTTTTAATTAAAAAAAAGACAAAAAAAATAATTTTTAGAAAATTAATATTAAAGTAAATTAAGTAAATTCGTCATTTAATATAGAGTATTGTTTATTAGAAAATCAAATAATTATTTTAAGCAAAACACACAAATAAAACTTGAAAAATACAAAAAATACAATAATATTACTTTTAAATAAATTGAATAAATAAACTTTACAATTTGTAATTACAATTATTAAATTAATTTGAATAAAAAATAAACCTAGCCAAGTTTATTTAATATAATTGTAATTACAAATTGTAAAAAGTTTACATAATTCAAGTTTATTTTAAAAAAAGGTGTATTTATTTTTAATTTAATAAATAAACTTTTCCAACTTTTTCCAACTTGTTCAAGCTTAATTAATTAAATAAACTTGTTAAAACTTGCTAGTAATAAATTAATTTATTTTAAAGCATTTAAAGCAAGTCAATTTAAAAATCAATTAAAATAAATCAATTGCCACTCTATAAATAAATATATAAATTTATTTTTAATTTATTTTTTTATCTATTAATATTTTTTTATTATTTCCTAGTCTATAAAAAATTAAAAAAATGATATTTTTTAATTTTATGTCTTTCAATAATTAATTTAATGGAAACACTTTCTATGGAAATATATAAAATACATAAAAATGTTCCTATAAATGATACATCTTCAATTTTTATGTTGGTACTTTTTATTTTATTTAATTTTTTATTTATCTACGATTTTTAATATTTAAGAAAATTATTCCCATTCCCCTTAGACAATTTGTCATATTTTTGCCTAGTTGACAGTTTTAAAAATTTTTGCCCTATTGACATTATGTCGCATTTTTGCTTTATAGACATTTTGTCGTATTTTTGCCATTTTGACATTTTGTCATATTTTTGCCATTATGACATTTTGTCATATTTTTGCCCAGCCGATATTTTGTCATATTTTTCCTATGGTGACATTTTTTTAATTTCTGTCTTATTGGCATTATGTCGCATTTTTGCTATATTGACATTTTTCAATATCACCGTTTTGTCTGTACATTACTATTAGTTATTTTGTTCTTTTGGTTATTTTTCTTTTTCTATAACCTTTATTTCTCTGTAATCTCCTCATTTTCTATATTATTTTTATTTTCCTTTTCTCTATTTTGTTCATATTTTTTACTAATTTTCTATTTATTTTTCTCTATTTTCTTTACAATTTTGTATTGTTTAGAGAGTTTTTTGTTCAAAGTTTGTCCAATTATTCATTCGTTTCTTAGGGCAACCGTTTTAAATTTCATAAAACTTTTCACTTTTCTTTTTAAGATTATTTCTCCTTTGTCTTTAAATTTAAAAGAAAAGCTTTCCTTTTTTAGAAGCAATTCTTCAATGTTAAACGATGCTGCATCATCTAAAATTTCTTTAATGGAAGAACCCCAAGTTTCTGCTGCTGTTAATAATAATCGTTTGGAGGTTTTTTTGGATTTATTTTTTATTTTTAAGGGACAGTCAGACCTTATTTATAGGTACCCACAATTAATAAAGCCCCCCTTTGTTTCCCAAAAAGGTTTATAATGAGTGTGCGGACATATCAGGATATTTTTTTACAATTATTTCCTTAGGGCAACCAGACATCGAAAACGTACATTGAAATCGATATCTTCGTCCCAATATGTCCGCATGCCTTATAATGAGTCTTCTTGGGAAAGCTTCCTCTATTAAGCAGTTAATAAAGCACCAGGACTTTGTCTAATAAAATTTATGTTGAGAAATCTAGGAAGTAAAAGGGTAGCGACTTCATAAGCTTCTTTGATTCATAATGGAAGAAGAGGTGGGAGCCAGGGATCGCGCCGACCCGATTCACGATTCCCAAAAATCCGGAATTTGATTTTCTGTCGGCGCATGGGATCAAGGTGGGAAATTACTTCGGATACTCATGTTTTGCATTTTCTAAGATTTGTTTGCCCACTGGGTGTGAATTCCCTTTCTAATCGCTACCCTTTATTCAAAAGGGTATTAGTGTGTCTTTCCTATAATAAAGGTCTGACTTTATCATTTTTACAGCACAAGAATGGTGGTGGAGACAATCTTGTCGACTTCTATATTGGACTTGGATTAGCTATTAGTTCGAGTATATTTATTGGTTCCTCCTTTATTATTAAAAAGAAAGCTTTAATTAAATTGGCTAGTGTATCTGGTGATTATGCACAGAGGGCTTCTGAAGGAGGTTATGGATATTTGAAGGAATGGCTTTGGTTTGTTTTTTTTTCTTTTTTCAAGGATGGATGTTGGGTAGATGAGCTTATTTCTCATTTTTTATTTACTGATAGCTGGCATTTTTACTAGGAATTGTGGATAGGTCGGGTTACTCGAAACCCTGGACTTATGTCTTAACATGACTTTTCTCTGTTAGGGACTGGAAACAGAAGAATTTTTATTTCAACTCATGGCCTAGCTCAACTTTTAGTCAAGGAGAAATTGGAGTCTGAATTTCTAGTGTTTTATTTCCTTATTTTTTGATTTTCTGTGGCCGTTGTTTATTAGGAATCGGAGATGTGAAAGGTTTTTGACTTTGCGTCATGGGGAAATCAAAGTCTGAATCCGTGTCGATTCTCTATTACTTCAAAAAATTTTTTTTTGAATTAGGTGGATGGGCGTAATTACAATGGGAATTGGAGAAGCTTGCAATTTCGCTGCCTATGCCTTTGCTCCAGCAAGTTTAGTAACTCCAATGGGGGCTTTGGTTTGATTTTATTTTCAATTAAAAAAATTTTTTAATTTAAGAGTGTTCTAGTAACCGCTGTCCTCTCCTCGCGAATGCTTAAAGAACGCTTAAATTTATTGGGAAAAATTGGATGTGCAATTTGTTTGTTAGGTTCAACTTCTATCGTTATTCACTCACCTAAAGAAGAGGAAGTGTCGTCTATGAGAGAATTGGCGGAGAAAATGAGAGATCCAGGTATTTCTTAATTTTTTAACGGGGACATTTTTTAACTTGTGTTAGGTCAAGAAATGTTTCAAAAAGCCTAAAATTATCTAAAGGATCCTTTCGAACAATAAGACAAAAATTTAACATCTTGTTAAGGGTGATTAATTTTCTCTTTTCATTTTTTGTTAGGTGGACTCATTTTTTGATAATTATAGGTGGGATTTCTTCCGTTTCCTTCTACTTGCCTTTTTTTTATCATGTTCAAATTTTCAGAATTTTCAGTTTCTTGTTTTATCTAACTACTTCCGTCCCCGTCTTCCATTTTTTATTCTTTTCCATTTTTTTCCACCATTTTTTCTTTCGGTATTTTAAAAATACGGAAAATTGGGATACTTTTAGTAGATTTGAATCTTTCCTTCTTTTTCTATATTTTTTTTTTAAAAGTTTCTTTCAAAAAAATTTTTTTTCAGTTTTTATCACCTACGTAGCTGTAGTTTTTGCTATAACTCTAGTTTTTGTGTTTTATGCCGCTCCTCGTTATGGCCATACAAATATTCTTGTATACATTTCAATATGTTCATTAATTGGATCTCTGTCAGTTATTTCTGTTAAAGGACTTGGATTGGCAATTAAGGAAAGTATTACCACAAAAGAACAATTTACTAATTGGTTTGTTTGGAGATTAAATAAATTTTTTGGGGGGGAATTTTCTAAAATTTTTGATGTCTTGTTAAAGTGGCTGTCCACATTAGGCCGTAAACAGGATGTTTTTCGGGGGAAGGGGTAGAGGAAAGGAGGGTGGAAAATTTTTGTGCACCGAATTTTTTGTGAGGATTCTCCCTGGCTACGGCCCTGGTCCGCATCTTTTATTTTAGATTTTTTAAAATTAATTTTGAGTATTGTAGCTGACCCACGTTTTTGTTAGGCTGGTAATTTCTCTCCCATTTATTTTTATTTTTAATTTTATAAAAGAATTTTCTTAAAAGGTTAACATGGTTTTGGTTAATTGCTGTTCTCTCTTGTATATCAATTCAATTAGTTTATCTAAATAAATCATTGGATATTTACAATACTTCTATGGTTCTTTTTTTTTTAATTTTTAAATTTAAATTGGGATATATTTGTTTCGAGTGACCTTTGATTTTTTTTTTCTTTTCGGAATTTTAATTTTTATAAAATTAAAATTTATTTACTTTTTTTTCTTTTCTTTTTAAAGGTAACACCAATATATTATGTTTTCTTTACAAGTTTTGTAATTTTGGCGAGTTCAATATTGTAAACTTTTTAATTTTTAAAAATATTTTCTTTAATTTTCAAAATTTTTTGTAGATATAAAGAATGGTCATGTTTGGGTGCAAGTGATGTTATTGGAAATGTTATTGGTTTTTTGACTACAATTATTGGAATATTTCAGGTAAATTTAATTTTTTTTTCAATTTTGGTTGACTACAGGATAGGAGATTTTTAGGCTCTCGTTTTATATACTTGTAGAAACCTAAAAAAATTTATTTGTTTGACTATTGGGTGAGGGAGCTACCTAAGCGCTAGAGCTACTAGGGGTTCACCGGAACCGAAATTTTGACCGGAACCGGAACTTCCGGTGAAACCCTAATAGCTACCCCTATTTAAAATGCCCTTCGTTATAAAGTTAAAAAAAAATTTTTTTTACATTCGTGGAGATATTCTTATATAGGTGAGAGTTAATTGCGTTTTCCTTTCAAAAATTTTTTAATTAAAGAAATTTAAATTAAAGATGCAATTATTCCGAGATATAGAAATTGGTTCAATTAAACGTTTTCGTTTATTGTGTTCAACAAATCAATATATAAGAAATTCATCTCAACAACACCATCACCAACAACAACGTGAACACAATCGAAGTCCAACAGGTAGTGTAACAAGTAGTATTTCTAGAGTTGATGCTGTAATGTCTGAAGTTGGTTAAAATTTTTTTTAATTGAATTTTTTTTTGTGTGGAATATATAAAGTTGAATCTCCCAAAATATAATGAAGGGATTGAAAAAAAAATATTTTTTTAAAGCAGTTCAGTAAATTAAGAAGCCAATTTTAATGCCCTCTGTCTTGAGAGGTTGGCTAAATATTGAAGTTTATAAAAATTTTATTGGAGAGATTCAACTTTAATTATATAAAAAAAAATTTTTTTTGGAAGGAGAATAATTAGGAGATGAATGTTTGGGAATTTTTGAGAGGATTTTGTTTGAGTAATGGACTGTAGGAGAGTAGTTAGTTCATTTTTCTCCTTCCAAAAATTTATAAAATTTTATTTGAATTTTTTCTCATTCTTTAAAAATTAAAAAAAATTTTTTTTGCAGTATATTACCCCATTTATTAATTTTTCTTTTTTTTTTTAATTTTATAAAATTATTTTTTAAGTCAAATCTCTCCAAAAAAAATTTTTTTTCTTTAGTTTATATTTTTTAAAACAAAAAAAAACGAGAGATTTTATTTTTAAATATGTATACTACAATTTTAGCTCATTATATTGGCCATTTTGTATATTTAAAAATTCTTTTTTTCTATAATTGTATTTTTTTATTTTTAAAAATATTCCAATTTTTGACTAAAAAAATAAAAAAAAATTTTAATTAGAAAATTTAATTAATTTTTAAAAAATTTTTAATGATAAGAAAATTTCTTTTAATAAACTTTTATTCTCCTTTTAACGCCTTTTAAGAAAAAAAATTTTAAGTAAGAAAAAAAATTTTTTTTAAAAACAATGTCAAGATTGAAAAATAAAAGAATAATAATAGAAAATTTTTCAAAATTAAAAATATCTAAAATTAAAAAAAAAGAAAAAAAAATAAAATAATAATTTTTTATGAGAGAGAGTTTAAGGAGTATTATTTTTATTTTATTTTTTAATTTAAAAGAGATTAATTTAAAAAAAATTTTTTTTTTGGTGGTCACTTAAAAATTATTTTGAAAATTAAAAAAAATGTTGTTTTTTTTAAATTTTCTTTTCTTCTGTCCACATGTTGACCCGTTCAATTAATTAATTTTTTAAATTTAAAAAATAAAAATAAAATTTTTAAAAATTATCGCGATGAAATTGTTGTCCACTAAAAGAAGTAGTAGGTTGCTGTTTATTTAATTGTTGTTGTTTATTTCCTTCACTTTCTTCACTAAAATTACTTGAAGAATATCTTTGATTGCTTGTAGAAGCATTCCCTCCTCCCCCTCCTCCTCCAATTTTTAAATTTCCTCCACTATTTAAATATAATTGTGTCAATGTTTGTGAAGGCTGTGATGTCAACTGTCGCAATGAGGCGCCTAAACATTCTGAACCGAGATGCCGGAAAGGTTCAAATTGTGAAACCTGAGGGAAAAGGAAAAAGTTAGTTGTAAATTAAGAATAAGAAAATTAAATGCTTCCGATATATAAGGCTATTTATAAATAAGGCTATTTATAAATTAGAGAATTAATTTTTACAAACTAGAAATTAATTTTGTTAAAATAGAAATTAAATATGCTTCCGGAAAAAATATAAAAAGTTAGATTATAAAGGTTTCCGGAAACATTTAAAAACTGGATTGTAAAACGTTTCCGGAAAGATACTATTTATAAACTAGAAAATAAAACTTTCCGGAAAGAATTAATTTTGCTATTTTTACAAACTTGAAACTAGTAGATATTTCCGGAAAATATAATTAAAAGCTATAGATTGTAAAACGTTTCCGGAAAACTAAAAAATTAATTCCGACATATGCATTTACAGACTAGAATATAAAACTTTCCGGAAAGAATTAATTTTGTTGTTTTTACAAACTTGAAACTAGTAGATATTTCCGGAAAATAAATAAACTTAGAAACTCTTCCGGAAAACTAAAAATTAATCTAGTATATATTTACTTGTGCAACAATTCTAGACAGTTTTGAAGGCTGTGTTGAACTTTGACAACAATGATCTTTTAATGCATTAATATAAGTTGAATTGAATCGTTCTACGGAAGTTTGGGTAATCATTCCAGAAATACTTGGCCCAACTTTAAACATTTGTAAAACAATCAAAGAAGCTAAGCAAGGAATATCCCAGTCAATAAGCATCCGAAAGTTGTGGGCAACTGCTGTAACTTCACAAAACCATTTACGCCATTCTACAGGTAATTCATCTGTTTTGAGACAAATACCACCTTCAAACCAAAAGTCTTCGGGTATTTGTGCAGTCCTTTTAAAAATATATATAATTATGTAAATGCTTCCGGAAAATATGTGTACAAAACAATAAATTCAGGAAAATATACCCACAAACTAAAAGGTTTCCGGAAACAATTTTGTAAACCTACAAACTTGAAAATAAATATTTCGAAATATTCCGGAAGGTTTAAGGGGAATATTTACAGAATTAAACGTTTTCCGGAAATGTTTTCAAACTTCCGGAAAACATTTATAAACTTAAATAATTTCCGGAAGGTACCTAAATGGTTTCCGGAAAATATTTGCAGATTTAAATATTTTCCGGAACTATTAATTAGTACATATATTACTTTAATTCAGCCCAACGGAAAGCCTGACGAACAGCAAAAATAGGGAAAAAGTTGTGGAGTATGAGTAAACGCAACTCTGCCTCGTTCAACTCTACAATATCAGGTATTCGACGAGCAAATCCCCAAATATTTTGAAGTTCCAATTCCAATATAGAACAAAACTCATTTAGAGATAAACGTTGTTTCTGAATATTAGAAAAAAATTTTTTTTTAATTTTTTTTCCAAATTTTTTTTACAATTTCTCTTCTGCATGCCGTATTAAGTTGTCCATGTATTTCATTAAAAGCTTTAGAAATAATTGTTAAAATGGGAAGAGGTGGACTTTGAGCAGGTTCAGGTTGTCCTAAAGTAGACATTTGAAAAGAAGTTGAAGATGATGGTGAAGTAATTGAAGAACTTTTTACTTTAGAAGGAAGACGTCCTCTACGTCCTGTTAAACTACCAAAACGGACAATCTTAAAAAATAATTTTTTTTTAAATTAAAAGAATATTTTTTTACTACCTCTCGAACCATTCCAACATCCAAACATTTTTGAAAACGACAATATTGACAACGTGAACGATATTTTTTGTCAATTCTAATATGAAAAATTTAAATTTAAAAATTAAATTTTTACAAAACTTACGGGCATTTTTTCTCGCCAGAACAAACATATTGTGACTTTTTCTGTACGGTTCGCTTGAAGAAACCTTTACATCCTTCACAAGTTAATGCTCCATAATGTTGACTTAAAAACATTATTAATAAGACTTAGAAATAGCAAACTTAAGAATTAACTTTTCCGGAAAAGGTTTACAAACTTGGAATTTAATTTAATTTAGTTTTCCGGAAAAGGTTTGCAAACTTAAATATTATTTAATTCCGGAAAACATGTTTTCCGGAAAACATGTGCAAACTTGAATATTAATTAACTTTTCCGGAAAACATTTGCAAACTTAAATATTAATTCATAAAATATTATTACAAACTTAAAATTAATTCCGGAAAATATAAAAATTTACAATAAATTATAATCCAATTTATGAATTAATTAAAAAAAATTTTCTAACCAAACAGCGTAGTCATTACAAACTGCACAAATCTTTGATTCATCGACTTGAGAAAACTCGTCATCCATTTGATGATGTGACGACGATGTAGATGGCGATCCTCCTCCACTAATAAAAGCAGCTTGTCCACCAACATTTTGACATATTCCTGTATTTGATGAAGACGTGACTGCTGTGGATGTGGAAGAAAATGCTGCCGACAACATTGCAGCAGATAGGGGACTGCCACGGATAGATTGAGGAAGATGAGGAACAACAGAAGTCATTGCTGAAGGTGGAATTTGTGGGATAATGTTAGTTCCACCTTGAACAACATTAATATGTTGTGGATCTTGTGGAGTGGTAGAAAACATTCTTTAAGAAAGAAAATAAATTTTCAGAAATACATGGAAAATATAATAAGCTTAAGAGTTTATTTTTCCGGAAAATATCCACAAACTTAAAAATTAATTTATATTTTTCCGGAAAATATTTGCAAAATTAGAAATTTACCGGAAGAATATAAATTAATTTATCTTTCCGGAAAATATCCACAAACTTAAAAATTATTTATCTTTCCGGAAAATATTTATATTTTTCCGGAAAATGTTTACAAACTTAAAAATTAATTTATATCTTTCCGGAAAATGTTTACTATTTTTCTAGAAAATGTTTACAAACTTAAAAACCCACCCTTCAAATCCTCTCATTAAATTCGCCGCCGATGTTTGTTGTGCAACTAAAGCAGATGCTTCCATAAAATGTTGTTGTTGTTGTCCAGCCATTGTTAATATAGAAGGGTTGTGTTGTTGTTGTCTTTGTTGATTCATTGTTGTAACAACCGAACAACTTATAGTTTGACGTCTTTGTTGTTGTTGTGAATATGTTGGTTGATGTTTTTGTTGTTGGGGATGTTGGAATTGTGACATTGTAAATTGTTGTTGTAATTGTAAAGGTAATTGCATTTGTGATAAAGAATTTCCGGAAATTAGAGATGTTGGGGAGAGAGAAGAAGAGGAAGAAAATGGGGGAGAGGTTGTTGCCGAAAGTTCAAAACTATAAAAATAAGAGGGAGAAATTTATTCAAGTTTGCGAAATAATTAATTATTACTGTATTTTATTTAAGTTTATTAAACTTCCCGGAAACTTAAAAAGTTTTAAGCTTTTCCGGAAAATATCTACAATCTTAGAAATTAATTTATTTTTTTCCGGAAAAGTTTACAAACTTAAAAATTAATATCATTATTTATTTTCTGTTCTCTTACCCCCTTAATAAAAATGCTGGATGTGTTGCTGGAAATAAATTTTTGTAAGGTGACCACGAAGGAAATGGAGTTGTTTGTGTTGATGTTATTGTATTACTATTATTATCAGTATTGTTTGTAGTAACCAAAAGTTCTTGTTTAATTGAAGAAGAAACTTCAGGCATTAATGGGCGAAAGGATGAACTACTAGTTGCTTCGCTTTGGCTTTGTTGATCCTCCATTGGTCGACTACTGTTAGTTGACTGTTTTTCAACTGATTGGGATTTTCTCTGAAAAAAATATTTTTTTTAAATTTATTGAAAAAATATTTTTCTACCCTAACACATACTAGTAAATTTTATAAAGTTTCCAAATTTGGAAATACAAACAACTCCATTTCCTTCGTGGTCACCTTACAAAAATTTACTTTTATAAGAAATTTGATAACTTTAGTTTGGTCTATTAAATTACCTAATGTTAATTTGCATTAGATTTTCTTACAATTATTATTCTAAATATTAAGCTTAAAAAATAAAAGAATAATAACACTATTGTAATTTAAAGGACATCTAAATAACGTCAAATAAATATTTATTAGACAATCAACAAAAAAAAATTTTTTTTCTTATTTTTTTTGTTCTAGAAAATCTCGAAAAGATAAAGAAAATATAAATTAAAAAATATAAATTAATTACATCATCAAAACTTTAATTTTCAATGTGCGCAAAATTTAAAAACAACGGCCAATCTTGTAGAAAAATCAAAAAAAAATTTTTTCTTGCGCACAAAAAAATTTTTTTTCTCTCACTTTCTCTTTTTGGATTAAAAAGCTTTAAAGGCGCAAAAATGTTTCCCTCTTTAGCTGACACAAAAAGGATTATTATTGCTTTGACTGGAAAACCTTCTTACCTTATTATATAAATAGTCGCGCACCGTTCAGGGCTTCTCCCTCTCATTTAAAGAAAGTAAACGAAAAAAGCGTCACTAAAAAGGGAAAATAACTAAATAAAAAGGTTGAGAGAGAGAGAGAGACTGACTGACGTTATTAAAAGTCTAATCCATTAAGGGAATAAAAAATAAAATTTTAGAAAAAAATGGCAGAAGATAAACGACCAAAACATGTAACGGAGTAGAAGGGAATGGATCATGAATGGAACGGGAAAGAAAAAAATGGCATAAAATAGAAAAAATAAATTACTTTATTGGACTGCTAAAAGCTGAAAATTATTAGAAACCATTAAAATAAATTAAATATTATAGTACAGACTTGTACAGTTAATCTATGTTTTTGTGTGGGGGGAACTTAATGGGTATCGTATAAAGATAAATTAAAAACAGAGTTATTTTTGGAAGCAAAATAGTAGTTTGGTTTAGAGATTAGAACGAGACGAGAGCTTGTTATTTTAAAATCTTGGCTGTCTCAAAAAAATTTTTTTTGGAGATATCGAGCAGGGCTGGAGAATTTTGAATTTTAAAAAGTGGAAGACGGAAGCGGAAGGCTCAAAAAAGGTGGGATTCTTGTTGGAAGGAGGAACGCGGAAGCGGATCCAGTCCTGATATCGACCTTGAATTATGATCCAGTCCCCAAATCCGGTTTCAAGTTTAGGACATAAAGAAATTAATTTAGAAATGCAGAGACCCATCTAAAGAAAGAAAACCTCAAATAGGTAATTTAAGAATGTCGCCTATATCGAGAGTCTGTTTAGGAAAGTTCCAAAATTAGGCAATCTAAAATAGAACAGAGACTCTCCAAAAAATGTCTGATGAAATTACAGCTAACCTGTCTCAGTTCAAAAAAGGAAGAGTGTTCATAAAAATAGAATAGTCTAGTTTAGAGATCAGAATGAGACAAGAGATCTTCTTGTTTTTATTTAACTCATGACTTTTTTAGGAGATAAATTTTCATTTTTAAAAACAAGGGATAAAACATGTTATTTAAATTAATACAAAATATATAAATAATAAAATAAATTTACTTTTAATATTTATATATATATATACCTTTCCTTATCCATCCTTTCCCCTTACTTTTTTTGCTAAGCACCACCCTCTTTTTTAATAAATAAAAATTTATTATTTTTATTAAAATTAGGCCCAGTTCCTTGTTTAGTGTTCAAAATAATTAACCGAATTGATAGGCAAAGGTAGGAGAGAAAAGGAGATTTAGTTGGATTAGCGGGGGTGGAAGGAGGAGGAGGAGGGTAAGATTAGCGGGGGTGAAAATAAAATAGTAGAAGAGCAAAAGTATATATAGAAAATTTGTAGCCAATAGAAAAAGTAAAAAAAAAGAAAAGAATTTAACCCAATCGGATTTTGAAAGTGTGGGAGGGGATATAAAGCAAAAAGTGATTTTTTATATTAGAAGAATTTTAGTAGTTTTTTTAAGGATTTTAATAATTCTTCTCTCATTTTTGGAAAATATTTGAGTAATTGATATTTTATTATTTTAAGAAAAATCTTAATTATTTAAAGAATTAATGTGTGGGAGAGGTAGGCGGTTTAATTAATTAAATCAGAATTAAGTTTACAAACTTGAGTTTATATAAAAACCAGAATTAAAACTTGATTTAAAACTTAAAAGTCAAACTAAGTATCAAGTTGGGAATAATTCTGTTTTAATAGAATTCAGAATTAAAATCAGAATTAAATATTATCTCAAGAAAAACCAGAATTCTGGTTTTAATAAAAATCAGAATTAAGTCTAGATAAGAATTCTGATTTAAACAAATCAGAATTTTGGTCTTAAATTAAATCAGAATTCTGATTTAAATTAGAATTCTGGTTTTTAAATAAATCAGAATTTTGTTCAAATTAGAATCCTATTTTTAAAATAAATCAGAATTCTGATTTTAAAAACAGACACTAAACCAGAATTACTATTTAAATTCAAGTTTACAAACTTGAATTTGCTTATATTTATCTAAAAAATAATCAGAAGGTCAGAAACACTCCAATAAACACATTTGTTTTACTAAAAATATGCAGCGGTCATTTTTACTGTCTACATATTTTGTCCATTTTTTTTAAATTTCTGCTGACCATATCGCAACATCTCTTCCTTCACCTTTTATTTATTTAAATTAATTTTTTATATTTTTGTTTTTTAAAATTCTCTTTTCTAAAATTTATCGTCATCATCTTTTTAGCTTTTAAAGGGTTTTTAGTATTTAAATAAATTTTTTTTATTCAATTTTTTGCTACTCCTTTTAGTAAAGAATAAAAAATAATTTTTTTGGTGACGGATGTTGCGATGAAGGAAGGAAAGGAAAAAAAATTAAAAAGGTTGTTTTACAGTTTTTGTAATGCTTATACCTAAAGACAATGTTGTTGACTAATCAGATTGAAAGGGAGGAATAAATAAAAATATGTAAAAATTGTGATTTTGAAGTGAGTAAAGAGGTAAAAAAGGAGAGGGAAAACAAATTAAGATTAAAAAAAAAATAAATTTGTTAATAATTATTAGTTGTAAAAATTTGTTTGTATAATTATTAGTTGTTGTAAATTAATGTTTTACAAACTTAAAAATAAGTAATTAAGCTTAAATCTACAAAATATCAATATTACAAACTAGAAGAAAATATTATATAAGATTACAAACATTCCGGAAACGTTTAATATTACACTTTCCGGAAAATATAAAATAATAACTTTCCGGAAACACTTAATATTTTAAGTTTTCCGGAATGTCTGCAAATCTGCAACCCTTCCGGAACAAAATAAGATTACAAACTTAACGGAAAAAATAAATTAATAAACATTCACAAACTTCCCGGAAACGTTAAAATCTACAAACTTTTCAAAATATATAAAATAAAAAATTCCGGAAATAAGATCACAGACAGACTCAGTTAAAATATCTACACATAACTTTTTCAGTAGAAACAAATTTACAAACTATCCAGAAAAAATTATTCAAACTTCCTTCCGGAAACAAATAAAAATATTTAAGACCCAAACTTAAACCTATTAAAACCTCTCCGGAAAAAATATTAATTTTTTTACTTTTCCGGAAAATATACTAAAAATTCAACTCACATCTTCATCAATTAGTGTATCAATAATTTGTCTAAGTAGTTGATCATCAGCCATAGAATCCTCTTGTTGTTCCACAGTATTTAATGTTGGTTGTTGTTTATCCTGTTCTGCCCCAAATAATTCATCCATTGAAAGACTTTCGAGTGAACGAGATAATTGTTGTTCAAAATGGGCAAGTGGCGGGTTCTGCAAAAATTATTTATATTTTTAAAAAACAATTATTATTATATAATTACTAAAAAATTTTTTTCTTTTTATAAAAGTTTTTGTTCACGCCTTCTCTTGCAAAAAAAAAACAAAATACCACAAAAACATTAAAAAACGACAATAGACCAAGGAAAATGACGTTTTGGCAGAAATAAGATTTTTAAAGTTTTTGTATTGTATGAAGGGTGTTTTACAATCTTAAAACCTTTTTGGAACCCTTTTTTAGTTGTTTTTAGTGTTTTGGTGTTTTTATGTGATGTATTAATGGTTTAAAGATTGCAACATTTTTTTAATGTTTTTATGTTTTTGAAAAATAATATTTATTCACAAGTTTTTAAGTTTGTAAAAATTAAGGTCCAATAATTTTACAATCATGTTTTATTAATAGTACAAACTAGAAGAAAATATTATAAGATTACAAACTTTCCGGAAACGTTTAATATTACACTTTCCGGAAAATATAAAATTATAACTTTCCGGAAATAAATAAATAAGTCTACAAACTTTCCGGAAACATTTAATATTTCAAGTTTTCCGGAAATAAACAATGCTTACAAACTTAACGGAAGCGTTAATCTAACTAGCCCTTCCGGAAAATTTTTTTTCAAACCTTCCGGATTTAAGCAAATTAACGGAAATATTTTTTAGTTGTTTTTAAGAAAATATTGTTTTGTTTTCAAGTTTGTTTTTAAGTCTGTAAAATACCAACTATTTTTAATTAATTAAATTCTACAAATATATTTTTACCATTTATTTTCTAAAAACTCACTCTAGAAATAGACGCCGTTGCTACAGTTGAAGTTTGTTCTGTCGAGGAAGAATCTCTTGAGGTTGTTGTTTGTCCTTCTAAAACAGAATAAACAGAAGAACGTCGTCTATGGAATGTTTGAAAGTTTGAGACGAATTGAGAACTCGTAACAGACGGGAATTGGAGGCTAATTTGGTCAGAAGGTTGGGGAGGTGTTAAGGGGGAAAGCGGTGATGGCTGTTAAGGGGAATAAGGGGAAATTTAATTAAATTTAAAAAAATAAAAATTACCGGTGTCCCTGACAATTTTGCAATTTTTTGAGGCTTAATTGAAAAAATAAAAGGTTTCAGACTAGCTACGATAACTGGGGAAATTTTTTGTTGATTTTCTTGTTGAGTAATAATATTAGTAAATTCTCCAATAAGCATCAATAAATATCACAAAAAAATATTTTTTTTTTGAGTTTCAAGTGATGACAAAAAATAAAATGAGAAGAAAGTGTGTTGTTTTAAGATGACGAAAAAATAAAAATAAAATAAAAAAAATAATTTTTTTTTGGGCGAGTGATTGCCTGAAAATTAGAGAAAAAAAAGGAAAATAACTAAAAAGTTGGGTGGAGTTGTTTTGGCGCCTGGATTTCGGCGCCTAAATAGCTCGATAATTTCTCACGCCGTTTTGTTGTCATTATAAGCTTGCGCCAAAATGCCCCGCGCCGAAAAATCGTATTCCCGTAAAAAATGAAGTACAGTAATAAGTTAAGTTGGGAGGTGCGAAAGTTTTTGGGAAATACATAATGAGAAAAAATAAATAAATTAGAGAGAAAAGGGGATTGGGTGATCGAGAAAATAAAGAAGAAAATTTTGGGTGGAAAAGGCAGCTGTCACCAAAGCAAATTTGGAAAAAGGCTGGTAAAATAGGCAAATATAAACCTAAAAATGTAAAATTTTGCATAAATATACTTAACATCCTTATCTAATAATCCTCAAAATTTTATAATTTTTAGTCGAATATTTTAGAAGTTATGGTCAAAAATTGGGTCAAAATTGGTCTAATTTTCGCTAAAATAGAAGTATTTTTAACTCTGTGATCACAACTTTTTTAAAAATTGTCCAAAAATTCCAAAATTTTTAGGGAATGAAGACAACACTATCTTGAATATTTAAGCAAAATTATACGGGTCCAAGTCTAAAATTAAATTTATAAAAAAATCCTGAACAATATCTACACGAAGCTAGTGGGACTACATATGTTTTTTGGCGCGGCGCCTTAAGGGCGCGGCCCGCAAATGCTCGATTTTAGATTAGATTCTAGTTATTTAAAAATAAAATTTTTGAAAAATATTTTTAAAAAATTAAATTTTTGGTTTTCCACAACTTATTTCAAGCTTGTAAAGTAATTATAAAAAAATAAAAATGTATGATTTGGTTAAGTACACAAAAATTCTATTTAAAATGAGGTGGCAGAAGCGAACGTTTTACATATATTTTTTTGCCCACGTAATGAGTGGACCTATTATATAATGGAAATAAATGAGTAAAAATGCTTAAAAATAGGAGAGAAAAAAATATAAGAACAATATAAAAATAAAATAAAATTTATAAAAATAAATTTATATAAATAAATACATGCTTTCTGACGTATTATTTAACAGCTGAAAAATTTAAAAAATGAAAAAAGGGGAAAATAGGTCTTTGAACTATTTAAATAAATTATTTTTTGATATTTTAGACCTTTAATTAATTAAAAAAAATTTTTTTGAATTTTTTGGTTTCTTTAAAAATCATAAGGGGAACAGAAAAAATAAATCTGCAAGGGAAGGAAATGTCTTAAAATGGATGATGATTTTTTATTTAATTAAATTTTTAATTTTTTTTTTGATTTTTTAAAATAATTTTTTAATATTCCAAATCATCGATAAAATTAAGAAAAAAATTTTTAACTGAAATTTTTTTTTAAATTAAAAGCCTCCCACTTACATAAGATAAAAAAAACTTTTAAAGAATTCAAAAAGTCCATAAAATTATTTAGCTTTAAAATTTATTTTAAAATATTTAAAATTTATTAAGATTTAAAAAGTCTTTTAATACGATTAGAAAATTTTTAGTTCCTAAAATAGGAAGTCTAGACTTCTTTGTATGATGGGAAAGAATTAATTTACATAGAAGCACAAAGTTGCGCAAGAATAACTAAAATATTGCAGGCAAATTATATAAATATTGTAAACTTTACAAAGAATTAAGATTACAAATTTAAAGAATTCCGGATAAAATTTTCCGGAAAAACATACATATAAACTTTGTTTAGAAATACTCCAATTACAAACCTCCCGGAAAAGTGTATAGAATATGCCTGATAGTTTCCGGAAATAAAACACAAACTTAACAGAAAATAATAAAATAAATACAAACTTTCCGGAAACTTAAGTATATAAAAATTCCTGATAAGTTTCAGAAAAAATACAAACTTAACAGAAAATAAGTTTCCGGAAAGTTTGTAATAATTTTATTATTTTCTGTAATTTTTTATTATTTTTATATACTTAAGTTTCCGGAAAGTATATAAAAATCAGTATGTATATATAGAAAGTATATAAAAATTCCGGATAAGTTTCCTGAAAGAAAATAAAAACTATAAAAAATAATAAGTCTACAAATTTCCGGAAAATACAAGAGTTCAAAAAACTTTCCGGAAAGCAAAATACAAACTTTAAAGAGATAATTAAAATTCCAAAATTAATATATATGCTTTAACCCCAACGAAAAAAAGCAACAAATAACACCAACAAAGATTAATTATTATCTTTGAAAATAAATAAATAATTAAAAAACTCTTTTAGTATTTAATTTTACCTCGAAATATTCTAAATAGTTTTTACTTATCTTTGCAAATCTTTAATTTTTTTTAATTTATGTTTAAAACACAAAAAACAACGTAAAAATAAACAAATTAAAAATAAACTTGAAAAAATACAATAAAAAATAATTTTTTTTTTGCGATAAAATTATTAAAAACAAAAGATAAACACGCAAATATATTTAAATTTGTATAAATGGTTGTTTTCATTAAGAGAGAATTTTTGTATTTTTTTAGCTGTTTTGTGTTTTAACAATAACCAAAAATGACGAAAATATGTTCATAAGATTGGTTTTTGATTTTATCAAGTTTTAATTATAATTAGAAAAAATAATAGTTACATATTATTTGAAAAAAATTATTTTTGAACATTACTACATATTTAAGTAAATATAGAAAATAGTAGAAATTATTAGGATAATTTTAATTTTTAAAAATAATATTAAAATTAAAAATAATTTTTAATTAGTTTAAATATAGGGAAAAATAAGTTTAGATGACCTGAATAATATTTTTATTTTACTAGCTTTCCGGAAACATAAAGCATGTTTGCAAGTTTTCCAGTAGATTTGTAATACGTAAATATTAATATTTTTAAGATTTTGTATTTTTTCCGGAAGACTTTTCCTGAAACATTTAAATAAACAGACTGTTTCTATTAGTGTTCCGTAAAGTTTGAAAGTTTTCCGGAAAGTTTAAACATATTAATATTATTTAAATTTTGTATTTTTTCCGGAAGACTTTTCCTGAAACAATTACATAAACATTAGACAAACAATGTTTTTATTAGTCTTCCGGAAGGTTTGTAATAAGTATTAATATTTTTTAAAGTTTTTCGGAAAGTTTAAATAAAGTTTAAGATTGGAACCGTCAAGTTTGTAATCTTAATGTTTTCCCTAAAAATTAAACTAAAAAAAATAATAATAATACAATTAAATTAAATTAAAATTAATTAAAAAATTTTAAAATAAATTTTTCCTTTCTTTGGTCTACGGCAAAAAATGATTTTTTCCGTTCTCATGTGAATAATGCCTGACAGTTAAGAGAAAAAGGGAATAAATGAGCTATTTCTGCCCTCCAGCTTTTTTACTTTAAAAATTCAGCCTGTTCGTGTGTTCTGGCTTTTAAAATCCCGCCTGTTCTTTCTTTTATTCTTTCTCTTAAAATTTTTCTGTTAGCGACCCGCTTTTTGTTAGCGACAAGCTTTCCCTATTAATATACACATATATTTTTGCAGTTTCACGTCAGCCACCCACATTGGCATGCATGTCAACGACCCGAATGACGAGTGTTTTTAGGTAAAAAAATAAAACAAAAGAAAAAAGGGGGAAAGAGGGTGGCTGGTGTAAACATAAAAGGAAAGAGGTAAAAAATTTGAATTGAAAATGATGTGTGAAATATATAAATAAAATGATTAAAAAACAAACAAATGAAGGAAAACACAAAAATTGGAAGAAAAACATCAGAATTGAGGTAAACAAATGAACTGAAAAATTAATTAATTTTTGAAAAAAATATTTTCCTTTTTAGGAAAATAATTTTAATAGCAAAATAATTTTTATATGGAGTTAATAATTTAAATGAGGGAATTAAAAGCAGAAAAAAATATTTTGAAAGTAAACAAATTAAAGTTCATTAAATAAAGTACAATGTTTTTGAAGTTAAATGTTGCATACTGAAAATAACAAACCTTTAGTGTTTTTTATTTGCTTAAGTTGTAAACTTAATTTTTGTAAACTTTAACAAGTTTGTAATTATCTTTTTAGTTTTTCCGGAAAGTTAAAAAATGAAGGTAATGTTGGGGGTAAAAGTTTTCCGGAAAGTTTAAAGATTAAGTTTATAAACTTATTTTTTGTCAAGTTTGTAATTATGTATTTTTCCGGAAAGTTTGAAGAGAGTGATGTTGAAGTTAATAAACTTGTTTTTCCGGAAAGTTTGAAGAGAGTGATGTTGAAGTTAATAAACTTGTTTTTCCGGAAAAAGTTTACAATTCTTTCCTTTTCCGGAAAAAGTTTGTAAATTCTCAAGTTTGTAAATAATTAATTTTCTATTAATTTTTCTCTTAAATATTTTCCGGAAAGTTTTAATTAATTCTAGTTTGTAATTTATCAACGTTTTATTTCCGGAAAGTTTGTTTAAGGACTACAAACGTTTTGCAAACTACACAAATTAAATTTTTATATTTAAACTAAATTATAAAAAACTTCATCTGCTGTACTAAATTTAAATATTTTTGTAGTTTCTCACTTTATTCTTTTCTATTCCCGCATGTTTACTTCTTTTCTACTATAAAATGTTCTTGCAGTGCTCCTAGCCGTTCCAGAATTATTTATGCGTTGTGGCACACGTCAGTTTTGACGTCACTGGCTCGCTTACGGGCGGCTATGGCATGACAAGAGAAATAAGTGCCAAGAAGAAAAAATTGAAAGAAAAAAGAAGCCAGTTGTGGCCAATGCTGACGCAGAATTTTGCGTGCCTCTAAACAGGAAATGGGACAAAGGAAAGAAAAAAGTGATGTGGGTTGGAGGTCAGAAACCCGCCAGCCAGCTGCTTGTTAATGTCGCCCCCGCAAGTCAAATGAACTGATAAAAACAAAAAATAAGGTTAAATTGGGTTAAAAATAAATTAAAAAAATAATAAGATAAAAATATAAAAAAATTAAAAAAGGAGAAGATTATTTTCAAGTTTCTTCAAAAAAATAAAAAAAGCGGCAAAATATTAATTATAAAGAGGATTAAAAATTTTTAAAAAGAAAAATAAACGTTCTCAAACGTTTTATAGCCTAGGTCAAAAAACGTAGCCTACAGCAGATGAACAAACGATGTTGGTGGCATATTCCCTACGGCTTATCATTCAAATTAATAAATATTTTAAGTATGCTTAAGTATCTAAGAAAATATATTTCCGGAAATTATATTCATATTTAAGGGTCATCTCTGGAAATTTATTGTAATCTTTTCCGGAAGGTGTATAAAATGCTAATTTTCAAACTTTTCCGGAAGGTTTGCAAACTTTAATAATTTGCAATTTCATCCAAAAAGACTGAAAACTTTTCCGGAAACCTGAATTTTTCCTAGGAAAATCTGCAAACTTAAATTTGCAATCTTTTCCGGAAAGTTTACAAACCTTCCGGAAACTTTACAATATTTTATAGAACAAGCTTAAAAAATTTAATTCTTAAAGTTTTCCGGAAAGTCTGCAAACTTTTAATCTTTTACGGAAAGTTGTAATTTATTTTACACCTCCAGAACAAGCTTAAAAACATAAAGTTTTCCGGAAAGTTTGCAAGCTTTACTTTGCAAACTTTTTTTAGCATCTATAAGTAATAATAATAATAGACACTTTTAGTATATACTTAAGTTAGTTGCTATGAACATCTCAAACATTAAAACAATTTTAATTAACATCATTTTCATTTTTTGTCTATTTTCTGATGTTTGTGGCATTATTCTCTTTGTTTGTTATTAAAAAACAAAAATAATAATAACATAGTAGTTTGGTCTAAATATTGTAATTACACAGATTTTGAAAAAAAAATTGTGGCAATTGAGGGAAAATAGCCTTTTTTAGTTTTCCGTTTCCTTTAACATCTTTTTTGGAATATTTATTAAGTGAAGCTTTTTACCACCATGGTTGCAAAAATAAAAACACGTTTGCAATTTTTGTGTATTGTTATATTTGTGTTTTGGTCAATATCTCCATTTTCGACTTGGATAAATTGTAAAATGATTTGAAGTTAATAAATTGTGATTTTTGTAAGGTTGTAAAACTTTATTTATTTGTTTTCCGGAAAGTGTATAAATTAAATTATTTTCCGGAAGGGTTGTAAATTCTGTTTTGTATTTTCCTTCCGGAAAATTCTGAATTATTTTACAATTTCTGAATTATTTAAATTGTGAATTATTTAATTATTTTCCGGAAAGCTTACTAATTCTGGTGTAATTTGTAAAATACTAACAGAAAATTTAAGTATAAACTTTTAATTTGTAGTATGTTTCATAAACTTAAAAACCTCATACATATGTAGAAAAACGGAAGTGCAATAAATGGAAATGGTGGGAAAGGTGTATATTTTAGTCATTTTTGAGAAAAAAATTTCTTTGTAAAAATTGCTAGATTTTTTGAGAATTTTTTTTATTAATTTTTGCAAGTCTGGATATTTAATTTCAGAAAAAAATAATTTTCAATAATTCAAAAAATATTTATATTATTTTCTTATATTTTTTTCTGAAGAGATAAATAATTAAAATAATTCAGAAATTCTTAAATATTCAAAAAAAATATTATTAAACTCCATTAAATAAAATTAATTTTGAGTCATTCTTCGGGCAAAAGGCAAAAAATATTTTATTAAAAAATAAATTTAATTCAAAAATGAATTACATAAAATATAAAAAAATTTATTTAAAAAGGACAGATTATTATGAACTGGATTAAAAAAAATAAAAAGGCGGGGTCTAAAACTATTTCTGTGCTTAAAAAGCGTTCATGAAAGGATTTAAGAAAAGAAATTTGCAAGATTAAAGCAAAGAATATTTTTAAAAAATTATTAATATTAAAAAAAGTGCCTAAAAAGATGAGGGTATTTAAAAAGTAATAAATTAAAAAAAATTTTTTTTTAGTTAAAGATAAAAGTCTAAATATGGGTTAGGCAAAAAGTTAGGGTCACGTGAATAAGTGTATATAATTTAAATATATACTAAGTTTAAGGATTAATAAATTAAAAAAAATTTTTTTTCATTTAATCTACAGAGTACTTTATTTATATCATCTATTAAAATTAAACTTAAATTTTTAAGTTTGTAAATCAGAGTTTATATTTCATTTCCGGAACGTTTCAGACTTCTGGTTTGTATTTTTCCGGAAAAGTTTTAATTCTCAATTTTTTTCCGGAAAATAAAATTGTATTTACAACCTTTTCAGGAAAATAAAACCAGAATATACAGACTTTCCGGAAACATTACAAATTCTGATTTACAAACCTACAAACTATGTTTGGAATATATTATGTTCAGAATTTATTTTTTTTTCGGTAGAAAAAGTTTTGTGAATTTTAATTAAATAAAATTCTTAATTGCTATTTTAAGCAAGAATAAATTCTGATTTTTATTTTCCGGAAAGCTTGCAATTTATTTTATTTATTTCTGATTATCTCTCTAATTTTGTAAATTTGTATTTTCTTTGATTTTACTCTCCCCTACAAATTTAAATATAATTCATTAATTAATTAGCTCATTTTCAATTTTGTTACTTTTATTTTTAGTTGCGTTAAAGATAATCTCCTTTAGCTCTATTAAATAAACAAAACACACATTGAAATAAATAATTAAATATTTTATTTAATGGAAATTTTTTTTAAAGAAGCGTCACCAAAAATGTTTTTATTTAATAAATTAATTAAAATTAAATTTTTGAAAAAACGATTTTTTTTTTAATTTTTTTTTATTTAAAAATTATTTTAAAATACCGTATTTTCTAGATTAATTCCCCTCCCCCGAATAATTCCCCTCCCTCGATTAATTCCCCATGCCACGGATGATTTGAAAAAAATAATTCCCCTGGGGAGGTAATCGAGAAAATACGGCAATTAAATTTAAATTTTTGAAAAAAAAATTTTTTTTTATTTTTTTCTGATTTTAAAAAATTATTTTTAAAAAATATGTGTCTCATAATAAACCAATTTATTAAATTTTTAAGTTAAAAAAATAAAAAAACAAAAAATAATAAAATTGGAATTTAAAAGGATTTTCTGATGACGACTTTTGCAGATAATGAGGGGAAAAAAGAAAATTAAAAAGGAATGACGAAATATGAGCATGAGTATATATCTTATTTTTTATGTGTAAATTAACAAGTTGTTTTGACTTAAAAATAATTTTAAAAAAATTATTTTTAATAAGCTAAGCTTTATATAAATTTAATTTTAAAACTAGCTAGCTTTTCAATAAAAAATTTAATTTTAATAATATGACGGGGGTTTGGAATTAAAAAAAAATATTTTTTGGAATATTTAATAGAGATCGGTCTGGATCTGAATCCGGAGATTGATTTCTCTTTTACTGGATCCAGAGTCAAAGTCAAGGCATTCTCAGTGTTCTTCAGTTTTTTCCTGATTTTTCCTTGACTCCAGGTCAAGACTAATAATTTTATTCAAGAACCCCTTGAGTCAAGAAACTCAAGGTCAAATCAAGGTCAATTTCAAGATCCTCAACGAAAAAATCAAAAGCAAAGTCAAGATTTTTTAGAATTCCCGATCTCTAATTTTTAATATAAACTTTTTTCCTATTTTATAAAGATACAGAGAGGAAAATTAGAAAAATAAATCCTTCAAAGAATATTCAATTTTTGACTTGGAATAATTAATTTATTTAAATTATTTTCCCGTCACAAAAAACGTCAAATACTTCAAAGATTATAATAATAATTGCTTCATTTTAATTAAAAAATATTTCTGAGAAGTCGAATAAATTAACAAAAAAAAATTGTAAAGGTATTCCTTTTATAAATACGTACATTTTTTCAACTATTATTAGCTAAAAATAGAAAGTAAAGTATAAAAAAAGGAATTATTAAAATGTATTGTTTTAACTATAAAAAATATTAAAATTGAGGAAAAAATCTAAAAAATCTAAAAAAAATTTTTTAGTCCCCCTTTTAATCCTCTAACCCTTTTTAGAGTTACATTTTTGGTCTTCCTTCCGTTACCTTTATTAAATCCGGAAAATTTTATTTTAAAAAATAAATTTTTTAAAAATCGACGTATTTTTTAATTCTTTAAAGTTTTCGTGATTATTACTAATTAAAAATATTTAATTGTAAATGTTTCCATAAAAATGTTTTTTGTTTGACTAAAGATTGTAAATTATATAAACTATTTAACTATTAGTTTTTGCTTTTTTTAATTTGTAGTTTTTATCTGAATTAAAAAAAAGAAACACAATAACAAATAATTAAAATTGAAAATGTAAGAGTAAATACAAATTGTAATTTGTATTTGTAAAAATTATTCTTTTGTGAAACTTGGTTACTTAAACATTCCGGAAGCAATTTGTAAACAGACATGTAGAATATTAAATCAGAATTTAATAAACTTTTCCGGAAAGACAACTTTGTATTTTTCCGGAAAATAAGCAAAGAAATATTATTTTACAAATTGTAATTTGTATTTGTAAAAATTATTGTGTGTGAACTTGTTTCTGTAAACTTTCCGGAAGCAATTTGTAAATAAACTTAATAGGATTGTAAAATCACAAACTTTCCGGAAAATCAACTCTGCATTTCTCCGGGAAATATCAAAGAAAAAAAGATTATTTTACAAATTGTAATTTACATTTGTAAAATCATTTTATAAAACTTGGTTACTTAAACTTTCCGGAAGCAATTTGTAAACAGACAATTTAAGATTGTAAAACATTAAAATCAGAATTTAACTGACTTTCCGGAAAAACAAAAATTTTTTCAGAAAACAAAAAACATTTTATAAACTTGAAACAAAATACACTATAAAAATTAAACTTTTTCCCTATGCGTGACATTTCAAGACCAAAATAATATCAAGTCTATCACGTTATTTCCTGTAAGGTTTAATAATTTATTTTTTTTTGCTAATTTCCAATTTTAGATTTAATATATACTTTTGTTTCTTTTTTTCTCATATTTTTTTTTCTCATATTTTTTTCTAATTCCAAATATTTTTTTTCAAATAATTTTTATCAAAACACAATTAACCAAAGAAAAAAATCCACAAAACTCTTGTAGCCAAAATAAAACGTGAGAATATTCCAAAAAAGTTTAGAAATATTAGAAAATTAAAAAATAGCCACGTAAAAACAACACAAAAACACCTCTCAAAGATTATTTCCTGCGCAACCTTCTCTCCATCTCGCATCATTTTTTCTATATTCAGATGGCGTAATTATTAGTTTATTTAGCATTTTAGCTGTGTTTTATTAATTTGTAGACAAAAACAAGATATTTAAAAAGATTAAAAATAATTGAGAATAATTTTTGCAAAAAATAGGCATTTAATTTACCTGCCTGATAATAAATAGTGTTTATAAGCAACAATTGTCTATAAAAAATAATTAAATATTATTTAGGTAAATATTAAATGAAAAAAAGAAAAGAAATATAAATAAATTATAAAGTTTACAGCTTTCCGGAAATTAAATAGAATTTGTAATTTGAAATATTTCCGGAAAGAAAAAACTAAAAATTATGCGTTTTACAATCCAAAATTGAAGAAAAGATAGAAGAAAATAATAAATTAAAAATTTTTAGTCTACTTCTCGATGATTCTACAATCAACATAAATCGAATTTGCTTTCTACATATAAATAAAATATTATTATTATTTTTTTTTTAATTTTAAAATTTTTTACAGTCCATAGAAAATTAAATTAGAAGTTGTAATCCTTCCGGAAACAATTTGTAGTTTCCGGAATTTTTTTTCCAGAAATTTTTTTCCAGAAGCTTTCCGGAATTTTGTTTCCAGAAATTTATTTATTTAATTTTAAGACAAACAAACTTCTATATTTGTTCATCACAATACAAATCATTACAATCCTCCTCGTTTACTTCATTAATTTGACCTTCATTAATTTCAATACCTTTATTTCTTAAATTTTTTTCTCTAATTTCTTGTTGAAAAGGTTTCCTATTTTTAATTTGTTGTTGAAGTTCCAGCTGCTTTCCCACATTATCTTCTACAAGCTTTTCAATTTCCTCCCATTGTTTCTCTTTCGTTGGACTGGCTTAAAAACTTTTTTTTGTCAAAAAAAATTCAAAAAAATTTTACAGAAATTTTTTGGGGATCTTTAAAAATTTTTAAAATACCAAAAAATTTCCTACCTTTAATAGTTTTTTTCTTATAAGGTGAAGAATCTTTATCTTTTATAATTTTTTTGCCTTTATCCTTCCCCGTAGCCTCAATCTTGTTTACTTCAATAATTAAAATAATAAATAAAAAAATTAAAATTATATTAACTTTAAACATTTTTTTTTGAAATTTATTTGAAAAAATATTTTTTCTTTCTGTTAAATATTAAAAAATTTAAAATTAAAAATTAAATTTTTAAAAATTTAAATAAAATAAAAAATGATTAGAAAAATAAATATAAAATAGAATTTTATAAGGCCATAACACAAATACATGTCCACAAAATATAAGACACGAGACTAACTGCTACCCCAACTACCATGCACTCTTATATGTATACAAAAATTTAAATAAAAATTTAAAAATAGGGAGTAATAATGAGGATAAATTTTAAAAAAGGGCAAATTTAAATGGGGAAAATTGCCCTTTTCAATTTTTTAACGAGGCCCATGCGATCCACAGGCATTCATAAGTAATGGGGGAGATGGGGGAGAGGGGAGGGAGGAGGGACAAGAAGAGAGAGAGAGGGGGGAGGGAGGGGGGAGGGAGGGGAGATAGGGGAGATAGGGCAAGTGCATCTTTGATTTTTAAAAATTTTTTTTTGATTTTTTTCTTGCACTTTAAAAATTTATTTTGTGTTTTGGACTAGAGCTGTCCTTTCCTTTTTTAAATAAATAAATAATTTAAATTTTTTTCTTGCACTTTGAAAATTTATTTTGTGTTTTGATCAACTTTCCTTTTTTAAATTAATTTAAAAAATTAATTTATTTAATTAATTATTTATTTGTTTCTAACGTCTTCTTTAAAGTATTTATTATTTTTAATAATTTTTTGAAAATTTCAGGTTTGTATCTGACACAAATTGAAGCTAAAAAGAATCATTTAATATGATATTTTTATTAATTAATTTATTAATTTAATTATTATTTTTTTGTAAATTTCTAATTTTTATTTTAAAAATAAAAATATATACAATTCTTATTTTGTTATTTTTACAATTTTTTATTTTTTATTATTTGCTTCTTTTTGAGGGAAAAAATAAAACAAACATAGAAACGCGTTAAAAGCGTTGTCAAACAATGTTAATATATGTTTATTTATTTCCCTTCTTTCCACTTGATTGATAATTTTTACTAAAAACCTCTCAAGTTTGTTTTCTTATAAACTCAAGTTTCGAGCATTTGCAAAATAACCTTTAAGTTTAGTCAATAATTTACAACTGCTTAAGATAATGCTTAAAATGAGGAAAAATATTCTATTTAAGTGATGCTTAAAAATAGGGAAAATAATAATTTAAAAATAAACTTGAATTGTAAATCCCCGACTTGTAAATTAATAAAGTTTGTTTAATTAATTTCAACTTGGAATTAATTAAACTTGAATTGTAAAAATAAACTTGAATTATAAAATTCCGAATATTTTCCGGAAAACTTGAATTGTAAAAACAATTAAACTTGAATTGTAATTGTTTTCCGGAAAGTTTTTGTTTTCTTTTAATTTTTCCGGAATGATTAATTAACTTTAATTAAACTTGAATATTAATTAAACTTTAATAAACTTAGGTTTGTAAACTTAATTTAATTTTTAATTCATTTATAAATTAATTAATAAAATTAGTAATAAAGTTTAATAATTAAAAAAACTTTTCTTAAGATAGTATCGCAAACTTAACTGTTCTTTATATACCATTTAAAATTAATATTACACCATTTAATTTATACAATTTAATTTTTGATTAATTACCTTCTAATTTTATTTTTTAAGGGGTTTTTGATTTTTAATTTCATCATTATTTAAATAAATTTAACTTTAAAAAAATTATTTTTTTTTGATTGTCTCACCTATTTTAAGTTAAATCATTATTATTTTTATTTATTTATTTTTATTGTTCCACTGATTTTTCACATGCAATATAGCCATTATTTTTTATTTTTTGTTGCGCGGAGAAGTTGGTTAGCGCGCGTGTCTCCTCGTAATATTCTTCGACCAATTCGCTAAATCATTCAAAAAAAGTCAAAAATAATATTGACCAGTTATATTTATTTTTATTTAATTTTCTATCCAATTTTGTTAACAAATAAATTTCTTTAGAAATTAAAAAAAAATCAATCAACAAACTCAAAAAAAAATATTTTTTTTAAATTTTAAATACACTCGACTGAATAATCAACTCAAATTAAATATTAAATTCATGTAAATAAAATTTAAATCATTAAAAAAAAATTTTTTTTTATTTAATACACAATTACTTTTAAAAGTACATATTTATTATTTTTATTTCCTCGTATAAACTAAAATAATGCGCAACATAAACATAACAATTGATTCAATATTTTTAATAAATATTAAAAATAATATTTATTTAAAGGACTATTTATTTATGTATTTAAATGAGAGTAACAGAAAAAAATAGAAGAAAATGAATGTTATTAGAAAAAATAAGTTCATGCTTAGTAAACTTTTTATTTAAGGATATTAAGTTTAGTAAGTTTGCAAAAAGTTGGTAAACTTTAATTTCTTACAAACCTAAGTTTTCCGGAAACTTTAGTGGTGAATAAAAAAATAAACCTTCCGGAAAGCTTTTGTAAAACAAGTTTTTAATTTAATTTACAAACTTAAGTTCTTTTCAGTTTATTCTTCTCGGGAAAAACAAATTTAGATTGTATTTTATTCATGTTTATATTTACATAAATAAATTTAATTTAGTACATTTCCGGTTAGAAAAATATGAAAATACATATATTAAAAATTGGCGAGAATATTATTTGTTATTATTTAAACACTTCAATAATTTCGTAAAAAACAATACAAATTTATTTTATTTATTTTTAAATTAATTTAAAAAATAATTTAAAAAAATTAGGGTAAAAATGTTAGTTGATTTTCCGCCTCCAAATAATTTTAACACCAAAAATGGAGATATCAGAATATATGAAACTGATGGGCATTTAAATTTATTAAATAAAAATCAACAAAATTTGGTTGTTTTTAATAATACTAAACAACAACAAGTATCAAAACAGTCTAAACAAAATTTTATTTTTTGTTTCTGTAAAATTTGTGGATACAGATATATTATTTTATTGCTCACGGTGAGTGAGATTTTTACGGGGAAAATTTTATTTTGTTCAAAAAAATTTTTTTTCAAGGCCCTCTGCCTAACTTCAATTTGTTCAAATATGATAGTCTTTAATTTTACTTTAATATTAATGAAAAGACCAAATTGGGAAAATACAACACTATTATCCATTAATTCGTCAGCTAAAATTAAAGTAAAAAAATTAAATTTTAAAATTTAAAAATTCCAAAAAATAGGAAGAAGGCCCTTTTGTTGTTTTCAATGAAACACATATTATGCCTAAAAATGTGCCTTATACTCAATCAGAAAAAGCTCAATTACAATATGCTGTAAGTTTATAATTTTAATATTTATATAAACTTTTTACAATTGTAAAACATATTTAAATTGAACAACCTGACAATAAAAACATTAGACAACAAAGTTTTACAAACACAAATGTTCATTAAAAACATTGCCCACTAAAATTACAATTGTAAAACATGTTTTTAAAAATGTTGTAAATTAAAAACTTGTTTGAAACTTTGTTTGTTCCCAACATAATGTTTTCACTAAAAATGTTTTACAAAACATTTAAAACATGTTTGTTTTGTTCACAAAACTTGTTTGTTTGTTTATGTTTTTACAAAATGTTTTACAACTCTTAAAAACTTTATTTTTAAATAAACATTTGTTGTTTTATTAAAAAAAGGTTGGAATAGCCAGTATAATTTCAACATTTCCTTTTTCAATGTTATATACAAAATTTGGTGCCCGTTTTGTATTTTTATCCGCTGGGATACTTTCAACAATATCTACAGCATTATTACCCTTTGCTGCTTCTAAAGGAATGATTGCATTTACATTTATCAGATTACTTCAAGGTTTTGCTTATGGGGCCAATTTTGCAGCTATCGGTTTTGTTTGTCATAGGTGGGCTACTTTACAACAACATGGATTCTTTTTGTAAATTTTTTTTTAATTGACTTTGAGGGAAATTTTTTTAAATTAAATCAGAGCCTGTATGACTACATTTACTTCTCTTTCTGTCACCTTAACTAATCCTGTTGCAGCATTTGTAAGTTTATTTTAGGGTAGCAACCCAACTTCCTAAACCCTTACCCCAACGGTTTTTTCGGCAAAAACCCTGACCCGAACCTGGAAGGCAAACACCGATCTCAGACGCAAATCCCGTGTCGGGATCGGGTAAAATATAAAGATGGAATTTTTTGGCAATTTTTTGAACATTTGAATTCTCAAAATACGCTTGGCAAAATATCCCCAATGTGTCGGGAGCTGCATTATTTTTAATTTAGAATTGTAAAACTTTATATTTTTCTTTAAATTTAGATAAGTTCTGTGCCTTCTCTGGGTTGGCCATGGGTCTATTATTGTAATTTGCCTTGTCCTAAATCCAAAAATATTTTTAAATTATTCAGTCCACGCATTAGTCTCTCCAATACTTTTTGGATTTTGGCTATTTCTTTATACTGACCATCCTGATACTCACCCTTGTGTTAGTCAACGTGAGAAAGATCAGATTCTGTCAGGCAAAACTGAGGCAGAAATTGGGATTAGTGGATTTATGCCTTATCGGTAAATTTTTTTGGGGGAAAAATTCCCAAAACCCCCCAAAACTATTTTTAGAGCAATTCTCTCAAATAAAACTGTGCTGATTGTTTGGCTCAACTCATTTGCGGATATCGTCACGGCCGTATTTTTAATTACTTATTTGCCTACTTATGTTTCCAAAGTTCTTCGTTATGGTGTTAGGGAAACTGGCATTTGGTCTGCCGTACCTGCCCTTTTACATATTCCGGTTAAAATTGGTTCTGGGTGGTTGGCTGATAATATGAGGTAATGAGAATAGTTAGAGTAAAATTTATGTTCAAATTAAATTCTGGAGTCTACACCTGAAGATCTATTGACCCTACACCAAATCCATCTATATCACCTTAATCCCATGATATTCCCCTTTGATATTCCCCTTTCAAAGGTTGTCGGTCTTGCGGGTTAATTCCAAAGTCTGATCTTGTTTTTTTATGATTTCATCACTAAGAAGTAAAATCTATTTCCTCATCTTAATACATTAATCTCTCCAAGATGTATGAGTGAAATTGGTCGAATGCGCCTTTTCAATTCAATAGCTTTAGTAGGCTCAGGCGTTGCTTTTGCATTGGTTGGTTTTGTTCCAGATGACAAACGTTTTCTAGCAGTTATTTTAATGACTATAAATTTTGCTTTGGTCTCTACAAATTGTGGGGGATTTTATAAATGTGCCACATTAATTAGCAGGTAAGAAAAAATTTTCAAAAAATTTTTTCAAAATATTTCCAAAAAAAATTCTAGGCAATATGCTCATTTTGTTGTTGCCGGTATACAATTCGAAAAATCCATCACTCTTTTTGTTTCCCCATTAATATTTCTTTTGTTTATTCGAGATGAAAGTAGTCGAGAACAATGGAGGAATGTTTTTATTGGAATGGCTATAATACTTGTTGTGGTAAAAATCAGAATTATTTTTAAAATGAAATTCTGATTTTTTTAAAGGCAAATACTTTCTTTTGGTTTTTTGTAACTGACCAACCAGCAGAATTTACCAAAATTGTTTCTAAACAAAAATCAGAAAAACAACAACAAAAACAAAACAATTTATTTAATATAAGTAAAACAGATATTTAATGTTTTGAATTTTTGTAATTAAACTTAAATTTTAATAAAATCAGAATTTAATTAAAACATGTTAAGGGAAACAGTCTTAAAATCAGAATTTATTCAAAACATGTTGAGGGAAAAAACTTAAAATCAGAATTTGTTTGAAACAAACAGAGTAAATCAGAATTTAATTAAAACATGCTTATTGTTAGGGAAACAAATTTAGAATCAGAATTTAATTAAAACAAACACAAAATCAGAATTTAATTGAAACAAGCTTGTAACTAGAAGAAACAAACAAACATTGTTTATAATTTATTTAAGAATTATTTTCAGAATTTTTTATTTGTTTCTAAAATAATTATTTTTACAGTTATTAAACACTTTAAAATTAGCTACAATAAAGTATTAAATTCTTTTATCAAAAATTATTTTATCATAAAATTGATAAGACAAAAAATAAATATTTATTGCTCATTTTCCAATAAATTAAAAATAAATATTTTCTCCGAATAAAATTTAATTTTTTTAAATTTATTAAATGGATATATTAATTGATTTTGTTTCCCAATTTATTCAAAATAGACACGAGGATGATCACTTTGATAGATTAAATTATCAAATTACTCCGTTCCTTTTTGTTTTGCTTTCTCTTGTAAATATATCTAAGGTCTTATTTTCTTGTTAAAAAAATTTTTTTTAATTTAAAATTTTTTGAAAATTTTTTAAAATTTTTTAAATTTTAAAAAATTTTTGAAATTCAATAAATCATCCATTTTTAAAGCTCTATATCGGCTCAGCCATTAATTGTTTTGCCAAAGCAGAATTTAAAGAAGGCTGGGTACAATATACAAATGATTATTGTTTAGTCGAAAATACATATTATATTAGGTTAAATATTTAATTTCTAATTTATTTAATTAAATTAAAAGAAGCGATGAAAGAATTCCGTTACAAAAAGAATTGAGAAATCGAGAAAGAATTGCTTATTATCAGGCAAGTTGTAATTGTAAAACTTGTTTGTTTTAATATGTTTTGTATGTTCTTTGTTTTATGTTTGTTTCGATTTTTCTCCTTCCAAACAAGTTTCCAACCTTTTCCAACATGTGTAATCCAAACAAACTTTAATTAAAACATTCCAGACAACCAAACATTTAATAAAAAGTAAATGTTTTTAAGGGTGTTTTGTTTGGAGCAAATAAATTTATAAATGTTTATAAAAACAAATAAAACTTAAACATGAAAATAAACTTGAATTAAAACAATTAATAAAACAAACACTTAAATATATAAACTTTCGCAAATTCAAAACAAACATTTTAAAAATTTAAACTTGTTTTTATTATAATTTTTAAATAAAATAATTTTAAATATTTTCAGTGGGTTCCATTTATTTTAATCCTTCAAGCATGCTCTTTCTACATTCCCCATCTTATTTGGAGATCTTTTAATTGGCTAAGTGGTTTTCAAGTTAAAGCTGTTGTTTCTGCTTCTAAAGAAGTTGAACAACAAACAAATGATGAAATAACTAAAATAATTGCAAAATCATTGTTTCACGCTTCACAACAACAACATCAACCAATTTGTTTTGTTCGTAAGTTTAATTGTTTGTCTAGTTTCACAGTATTCTGTCAATTATGAACTTGACAATAAAATAAACTTGAATTAAAACATTGTAATAAACATAAAAACATTACAACCTAAACTTGAAAATAAACTTTAATTAAAACATTAAATTAAACTTGAATTTGCAACTTTAAAATAAACTTGAATTAAAACATGAAAATAAGCTTGTTTAAAATAAACTTGTTTTTCCCTTAGAAAAACAACATTTTGTTGGCTTCCTCTTTCTAACAATGAAATTAGCCTATGTTTTACTCATTTGTTTTCACCTTTGTTTATTTAAATTTTTTATTGGCAATATAGATTTTGCTATTGGAATTTTAGATCACAAAGGGGAATGGAGACAATCAGGTAATTTATTTAAATATTGAAAAATATTTTTTTTATTTAAAGGTCATTTTCCTCGTGTAACTGTATGTGATTTTAATGTAAGTTTTAAATAAACTTGAAATAAATAAATAAACTTGAATTTAATTAAATAAACTTGTTTTGCAATTTAAGTTTGTTTTTAAATAAACTAGAATTCAATTAAATAAACTTGTTTTTACAATCCAAGTTTGTTTTAATTGTAATAAATTAAATGAACATAAATTGTAAAACATCAAGTTTATTAAATAAACTTGAATTGAACAAATATTTTTGCAATTCAAGTTTGTTTTTATTTAAATAAATTTTAATTGTAAAATATAAAATTAAGGTTTACAAATATGCTCAACTTACAAACTTTACTGTTGAATGTGTTTTGCCTCTAAACATGGCTTGTTATTTTATTTAAAGTTACAAACTTTAAGTTTTTATTTTAAGTTTAATGAAAAGATTTTTGTGTTTTTCTTCTTTTGGCTTTGTTTTTTGCTTTGTTTAACTATATTTTCTATTTGTTTGTGGGTTAGTAGAATACAAACTCGAGGACGTTATTTTCACAGACTTTTGAATATTTATGTATTAATTGAATATTTATTTAAATTTTTTATTTTTCAAGCAAAATCGAAAAGGATCTTCAACATTAAACCAATTTTCTGAAGATAATGGGAAAACACCTTTAATCTCCTCAAATATTTCGTTTAAAACTAATTCTGTTGATTTAGATTATGGTGGTGATTTAAGAATTGTTTTAGGGTTAATTCAAGATCAGACTGGTAATTAATAAATATTTTTTGAATTAAATGATTTATTACAATTTTTAGGACTATTGTTTTGTGCCCATATATTTCATGAAATTTGTAAAGTTGTAAGTTTATTTGTTTAGTTACTTATAAAATAAGTTTATTTTTCTATTAAAATCAAGCATGTTTTTAAAAACAAGTTTTATTTTAATTTAGACAAACAAGTTTGTTTTTCATTAAAACAAGTTTACTTTAAAAAAGTTTGTTTTTATACAAACAAGTTTATTTATCAAACAAACAAGTTTATTTATTCATTCCAACAAACTTGTTTTTAATCTAAACAAACTTTCCTTTGTTTTTATTCAAACAAACTTGTTTTTATTTTTAATTCAAACAAGTTTATTTTTAATCAAAACATGTTTTTATAATACTATTTATAATCCAACCTTAATTTACAATTGTAAAACATTAAAAACTTTTTTATTTGTTTACCTAGCAATTTAAACATTTTTTTTATTAAGCGAGAAATGACAAGAGGATTGAATGAAGGGAAGAGATTTGAAGAACTTGAGGAAAAATAATTTTATTTTTAATTTTGTTTTAATTTTTTTGCTTGTTTTATGTGTCGCCTGGACAACAATACTTGACAAAATACAAAATTAAAAAATTTCCACACATTTTTATATTTAATTTTTATCAAAACTTAGTTAAAAAAGAAAGAAAAAATATTTTTTCTGGCCATTATTCACTTCTTCCAGTCGATTCATCAGCTAAAAAATAAAAAATAGAGGAAATAAGGCTTCTTTTCTCCTTTATGCTTTCATTTGTCTCTTATTTGGTTCAATAACAGCTAGCCCCTAGCGACTAAAAATAAATTTTTTTGTCATTTCCCGACAAAATTAAATATTTAAATATGTCAAAAATTGTTTAAAAAATTTGAAAAATTTTTCCTAATTTAATTTTAACTTAAAAAATTTAAAAATGACTATTTCCTATACTGGAGATATTTGTTCCACTCGTTATTGGAGTTTTTTACGAGTTATATTTCGTTGGCGTGGGTCTATTTGGAAGTCTGTATTGACCGAATTATTTATCTGGTTAACTCTATATTATATAATTATGGCTATTTATGTTACCTTACTTGATGAAAAAAGCAAAAAGTTAAAATTTTAAACTAAAAAAATAATAAAAAAATATTTTAAAAATTAATAAGAAATTTTTTTTGATAAAAAAATAAATTTTTCTAGCAATTTTGCTCATCTAGCACAATATACAGGAATTACTGCTGATTACATCCCCCTAACTTTTATGCTGGGATTTTTTGTAAAAATTGTTGTTGAAAGGTGGAATAATATGTTTGCGAACATTGGGTAATTTTAGTCTAAACAAAACAAAAATTAAAACATTAAAAACATCGCCCAAACTTTCTCCCAAACACATGTTTTTTAAAGTTTTGTGGACAGTGTTGCCCATGCAGTTTGTTCTGTTATTAGAGGCAATGATTTAAAAACAATAAAAACAAGGCGGAATATTATGCGATATTTGTGCCTTATGCAAGTTTGTTTTAACGTTTTTACAAAACCATGTTTTTAAACAAGTTTTAAGGTTTTGGTACTTAGAGATATAAGTGTGAGAGTGAGGAAGCGTTTCCCTACTATGCAAACATTAATTAGTGCTGGTATGTTTTTGTGTTTGTTTTAATAAAAACAATAGGCTTTATGCAATGTTTCTTTGAAATTTTTATTTAAAACAAGTTTATTTAAAACAAGTCTATTTAAAACAAGTCTATTTAAAACAAGTCTATTTAAAACAAGTTTATTTAAAACAAGTTTATTCAAAACAAGTTTATTCAAAACAAGTTTATTTTAAAACTTTTTAAAACAAGTTTATTTTAAAACATGTTTTAATAAACATTAAAAACATCAAAACATTCTCCTAAACATTTGTTTCTAAGTTTAAAACATACATATACCTTTTAATTCAAGAACTACTTAAAAAACATGAACAAAACTTAATTGAAGAAATAGGCTATCAATATAATGAACAATTTGGTATTTATTGGTTACCTTATAATTGGATCTGTCAACTTTGTTATCGTTTGAGGGAAAATGGAAATATTGCATCTGACCCTCTTTTGTCTTTTGTTCTTCGAGAATTGAGAGAATATAGGGAAAGATTGCAGACTCTCATTAATTTTGATTTAGTCCCAATCCCGTTAGTGAAAAATAAAATTTAGAAAGGAAAAATAATTTTATTTTACAGGCTAGCTTATCCTCAAGTAGTTTTTATTGCAGTGCGCACTTATTTTTTAATTTGCCTGTTCTCTAGACAGAAAATTGAAACAACTACAAACAACGTTGATTCATTAAATATTTTAAACGTAATTTGTTTTAATTGTTTTTAGGGAGAAATGTTTTTTCCAGTGATGACTGTTTTACAGGTAAAAATTATGTTTTTAAAACAAGTTTTACAATTATTTAATTACAATTTAATGACAAAGTTTATTTAAAACAAGTTTATTTAAAGCATTTTTTAATAAACTTGTTGTGAACATTAAATAAACTTGTTTTTAAATCTATTTGTAATTGTAAAAACAAGTTTAGTGTGACAAACAAGCTTATTTAAAACAAATTAATTTAAAACAGTTATAAAATAAACTTGTTGTAAATAAACTTGTTTTTAAATTTATTTGTAATTGTAAAACAAGTTTATTTAAAAATTACAATTCTCTTATTTGTATTAAATGTTTTACAATTAAGTTTATATTTTATATGGGTTGGACAAAAGTTGCCGAGGCGCTTCTCAATCCCGTAAGAAAAATTATCAAGTTTTAAAACAAGTTTATTTTTATAGCTGGGCGAGGATGATGACGATTTTGAAACTTTGTTTGTAATAGAGAGAAACATTGTTGTTTGTTTTTATTTTTAATTAAAACATTTTTTAAAACATGTTTGTAATTGTAAACACAAGTTTATTTAAAACTACAATTCTCATTAAAGATTTCTTCTCTTCTTGCTGACAAATGTTTTAATCAAATACCCGAACAAAGTTTGGAACAAGAGGAAAACAATGTTCATAAACACCCCTCATTAATTAATAAAAATATTAATAAAAACAATAATGTTTTGATTGGTTCTGCTGTTCGAGTAATGATGACTAGTGAGAGGAGGGCGTTTAATAAATGGATGGAAAGTTGGAAATTGTTTCCAAGGTAGTTTTAAAAATATTTTTGGATTCTTTTGAAATTTTAAAAAATATTAGAATTAAAAAAATTATTTTTTAAGGAGGCGTAGACAGGAGACTAAAATAGAGGAAAGAGTGTGTGAGGAAACAATGCCGCTTGATTTGGGAAAATAAAAATTTTTTGTCAAAAATAGTTTAAAAATATAATTAAACGATCTCAATTACCTCTAATAAAATAATTGTCCTCCAAAATAATTTTTTAAAGATAAAATCTTTTAGAGTGACAATTTAATTATAAATAAATCATTTATTTTTTTTCCCCTCATTTTATTCCCTCAAAAATAAATTTTACAATTCGCGCATTGACAGGTGTTGGAAATAAATTATATTGTTGGTTGTGCTTTCAAAAATAAGAATATTCTTCCCCTTCTTTTGTATAAAAACAATTCATTGTTTTCTGAAATAAAAATAAGAAAATTTAATGCCAATTTAATGCCAAAATTTAATGCCATTTAATTAAAACTTGTTGTAACAAAACAAGTTGAAAACAAGGTTTATTTCCAACAAGTTTATTTTAATTCAAACCAAGTTTAATAAAAACAAGTTTAATAAAAACAAGTTTGATAAAAGCAAGTTTATTTAAAACCTTACAATTTTAAAAAACTTGTTTTTAACATAAACAACTAAAATTAAAACCTAAACATTTTAAATATGTTTTTCTTATTTCAAACAAACAAATAATTATTTCTTGTTGTTTTTGTGGTATATGGCAACAGCTGTTTATTTCTCCTGGAACTTTTAATCTGTTTTCTTTTTCTAAACTAGCAAGATTGATCACAAACAGAATTATTTATATTTTACATCATTCACTTAAAATTAGTAAAAAATATTTTTCATTTTATTTTAGTTAAATTATAATTTGTTTTTAAAATTTATTTTTTATGTGCTACCTAATTAGTATTTTTATTTTCAATCTCATAGCTGGCAAAATAAAAATAATTAAAAATACCCTATATATATTTATAAAGTATAAAGCCAAACATATGTTGCAACAACTTTCTTTTCTTTTTTAGACCGACAATAATAATAATTCGAATTTTGCCTTATTATTAACTATATTGACTAGAGATCATCTATTAAATATTAACGAAAAAAGGGAAGCCTTTTCCCTCTTAAAAGTGGTTTTGCCTGTCAACTAGGCCAAAAACCTCCCCCACTTCCCCCTACCTTTATGGGGGCTAAGTCCTGTGCCAAACAACGAAAAATGAATATTTTTATGCAAAGCATAAAAAAAAGAATAAAAGTCATTTTCAACAAATTTCCTTAAATTTTATTGCAAAATATTAAATTATATTTTTTATCCATAATTTTATAGACTAAAAATAGTAATTTTTGACCGTTGACTAAAAAAAGACATTTTATGTTTTATTACTTATAAACATGTTTTGTTGAGTTAATAATTTAATAAACTTGTTTTTGTAAACCTACTAAACAAAATGTTTATAAATAAATAAACTTGTTTATAATAAACTTGTTTAGACAAAACTTTAAATGTTTTGATAAAAACTTATTTTTTTAACAAACTTGTTTTTGCAGAATAAATAAAATAAATTTGTTTAATAAATAAACTTGTTTTTTAAAAACTTTTTAAATAAACAAACTTGTTTTTATTTAAACTTGTTTTTGTTTCCCTAAACATAATGTTTTACTTAATATTTTAGCAATTATTCCAACTTGATGGCTATTCCAAACTTCTACAACAATGGGCAACAGCACTTGCCAACATTTGTTGGCATGTTTAAATAAAAACAATGTTTTAATTTCCTTCCGCCGCCTGTTTCTTTCAATTTGTTTTGTTTCTCTATTAGCACTTTGTCAACTATTTTTTCACAACAACACAACTTTTAATACTTCCCAGTCAACAATATTAAAAAATATTGAAATTAAAAACAATCAAAATTCTAGGCAATTTAAATTAATTTATCAATTTATTTTTAATTTTATCTTTAGTAATTTACCAAATTTTTTAATTATTGGAGTTAGAAAGGGAGGTACTCGAGCTTTATTAGACGCTCTAGCTTTACACCCCAAAGTTAAAATTGCTCGGTAACTAAATTTTTAAAAATATTTTATTAAATTTTTAATTAATTTGTAAAGACATGAGGTCCACTTTTTTGATAAAGAAAAAAATTTTCGACGCGGATTGGATTGGTATATAAAACAAATGCCAAAGGCTGGTCTAGACGATGTGAGAAAAATTTAAAAAAATTTTTTTTAATTTTCAAAAAAAATTTTTTAGATAATAATAGAGAAGACTCCTGCCTATTTTACCGCAAATCCACAAGTTCCCCAACGTGTATTTCAATTTAACCCAAAAATTAAATTTATTCTCATAGTGCGTTCTCCTGTTACTAGAACTGGTAAATTAAAAAATAATTTTTTAATTTAAAATTAATTTTAAAATATAGTTAGTGATTTTACACAAATTTTACAAACAAAAAAAGAAAAGAATAAACCTCCAATTAATTTTGAAAAAATGTCTTTTATTAAAAATTGTAATGGTTCGGTACAATTAAATAAACGGTGAACTAATTTTTAATTAAAAACTTGAATAAACATGTTTTAAATAAACGTGTTTAATGAACATGCTTTGAACATTTTTTAAATAGACTTGTTTAGAAAATAAACACGTTGCCTCAAAAAACATGTTTTATTATGTACATATTTAATAAACTTGTTTTAATACTTGTTTTAATAAGCATGTTTTAATGAACTTGTAAAACAAACTTATTATTTAAATAAACATGTTTAATAAACATGTTCTGAACATTTTTTGAATAAACCTGTTTAGAAAAACATGTTGCCTTAATAAACATGTTTTATTATACCTATATTCAAAAAACTTGTTTTAATACTTGTTTTAATAAGCATTTTAATAAACTTGTAAAACAAACTTATTCACAAACAAGTTTATTTAATAAATATGTTTTATTACAAACTTGTTTTAATTAAACTTTAATTAAAACATTATTTTCTTAAAAAACAGGTTTAAACCTATACGTAATTCTCAATATGCCGAACATTTAAACAGATGGCTAAACTATTTTCCATTAAAACAATTTCTAATTCTAGATGGAAATAAATTTATTGAAGACCCTTTAAGCCAGGCATGTTAATTTATATCAATTAAAAAGTTTTTTCTAAATTTTTTTAGTTAAAAATAGCCGAACGATTTCTCGGCTTAGAGCCTTCCATCAATTCAACTCAATTAATTTTTAATAAAGAAAAAAATTTTTATTGCTTCCGACAAAATTTAAATTCAGATGTTCATTGTTTAGGCAAAAGCAAAGGAAGAAAACATATTAAAATTTCATCAAAATTTCGATGCTCATTAATAGAACATTTTAGGCCTTATAATCAAAAATTCTTTTCTCTTATTAATAGAAAATTTCAAACATGGGAATAAATCAGGGCTCCGATTCGTACTTTATTTCAAAGTACAGTACTCTAAATCGACCTCCGTACTTGCAAAATTGAATTTGTACTTTATTTAAAGTATGTACTCTAAAATCAACATTTTGGATTGAAATGAAATCGGGGAAGGGATTGGCCAAAAAAAAGTGAATTTTTTGGTCTATGGCTTTCTAAAATTCTCAAAAATTTCGCCTGCGGCGCTAAAAATCAAAAATTTTGGCTCCTTCTTATCAATTATTCGAAAGAAAAAATTGTTTATTAGATAATTAAAACATGTTAAATAAAAACTTTTACTATTACAATTCAAGAATGTTTTTCTCAAGCATAAACTAAAAAGATAAATTTTACAAAATAGAGATTTAGCAATAAACAAATTTTCTCTGTTTACAAAAAACATTTTTTTTTAATAGTTGCTCTCAATCTCTATTTAAACAAAACATTTTAGTAATAATTGTTTTTGACTAGTGGAATGTTTTTTGGAATTAGATTTATTTTGGGTATATAATTTTTACATTTAATAGAAAGAAAAAAGTGATAGGACAAGACAGGAATATTTTTTAGTTAATTTTTAAAATAGAGAGAAATTTAATTGATGTTGAAAAAAAAATATTTTTAAGAGGAAAAAAAAATTTTAGAAAAAAAAATTTTTTTAAAGGAATTTTTGTATTGCAAAAAAAAATATTTTTTTTAAAATCCTCCAATAAATTCTCTAATAGAACCACTCTCCTATTTTTCAATCCTCTCGTAAAGTTGTGCTTATATTAAATTTGGAGAGCTTCCATTTTTAGAGGAATGATTCTATTCTATTAGAGAATATTTACGGGGTCCATCTCATTCAAAAAACTATCATTCAAAAAACAAACCTCTCTTCAATTTTTATTCATGCTGTTTTTTACTCAAATCTCTCAAATTATTCAAAAATCGTTCTGGTGTAATTATTTGATCAGAACCAATAACAACTTCCCAGGCCTTTTGTGAACGTGTTACTTCATATGCTGAACGCATTTCAGAAAATGTTACACCTCCAACAATAAAAATTATTAGACGAGGGCCTGAACGCATTTGTGAATAACGTTGGTCTTTGTGCCATTGGCCATAACGTGCACTTGTTGGAGCGCTTTAAAAAGAAAAAGTTTTTCTTAAGTTAATAAAAAGGTACTACTATTGGAGATACCCCTTTCTTCTCAAAAAAATCCCCCTTACCGATATGGCTGACTAATTTGACGTCCAGCTAAAAATGGAAAATGTTTAATGTCCAATTTGTCTTCTATTGCATCTTCCATTATATCTTTAATTATAGGGACCCAACGAGATTCACGGTAAACTTGTTCATTTCCACGTTCACGACGAGTTGGGGTCCAAACACGCTTTCTGCCTTGCTTAAAAATTTAAAGGAATAATTTGAATTAAAAGAAGAATTTAAAAATTAATTTCAAATTTAATTTCAGAAAATAAAATTTAAAAAAAAATTTTTAAATCCGAAAAAAATTTTTTGGGACATGTCCGCTTTTTTTGTCCTCCTAAAATTTCCAATAAAATAACCAAAAAATTCACTTACATCAATAGTAATATTCAAGCTTAACAAAGAAGCATTTACAAGTGTCTCTTTCTCCATATGTGGAATATTTGCATGTTGCAACAATTTATTTAGATTTTCATCGGTTATACCTTGAAAGAAAAAAATTTTTTTTAGAAAAATTTAAAAAAATATAAAAAAAACCATTTCTATGAAGAATATAAAGAAGAATAAGACGCAATCTATCCTCCATTTTCACAGCTGGATCAATTAATAGAGGTACCATTAATTTCATTGGGTCTTTAATACGTTCACCTTCTGCATCCATTCCTAGAGCCAAATCCTTTAAGAAAAAAATTTTTTTTTTATTTTTTAGAAATTTTTGAAAATTTCTAAAAAAATTTTTATTAGAAAATTTTTTTAGAAAAATTCTTCCACAAAACCTGTTCAACTTTACAAAGTTTATCAATTCCATTTTTATATTTATTCATACATTCTTCAGCCAAATGAAAATGTGTACTTTAAAAAATAAATTTAATATAAAAATAAATTAAAAATAAACCTAAATTTATTCAATTCCTTTTGATATTGTGGAGCTTTTTTAATTAGCAAAGACAAATCTTTAATGGATTTTGCATCGCTTGGCATTTTCTTATTTTCTGAGAATTTCTTTAATCCACGAGTTACCTTTAGAAAAATACTTGAAAATTTTTCAATAATTTTTAAAAATTAAGATAATGGGTAATTTAGGCACTAAAATACAAGTTACCCTTCAAGCAAGCCTTCCCCTCAAAATTAAAAAAATGCTTGAGGTGCTCCAAATCCAAAATTAAATCCTTCAAGTCCTCCCCATGGTTTATGACCGAGATTAGACAAAGTTGACGACAACAAGAATAATGGCTTATCCCAAAAAGAAGGTTAATATGAAGGCAAAGGTAAATAGTGGCTGGACCAAAAGAGGTCGTGAACTATTCGTCTCCAGAATCCTCCCACCTCCCTCCAAAAAAATAATTTTAAATAACAAAAAAAACCTCTTGAGAAACCACAGCAATGTGTTTATGTCTATTTTCTATCCACAAATCATCACTTTCATCCAACAAAACTTCTTTATCAACAGATTCTGCCCCACCAGTTTCATAACGATAAACATCATTTTCAATATTTAAAAGGTCTTGAGTCATTGCTTGTAAAGTTAATTCGTGTAATAAAGGAGAAACAGCATCAAATCCTCTATCAATTATTATTAGTTGAGAACGAGCTTTTTCTGTTCCTTCACCCATAGAAGGCTCGTCAGCTTTGTAAGCATCCAATTTTGCTTCAACCAAATGTCCCAAATCAACGTTACGTTCAACATCAGCTCGATAACTAAATTAATAATTTTTAAATTCACCCCACAAATTATGGAGTCAATCCAGGGGTCAGCGCCAAAATATCCGCAGTAAAAATTAAAAAAGGACTGTGATGCTGACCTAAGGGAGTTGACTTTCTGGGACGGATCCCAACCTAATTCGTTAAATTTTTCTGAACTAACAATAAGTGGCAAAATCTGAACAAGTATACTTTAAGCCCAGAAAGAAATTATTTAATTTTAAAAAATACCGAATAGATGGATATTCCCCAAGAGTAGCACAAATGGTTGCTATCTGTTCCGCTATGCGGTCCAGGTTCTCCGTCAGACTGCCTGGCTTTTGCGGGTTGTAATACAGAAAAAAAGTCGATGGTGAATCGAGAGTATAAACCTTCAAAAGAATTTTGTAAAAAATTCAAAAAAAATTTCAAAAAAAAATACTTGTGATTCATAAGGAGTAAAAGCAATATTTATTTCTTTTAAAGTCTTTATATGACGAGCAGCTGGACTACGCGAAAGAGTAGAAAAGAGTTGATCAGGACAAGCTTCAGTAAAAAACACGTGTGCACATTTGTATAAATTGTGAGAACCAGAAAAGTCTTGAGTCAATTTATCGACAGATTCCTTTGAAAGAAAATTTCTGTAAATTTGGAAAAGTCGGGAATACGTGCTAGATTCGAATATGGATGAGTGAGACCAAAAGCAAAGGGCGGTCCCACAGCTATAAGGCTGGGGTACAAGAGTTCAAACGGGCAGGGATTACAAAAGGGTCCAAAATGGTCAAAAAGGCTGACTGAGACGGCCGATTCTGAACAGACTTATGGCTAACTAAATCCCCGCTGTACGGAAATAAACAACTCTATGTCTATATCCTTGACTTTTACCAAAAAAAAATTTTTTTTACAAAAAATTTTTAAAAGAAAATTAAAAAAACCTTTGTAGGAGAAATCAAATAAATAGCATCAATAGTAGGTAACGGTTCTCTTCGTTTATTCAAATCTTCGACAATAGTAACTCCCTGATCCATTACATCATGCATTTTGCAACAGGCACTTAACATTCTCATTGCAAGTCGATCAACTATTAAAGCATTCCAAGCCCCTCCTTTCTCAGGTTTATGTAGAGGGGCGAGTACTTCGTTGATCAATTCTTTAAAAGAAATTTTTAAGTTCTAATAAAAGCGCACTCTCTAATCTAAGCACATATCGAAAATAAGCCCAGTCAAAGAGATTTAGTGGAAAATAGAAGCCCAGGGCTTTAATTACAACATTTACAGTAATTTAAAAAGAAAAACTAACTTTGTCCAACAATTGATTTAAGCGTCATTTTAAGATTACAATTAAATTACAGAAGCAAATTTAATCTAAAAAATAAAAATTTTAATTTTAAAAATCAAAGAGAGAGTGAAAATGAATGACTAAAATTGTGAGTCATCACATTTTTATTTAAATTTAACTCGAAAAACGTGTATAAACTCGTCACTCCCTTTGCTTTTTGCTAAACAAACTTGCCATTCACCAAAAACAGGATATAGGATTTTGAAAGATTTCGAGACTATAATTTCGAAAATAGTATGTAAAACGATGAGAGTAACGTTAAAGAAGGAGAGTAAAACTTTTCGCCAAACTTTCTTTTCGAATAATTAATAATAGCAATGAAATGGCCGTTTTATTTGTGCACTGGATTTACTCGCACTGAAACGACTTACGTCTGAAATGATTTTTGAGTCTCATTTCTTGTACTCTCTCTGTAAAAAACATCCTTGAGCTCTAATGGTCGTTATTAATGGCTTCTTTTTAAAAAAAAAGAGCATGTAAAAACAAGAGAGTGGGAAAGAAATAGAGTAATTTCCTTAGATTGATTTTTGCTGTAGTAACGGTTATTTTTCCTGTTTATTTTTCTATTTTAGCTTGTTTAACTTTAATTTTCTTTACTTTTTTTAGTTGTGTTCGTTTGCTTTTAAAATTTTTAAACAAAAAAACTTGACTGACATTTAATTATGGCTTCTTCTGGTTTTAGCGTTTATGGTATAAAAAATTAAGGAAACAAAAATTGGGGAAATTTGGGGGGAAATGAATTAAATAATCCAAAAAATCATGCAAGACAACACATTTTTTGCTTTAAAAAGGCATCAAAAGCTTGTGTGGAATCATCAATTTTTTGATCTCCGTGGGTATTAATTGGCTGAAAGGCTTTAAAAGGTTTGTGTGTTTGTTGTTTTAGTATGACTTACATGCATTCTTTTTTACTTTGAGAGATCCTGTGCCTTTTTGACTTGATAAACGTTTAAACTTTAGAAAAGATTTTGTCTAAAACTAATTTTTATATTTTCAGTTGGTAACATTCCGTATAACACCACGGAGACTGATCTTGGAAATATGTTTTCGTCTTGTGGCGTTGTGACTAACGTTCGGTTTGTTTTTAACTTTTTAAGATAAATTGTTGTTATGGTGTAGTGGGTTAGTTGTTTGTCTGTGGCTTCTGGAGGTCGTGGGTTCGAACCCCGCTGGGGTAAACATTTTTTAATTTGCTATTTCTTGGGCGTATAATATATCGTCCGACGCGTCTTGTCGGTCTGAATCCGATGAAATCAAAATTAATGCGATAAGTCGCTTCTGAACAAAATTATAATTTTATTCTTCAGCATTGTCATCGACCGTAACACCAATCGTCCAAAAGGCTTCGGCTTTTGCGAGTTTCAGGACCAACAGGGGGCGGATGACGCTGTTGCCAAAATGAATGGAACTGAGATGAATGGCCGTCCGTTACGCGTTAGTTATGCCAACAACAAGTGAGAAGACTTGAAGGTTTGGAGATGTCAAAAGAATTTTAACGATTTGTGGAGACTTTTTTTTGGATTTTGGCTTTTAATGTTATCAGAAAATTTTCATTTTGTTTTTCTTTGCCTATCCATTGATTTAAAAACTGCTTTTGTTTTGAATAAAAATCGTTAAACTTGGATTGTCTACTTAGGTTTATGTTTATCATTAAGAATACCTTCGTGAGATTTTGCGTTTTTTTGTACAAGACTTTCCATTTTCACGTTAAATCCATCAAGGATGACTACTACAATCCCTGGTTCGTTGGTTAATAAGACCAAGAAGCACTTTATGGGGATGTCCGCCCCAGCTGGATATGTTGCTGGTGTTGGAAGAGGCGCTACTGGATTTACTACAAGATCTGATATTGGCCCGGGCGTGGATTTGCCCGCAGATCCTGGGATGGCTGGGGCGGCAGCCGGGGCAACTCCTGCTAAAAAGCCGAAAGATGACGATAATGACGAACCTGAAGATTTGAATGACGCCAACTACGATGAGGTTTGTTTTATTTTAATGTCTGTTAGTTTGGTTTAGTGTGAAAGTTTTTAGGCCGTGTAAGAGATAGGTCGCGGGTTCGAGTCCGCTCGGCGGCCAGTATTTTTTATTTGCATGAAATAGATTTCTGATAGGTTTTTATGATTTTCTTCGTGTTTGAGATTTTTTTCTTGATAAGGGAATTATTCGTATATGTCCTTTTGTTGTTTTGCTGCTTGGGGTAGGTCATAGGTTTGAATCCGCTTGGATGACATTATTTTTTAATTAGTTGTTTTTTTTTTGAATTTTTATTTGTTTAAGATTCCTTTTTTGACTCCCCGACATAATCGTTTTAGAAACTATCTTTAACCCTTTCAATTTTTAGTTTGAAGGTTACGGCGGAAGTTTGTTCGCAAAAGACCCCTATGATAAAGATGACCAAGAAGCTGACGAAATTTATCATGCTGTTGATATGAGACAAGATGAACGTCGGAGGGATTATCGAGAAAGAAAATATAAAGAAGCTGTCGAAAACTACAGAAAAGAAAGGCCTAAAATTCAACAACAATTTAGCGATTTGAGAAGACAGTTGGCAACGGTTAAGGAGGAGGAATGGGCTTCAATTCCTGAAGTTGGTGATAGCAGAAATAGAGCAAAGAGGAATCCTAGAATGGAAACGTTTGTTTTTTTTTTATTTTTTGGGGGTGATTTAAGGTCCCTTTCTAAACTTTTGAGGTCCTTTCTCCAAACTCAATAGAAGTTATGTCACTGGTTATCTGAAATCTGGACTTTTTTCGGAAGTCCTGCTTAATAATAGAGTTTTTGGTTTCGCCAAAATTTTGGTCCCTTCGTTTCGACTTGAAATCGCCACTCATGAATACAGAGGAAGCGGTTGGTCCCTTTCCCCAGGAAGCTGGGAACTTCCGCTACTTATTGTTAGAGCACTGATTGCTCTTCACTTGTTGTTAGGATGATCCCGGCCTTACAATAGTTGACTTTTTTAGAACCTTTCCTTATCTCGTTCTCCTTTCTAACGCAAGAAATCTCTTCTTTTTAGTTTCACTCCTGTGCCCGACTCAGTTATAGCTTCTGCAATGGGCTATGGACAAATGAACACAGTAATGGATTCAAGTATTCAAAATGGAATTTCTACTCCTTATTCTGGTTTTCAATCTTCTTTGGGTGGTGGCTTTCAATCAACCTTTGGAGGATTCCAATCAATATTAAATCCTGGTTTGGTCACTCCAGGTTGGAAAACTGGGACAGGAACTTCTTCAGATTTGGATTTGCGCAAAATTGGACAAGCAAAAAATCGAATTATGGATATTCGACTTAACCAGGTTGTTAAAGCTTTTTAAGTTTTAATTTATGGAGGAAGTGTAGGCTATCGTGATCCCTGTCTACCTTAAGTTATAGCAAACGTAAAGTTATTTCACTTTTATTTTTGGCACCATTGTACTCATATCATCTTGACTAGTTCCTTTGTTTCTTCCATGGAGATTTTTGAAATTGAAATAAATTTAATTGCCAAATGAAGAGATTGTAAAAGATTTGACGCTCAGTAAAAACTAACACTTTTTTTTAATCGCAAGTAGGCTTAAATGGTTTTGCTTATTTGCATGTTTTTGAGATGGAGAAATTATTTCTTAATTTTTTCTCATTGTCCAACATTTGTAAATGTTGAAAATGTTTGGGCATTGATGAGTATTTTTAAACAAATTTATTTTTATTTTAATTCCATCTCAAAAAATTCTTGATTAAAAATGTGTTTGTAATTTACTGATAGGCGCATGATCACTTTTAAGTTTTCAATCTGATGGCAAATTTTCTTTCAATAAAATTAAATTTCATTGTAGGGAAGAAGGTAGATTCCAATATGCTAGCATTTATAAAACGTTTACTAGGCGGGGGTTTAAGATTTATTAAAAGAGAAGGTGTAAGCAATGCCCCGGTAACTCGTTGTCAGTAGGTAGACCACTCACCTTACATAGTAAGCGAAAGCACCCTGCAATTACTGCTCATGTCAGTAAATCACAGGATGTGCTATAGGCTAAACTTTTGCTCTCTCTTACCTTATTGACTTTGATTCCTTAGTAATTTTTTCTCTTTCTTAAGGTGTCGGATTCTGTTTCTGGTCAAACTGTGGTAGACCCGAAAGGTTATTTAACTGATCTTCAATCAATGATACCTCAATTTGGTGCGGACATGCAAGATATTAAAAAGGGTCGAATGCTTTTGAAGTCGTTGCGTGAAACAAATCCAGAAAAACCTCAAGGTTTGCAATTATTTTTAAGGAATTTTTACAAAAAAATTTTTAAAGGTTGGGTAGCCTCTGCACGTTTAGAAGAAGCTAGTGGTAAATTACAAGCAGCAAGAAATTTAATAATGGAAGGACTTGAAAGAATTGATAAATCAGAAGATTTGTGGCTTGAAGCAATTCGATTACACCCTCCTAATGTTGGAAAGAATATTGGTATTTATTCTTTAATATATTTTCGCTGGGAACACTTCGACTTTAGAAGATGGTTAAGGGGCTATTTGATAGTGATTTGTGTTTGTTTTTGGAACCAGGAATGGCCTGATTCTTTGAATCAGAGATTTCTTTCCTTTTAAAATTCACTTTAAAAATTTTTATTTTTTTAAGTTGCCAATTCGGTTCGTGCTCTTCCCCATTCAGTCAAAATTTGGTTAAAAGCTGCTGATCTTGAAATTGATGTTAAAGGCAAAAGAAAAGTTTTGCGTAGAGCTTTGGAAAGTAATCCAAGCTCAGTTCGTCTATGGAAAGCTGCTATAGATTTGGAGGATCCTGAAGATGCTCGAATGCTTTTGTCTAGAGCTGTTGAATGTTGCCCTTTAAGTACTGAATTGTGGCTAGCTTTGGCGAAATTGGAGACTTATGAAAATGCTCAAAAGGTTTTCTTTTTAAAATTAGAGTTGGTCCACTGCCCCCAAATTCTCATCTTCTCCCGAAAAGGTTCTCCCAACAGATGAAAAAATGAAAAAATCCTTATTTTAAACGCAGATTTCGATATTATTAAATTAGAGCTGCCCCCTCCGGCAATGATTTACCCGGTCTCCTGCCTGCTATTCCACAGTATCCCCGCTCGCTGAAAAAGTTCTCTCTGACGGGTTGCGGACGAACTCTATTTTATTTAAACGTTTGTTCTTTTATTAAAAAATCTTTTTTAAAGGTTTTAAACAAAGCTAGAGAAAATATTCCAACTGAAAGAATGATTTGGATTGCAGCTGCAAGACTTGAAGAAACTCGTGGACAGGCTAAAAGAGTCCCTATTTTAATTGAACGTGCTTTAATTTCTCTTCGTTCTGCACAAGTTGAAATAAACAGAAAACAATGGTTAGAGGATGCTGTTGAATGTGAGGCTGCTAATTGTCCATTGACTAGTAGAGCTATTATGTAAATTTTATTTTTTTTCTTTAAAACTTACGGGGTAGTTCATTTGTGTCCCAGGCTCAATGATGTTTAGGTCTTATAACTTATGGCCTCTGGATAGAGAATTATGAGAAACCAAAGAATCATAATTTTTGATTGTTTGTTTCTTCTAGTTATTTCTCTATCCAATGGTACCACGAACTTTAAGGAATTTGCATCCATTTATGAATTATGGTGATTGGAATTAGGGATGTCACGGATTACCTGAAACCAAGGACGTATCCGGGAGGAAATGGGAGAAAGTGAAATATAGGTCTAAAAGGTTTTGCCTGAATTATTTTATTTTTTATAGACAAAATGTCATTGCAATTGGTGTTGAAGATGAAGATAGAAAACATACATGGATGGAAGATGCAGAATGGTTTATAACACAACATGCAATACAATCAGCTAGAGCAGTATATTCCTACATTTTAAATATATTTTCAAAGAAGAAAAGTATTTGGACTAGAGCAGCATTTTTTGAAAGAGAATTTGGTTCGGTTGAAAATTATGAAGAAATTTTGAAGAAAGCAACAGAAAATTGTCCGGATGCCGAAAATTTGTGGTTAATGCAAGCAAAATCGAGGTGGCAGGGAGGGGATGTAGAAGGTGCTCGACAAATTTTGGCACAAGCTTTTAGACATAATCCTAATTCTGAAGAAATTTGGATGGCTGCGGTTAAACTTGAATCGGAAAATGAGGTTTTTTGTTGAATTTTTAAAAGTTATAAGGGATTAAAAAAATGTAGAGGGTCCGAAAAAATCCAAAAAAATTTCTATTTCTACTTTTGTTAAGTTTTCTATAAATAAAAAATAATTACCCTCAATGGGTTTCGAACCTTCGACTTATTTTTGTTCAAGTCTAGTTGTTAACCCACTACACCAAAGAATTATTTTTGGAAAAATTGTTGATGAGGTGAATTATCTTGTTTTTGACTTGAAATATTTTTTTTTAATTTCTAAAAAAATTTTTCTTATGATTTTTATTTTTTTTAATTAGGAATTTGATCGTGCAAGAAAATTACTTGAACGTGCTCGGAATTCTGCACCTTCTCCACGTTTTTGGATGAAATCTGCACGTTTAGAATGGTGTTTAAATGATTTGGTTAGAGCAAAAGAATTATTAAATGAAGGAATTAAATTATATCCAAATTTTGAAAAATTTTATATGATTTTTGGACAAATATATACACAAGAAGGCAATTTTGATGAAGCAAGAAAATTTTATATTGAAGGAACTAAAAGAAATGTTCATTGTATTCCGTTATGGTTATTGTTGGTTAGATTAGAAGAATTTAGAGGAAGACATATTAAAGCTAGAAGCGAATTAGATATTGCAAAAACTAAGAATCCAAAATGTGATGAATTGTGGTTGGAAGGTGTTAGAATTGAAATTAGGGCTGGACAGAGAGAATTGGCACAATCTATGTTGGCTAGAGCTTTGCAAGAATGTGAACATTCTGGTTTGGAGAATTTTTTAAATTTTTCTGGGGAATTTTGAGGGAAAAGAATATTTTTTGGAATATTCTTGAACTCGCTTTAAGGTGGAATTTTTTTTATTGGTTGACCACTAGGTATGTATGAGAGCTTTGAAGAAGAGGGCCCCTCTTCCAAATCGATTCCCTGGCTATGCCCTTGGTACCTACAATTTAAGGTCCACATTCTATTATTCTGATACTTGACCATGTTGAGATTCGAAAAAAAATTTTTTATAGGAAGACTTTGGGCAGAAGCTATATTCATTGAATTACGCCATGCTAGAAAAACAAAAATTGTGGATGCATTAAAGAAATGTGAACATGATCCTCATGTACTTTTGGCTGGTTCTAAGCTAATTTGGGCAGAAAGAAAATATAAAAAAGCGAGGGAATGGTTTATGAGAACAGTTAAAGTTGAACCTGATTTTGGTGATGCTTGGGCTTATTTTTATAAATTTGAACAGATTCATGGAACTCAGGTTTTTGTATTTTTATTTCTTAAATTGAAGTTTGACCTCCCTATAAGAAAGACCTTTTGGGTTGAAATTTTTTTCTTATGGGGTTTTCAAATGAGGATATAACTAATAATATAACCTCTCGAACCTTCCCCTTGTAACCATTGGCCCCCAACTTTTGACCTATAAAATAAAAAAAGCATATTAAACTGGAGTGAGTCTTTTCTCGACCCGAAACCCCAATCCTAAGAAATTTACGAAACCCGCCAGAAACCAGACACGAAATTTTTCTCAAGGTCTATCATTGTGTTAAACTATAGTGAGGTTCGATTGTTTATTAATTCAATCAATTCAAAATATTTTTTGCAGGAACAAAAAGATGAAGTAAAGAAGCGTTGTTTACAAGCCGAACCGCGTCATGGAGAACTTTGGCAAGCAGCATCAAAAGACGTTAAAAATTGGCGTAAAAGAACGGGGGAACTTTTAGAAATAATTGCTGTTAAATTGGAAATACCTACATAAATTTTGGATATTTTTTGATCTCCCCCTCCTTTTCATTCTGTCAAAAGTATATTTTTATTTTGGACTAAAGAAAATTTTTAATAAATTTTTTCAATTTTTGATGATTCGTTTAATAACGAAAATTTTTTGGCTTTTCTTTAGGATATGCGTTCCATGATCTTTTATGCGTCCTATGTGCGATTATGCGTCCCATCATAATTCTGGGACGTATATCTCTGATGCGACACTTAAAAACTCTAATGGGACGCATGTCCTAAAGTATAGCCATTTTTTTATTCAATTTACCTTTTCAAAAAAAATTTTTTCCTTTCAGAAAAATGTTCTTTAAACAATTTATAGCAGCTTTCAACCAAAACATAATTCCTGTCCGCTATGAAAGATCTTTTAGAGGATTAAAAAAGTTGATGGAAAGGCAAGGTTTAGTACCTTTTAGTGAAGATGATCAGGCTTTTAATCGTTTGTTTTTTTTGAAAATTTTTGGAATAATTTTTAGTTATTTTAAGATCTGGAAAGGAGGGCTGGAATGTTGAAGCCAGTACATACCGTGGAGGAACAGATTGAATATATGGCTAGTGAAGGTTTTTCTTTTTCTAGACTAATGTTGTGTAGTCTGGGTATTGGACATTTTGTGACTACAGCTTTGCCCCTTGTCAAATATTGGCCCTGGCTTCGGAACATTCAAAGTTTTGGGTTGAACTCCATGTTTGCCCCTTTCCAAATCCTGGCCCTGGCTCTTCAGTCTTAGGTTGAACTCCATGTTGGCTCCGGATGGCGGACAGTTAATAATATTTCGTATAGGGATTTGGGTGGATTAAGAGGCATTTGAAGGGGCTGAGGCTATTTAAGGAGCTATGTCTCCAGCCATAACCACAGCTAACAATAGGACTTTTAAATATTTGGAGCTGGAGCACAAAACGCTTAATATCCAGAACTGTTCCTAACTCTAAATCCTTTTTAAAAAAATTTTTTTCAAGCTTATTGGAATGTTTACAAAGATAGACCAATTTGGGAAACTTCTTGGAAACGTAATTTACGTACACAATTAAAATGGCAACCTCCAACAAGACTTTTTTGTATTGACCGAAATGGACGTTTTAATGTAAATAATGCTTGCCCTGTTTGTCGAGACGAATATTTTTTCTTTGATTATAGGGTTTTTTCTTAACTTATGAATTTAAAAAAAATTTTTTTAAATTTAGAATCCAAAATTGATGCAACATTTTTTACAACCTGGAACTGACTTGCCCATATCTAATTTAAAAACTGGCTTGTGTATTGAACAGACAGTCAATCTACAAGCTCAAGTGTTGAAGGCAAAGGAAAATGGTTTCTTAAATTTTTTTAAATTTTGAAATTTATTCCCCCGACTTTGGATTGTTTTAGGAAGTTTTTTTAGAAAGGTTTGGTCTTGACCTTATGATTGGCATATAACCTGACTCCCTTTTTTAGTTTTAGGTAAGAATGTTCTCCTTTCTCTAAGAAAATCAAGAACGAATATTTTCGTTGTTTTCGAAAATTCGCTTTTAAATTGGGTGGGCATGCTTTCCTCTTAGGCTCATATATTTTTTTTTCAATAACTTTCATATTTTTTACTGGCCTTTTCGTCTAGATTTTGTCACTGAGTTTTCCCATTTATCGAAATCCCCAATCTTTTTTTCAACCTTGGTTCATACCCAATCTCTTCCAAATAATCTACTTAAAATTCTTTTATTTAAGGCACTCTTCCATTCAATGTTGAATTTCGTTATTTTGACTACAAAGAGTGGTATCCAGAATTATGGAAAAACAGAGAAGATGAAGCAACAAAGCTTGTTGGAGATGAAGAACTTCCAAAAAGAAATGTCTCTGTAGATGATGTTTATCAAAATCCAGATATTGTATTTCCTATACATAATAGAGATGTTAATACAAAATGGTTTGTTTTTTAATTTTTTTTTAATTTTTATTTTTTTAAAGGGATGAATGGTGGATGAGACAAGAAAAATTTACTAGAAAAGGACGTTAAATTTATTTAAATTTTTTTGTTGTTGAATTATTTGGATGAATTTTTTGATAGGTTTATTTAATTTTTTTGATTGGTTCAGATCGGATTAGTCTAATTATAAAAAAGATGCGGCATCTCGAGACCTTTCGAATGATATATAAATTTCCAATATTGATATTAGAAAAAGTTATGGCCATAAAACGCTTTTCCGTTGACGATACTCAAACGTCCCCTCTACCCGTATTATGGATTTAAAAGTAAATGACATCTACAAAGTTAGAGAAAAAATAAGGAAAAAATAGTGAGTTAGACGACAAAATTAAATAGAGAAATAGTGGTTAGAGAACATAATGAATGAAAAATAGTTTTTATTTATTATTTTTTATTAATTAGTATTTTTTATGTTAGTTTTTTCACCCAAGACCCTCACTCCCCGCAACACTTTCCCTTAATAAGTAGAATTCGACCTCTAGGGGTTTGTCATTCCACTTATACAAACCCTAAAATATTTCTATTTATTTTGGGTTGCTTCCGCTACCAATGAAAATTTGTTCGAGGGAGAGAGGAGTCTTTATTAGAGACCGGATTGGGAGGGTCGTAAGAAATATCTCGAAAAATCTCAACCTCGATAACCGAGATTTTTGTTCGAGATCTCGTTCCGGTCTTTTTAGTTTATATAAAATTTTCAGTGCATTTTTAATTTATTTTTTTCTGTTTTTAAATAAATTTTTATATTATTTTGACGAATAAAATTTGCTTTAATTTCTGTATTTTTTGAATATTGTTTTTTAACAATAGAATTATCTTTTAAATTTTCACTTCAATATTCTTCTCTTATTCAGCATGAATAAATCATCAACTTAAGCTTCATTAAATCTATAAATATTCCCAGACTCTAAAGCACCTTTTTTTTATTACACTAGCTGTTTTTTTCTAACGGAAGTTGATGAATCATCTTTAAGTTGATGTGTTTTTATCGATTATTTTCAACCTGATTTTTAGTCTATAATTTACCCTCTATATTTTGTTAAAAATTTTTTTTAAATAATTTTTAGATTTCTACCTTAACCTTCAAATAAAGTTGATTTATACATACCTTTAAAAACAAAATGTATTCACTTTCTGAATTGTTTGAAGATGTTGAAGTGAAGCAAATGAGACAAACAACAAAGCTCTCTTGATGTTATTATAAGGTTTTTAATTTTATATTTTGATTGATCAGTTCTGGTAGGAGGGTTTTGAGCTCCGTTGTTGCCAAAAAACTTCCATCCCTCTGAAACCTACACTCTCTAATCACTTTAAAGACCTATTGACTCTGAAGACCTACAACTTTTGAAAGGGATATCGAAGGATTGTTGTGTTTGAAGGGGATATGGATCGTTACCCACCTAGAGTCAACATCAGATACACAATCACAATACCGCACCATAGGTTCTAAAATACAGAACTGGCTACTTATCTCCATAACGCTAGGTATTTATCCTACTTATCCTTCGATATTCCCTTTAAAAATTTGTAGGTTTTCAGGAGACCTACAAATCTCCCAGGTTACTTTTTATCTCTCAGGTTACTATGTCTTCAAGATTTTGATATTCCTCAGATTTTAAGTAAAAATTTATTATTTTTAAAGTTGTTTGGCTTCTCTACTTACTGCTTTGGATGATGTAACTAAACAAGAAGTTACATCATTTTCTGCAAGAATTGGGAAAATTTAGAGGAATATTACAAACAGCAGCTAATACAGATGTTAGAAGTAAATTTGAGTAAAACAAAAAAGGATGGAATTGCTTAGCTTAAAGGAGGTTTTTATTTTTAATAACTAAACAACAGTGATGTCACGGGTTGGGAAAGGATCTGGATCAGGTCTCCAAAATTTTTTTCGGAGATTTTATATAGAAACAAAGGTGGTCTTCGGATCGGGTAAAAGCCGGATTTTGGAAATCTTCTCTGATCTGGTAACTGGTCGAAACAATGGCCTGTTTCAGTTTCGTGTACCCCGTGACATCCCTTTTAAACGATTACCCGTTCTCGAATAAAGTTCAAAAAAATTATTTTCTAGATGACATGTGGTACAATGGAGTAGCATCTAATTCATCTTCAACTCAACCAACTTCAACTCAACAATATTTCCCCATTCTCTTTCCTAACCTTTGGGGATGGGAGTAATTTCGGACAGAACTTGCCACTTATTAAACCTTACAGTTTTTTAAATAATGTTTTTCAGTACTTCGTCAACATCTTCTCAACATGCTTCACTTCCTGGCTAAATTTTATGCCGTGGCGGTTTCAAGACTCTTCCTGGCTAAATTTTATGCCGTGGCGGTTTCAAGACTCTTCCTGGCTAAATTTTATGCCGTGGCGGTTTCAAGACTCTTCCTGGCTAAATTTTATGCCGTGGCGGTTTCAAGACTCTTCCTGGCTAAATTTTATGCCGTGGCGGTTTCAAGACTCTTCCTGGCTAAATTTTATGCCGTGGCGGTTTCAAGACTCTTCCTGGCTAAATTTTATGCCGTGGCGGTGTTAATTCACTTCCTGGCTAAATTTTATGCCGTGGCGGTTTCAAGACTCTTCCTGGCTAAATTTTATGCCGTGGCGGTTTCAAGACTCTTCCTGGCTAAATTTTATGCCGTGGCGGTTTCAAGACTCTTCCTGGCTAAATTTTATGCCGTGGCGGTTTCAAGACTCTTCCTGGCTAAATTTTATGCCGTGGCGGTTTCAAGACTCTTCCTGGCTAAATTTTATGCCGTGGCGGTTTCAAGACTCTTCCTGGCTAAATTTTATGCCGTGGAAGTGGAGCATCAACTCAACAACATCTCCAACTCAGCAACATTAACCAACTTCTTCAACTCAACAGCATCAACTCAACCAACTTCAACTCAACAGCATCAACTCAACCAACTTCAACTCAACAGCATCAACTCAACCAACTTCAACTCAACAGCATCAACTCAACCAACTACTTCAACTCAGCAACATTTTCATTCAACAACAACTTCAACTCAACAACAGTTTGTTTTATATTTTTATATGTCGCAAGTTTTGTCCGAAATGTCATGGGCGTTGAATTATCCTGACCCACCCAATCCCACCGGGAGATCCTTGTTTTCCCTGTTTCCCACCTTTGAAAGGAGGTTTCTCTTCCATAGCACACGAGATGATCGTCAACAATAAGCGAGAAATAACAATTATGTAATGATTGAATTGGCAAAACTACTAATTCAGGACCAATCGTTCAATTTATTTTTGAGTTATTTTTTATTAATTAAGAAAATTATAGAGCTTTACTGAAGACAATGCAGACTTTGGTGCCGAATAAAAAATGTTTTCGGCATTTTGGAGGTCTTATTGAGTTTATAGCCGCTGAATTGGTCATCTGAGACGATGAAAAAGGTTTTTATTTTACTTTAAATTTCTTAGGTTTGGAACTTATGTTGTTTTAGTTTTATATTATTTTCTAAAAAGTAGAACCTAAATTTAAATACGAATTATTGAGAGTTTCTTGGTTTTCCTTTTTCTGAGTTGAAGGTTCGGTTCCTTCCTGTATCAAGGTTTTTATTTTTGTAAAAGTTTATGTTTAGCCCAAATTTAAACAATAAGTAACCTCACTCTGAAAGATTTCCAAACTTGGAGTTTTGTAACCAACATAAATTCCAAACCTTTTAGTTTCTTTGACAATTTTTTTCATTTTATAAATCTAATTTGTGGTTTTCATATTTAGTAAATTCTCTTTTAGTCTTTTGACTCTTCCATTAGTTCTACTGCTCGAATTGATAATGGGGAAAGAAGATTAAAGGGAAAAGAAAGACCAAAAATGTCACGAAGAATAGTACAGCAAACGAAAGTGAAAAATCTTCAATTAATAATTCTGATGCAGAAAATTGTGTTGATGATCCTACTGAGACTAGGTTTGTGAATTATGAAAATTTTTCCGATATTTTTGCTTGATAATCATACTAGACTATTTATTTTAAACATTTACTAATTTAAGATCAACTTCACAATCAATTTCAACAGCCCACACTAGCGGAATCGGCACACTTCTGTTGCGGAACAAAATACTTATGGAAATCTTTGTAGTGAATCTACTTCATCCACAGGGACAAAACAATTCATTAGTCTTGAGGTTATTAAATAATGTATATTAAATAATTTAATGCGTGATCCAGACTTCAAAATATGTGGATTTTCTGTCACTTCTTTAAAAGAGAATTCGATTTCCAATGGAAGGTCTTCAAACATCAGCGAAAGAAGTTTGAGTATTTGTAGTGAATTAAATTCGAGAATTATGTTTCAAAGAGGTGGTAGAAATCGAGCATATGAAGAATCAAACAAGGTATCTTATATTAATTAAATTGCCCTGTTTGTCGAGACGAATATTTTTTCTTTGATTATAGGGTTTTTTCTTAACTTATGAATTTAAAAAAAATTTTTTTAAATTTAGAATCCAAAATTGATGCAACATTTTTTACAACCTGGAACTGACTTGCCCATATCTAATTTAAAAACTGGCTTGTGTATTGAACAGACAGTCAATCTACAAGCTCAAGTGTTGAAGGCAAAGGAAAATGGTTTCTTAAATTTTTTTAAATTTTGAAATTTATTCCCCCGACTTTGGATTGTTTTAGGAAGTTTTTTTAGAAAGGTTTGGTCTTGACCTTATGATTGGCATATAACCTGTCTCCCTTTTTTAGTTTTAGGTAAGAATGTTCTCCTTTCTTTCTCTAAGAAAATCAAGAACGAATATTTTCGTTGTTTTCGAAAATTCGCTTTTAAATTGGGTGGGCATGCTTTCCTCTTAGGCTCATATCTTTTTTTTCAATAACTTTCATATTTTTTACTGGCCTTTTCGTCTAGATTTTGTCACTGAGTTTTCCCATTTATCGAAATCCCCAATCTTTTTTTCAACCTTGGTTCATACCCAATCTCTTCCAAATAATCTACTTAAAATTCTTTTATTTAAGGCACTCTTCCATTCAATGTTGAATTTCGTTATTTTGACTACAAAGAGTGGTATCCAGAATTATGGAATAACAGAGAAGATGAAGCAACAAAGCTTGTTGGAGATGAAGAACTTCCAAAAAGAAATGTCTCTGTAGATGATGTTTATCAAAATCCAGATATTGTATTTCCTATACATAATAGAGATGTTAATACAAAATGGTTTGTTTTTTAATTTTTTTTTAATTTTTATTTTTTTAAAGGGATGAATGGTGGATGAGACAAGAAAAATTTACTAGAAAAGGACGTTAAATTTATTTAAATTTTTTTTTGTTGTTGAATTATTTGGATGAATTTTTTGATAGGTTTATTAAATTTTTTTGATTGGTTCAGATGGGATTAGTCTAATTATAAAAAAGATGCGGCATCTCGAGACCTTTCGAATGATATATAAATTTCCATTATTGATATTAGAAAAAGTTATGGCCATAAAACGCTTTTCCGTTGACGATACTCAAACGTCCCCTCTACCCGTATTATGGATTTAAAAGTAAATGACATCTACAAAGTTAGAGAAAAAATAGTGAGTTAGACGACAAAATTAAATAGAGAAATAGTGGTTAGAGACATAATTAAATGCAGTCTTTTGCGGCCGTTTCAGTGCCACAGTTCAGAGCGAAATGGTTACTGTAATAGAGGGGGAAACACAATTTCAGGATTTAAAAATCAGAATTAATAAACCAGAATCAACTTTTAATAAATATATTCTGTTTTTAAGTTTGTATCAGAATATCGACCTTCAATGCATTTCCCTCGTGGTAAAAGAAGTTCATTAGCAACAATATTACCTTCTTTAAAATCACGATAAATACTTTAAGTTTTCTAGTTTATAAAATTTTACTCTTCAAAGTCTTAATAAACATCCAAAAAATTGTCTAGTTTAATCACAAAAAATTTCACAAAAAGAAAGTTTTTCTTTTGTGAGAAATTTGAAATTTTATTCAATTTAAAAATTTGCCAAAATTTGGCGTTATGTTTCATGCGCCAAATATATGACAGTTTATCCCAAAAATTAATTTTGTTGAGTCCCGGACAGTTGAGTCTGACGACTGAAAATTAAAGAAATTAAATAGGACGGTTGGGTGCGGAAGTTGAGTGCGATGAGGGAAACTCTTAAAAAATTTATATTTTCAAAAAAATCGATATCAGTCGATACCAATCGATAATTATTTTTAAAACTAATTCTTAAATATTTATATTTACAAAAAATCGATATCAATCGATAAAATCGATACTAATCCATAATTTTACTTATAAAAAGTTAAATTCTCAAAAGATCGTTACTGATCTATAACTATTTTTTAAACGATTTATATTCTCCAAAAAGATCGATAAAATCAATACTAATCGATAATTTATTTGAAGGAATTCTTAATTTTCACAAAAATCGGTTTTTAATTTTTGCCATTTCGCTCTTAAAATGAGCACCGAACTGGCCATAAATACTAATATTTATTTTTTTCTCTAACTACACTATTTCATTATTATAATTTCTCTAAACAACATGGAATTTACTAGTTTATTACGGTAAAGTGAGGAAAAATAAAATTTGACTTCTCTAATCCCTTCATGATTTTGCTTGTCTAAGCAATGGTCAGAGAAAAAAATCAATAATCAAGAGAGAGACTGCAATAACCAGAGACGATGGAGACAATTAGTGTAATTCTCTCATTTCCTTAAAGGAGAGGGGAAGTTAAGTCTTGCGCAAGCACAGATTTTGATGTTAATTAAATATTCTGATAAGAAAAACACCAATCTCCATTATTAAAAATTAAAAAAAGAAAGAATACAACATTTTTAAATTATTTAAATATTTATCACAACACTTTTAAAACCTCTTTTTCTATTCTATAATGTTCCCAATCATCAAACTGACTGTCTCATCTGTTGATCTAAAAAATCAGAAATTTTTTTGGAAATCTCCCCACCCCCTCCCCCATTTACCTAACAGCCAAATTAATAGTCACAGTTTGGTCAGAAGGATCCAAAGCCATTCTTATACGACACAAAACATTAATTCCTCCTCTAAATATTCCAGAAAGTAGCAAAGTGTGGGAAGATTTTCCTTCAGGTACACGTTCTGAATGTTCAACAGGCAAAAGGCCAATACATTTTAATAAGTTCTTTACGGCATCTAAAAGAGAGAAAGAATTTGTGTTTAGGAAATCTATTGGAGGACTGGTTTTTCAAAAACAAATTTTTATATAAAATTCCCTTCTCCGTAAAAATATTTTTTTCTTTAACCGCTCTATTAAAGGTCCCAAGAAAATCCCCAAAAAAAATTTTAAAAAACCTTCAAGAGTATTAACTGTAGACAAAGCATAAGTCTCATCAACTTCATATTTATCTGTCAACGCTTCCCAAGCAGTAGAGAATGATCCTTTTGGTAGTATTGGTAATAAATAATCGGCAATGGTTACTTCAATTGATTCGAGCTGGAAAAAAAATTTTAAACTTATGGATTGAAGGAATAAGGAAGCTTATTTTCAATGCTATAACCCAACAAAACAGAATAGAACCAGAGCTATCCTCTATAGCTGTACTCCAGGGAAAATCTAGATTTAGTCATGGAAACTGAAAAAACGCCTGGTGGACTTAGTTATTAGTATTAGTTATTATTATTTATTAGTATCGGTAATAAATAATCGGTAATGGTCTCTGGATTTTCCTAAGACCTGCTTTTTGGGGCAGATTGTTCCTGGAATACACTCAACAACCCTTCTTTACTATCAAAAAGAACTTGGAAATGCTTCTCTTAATATAAAGGTCTTATCTTCTCTTAATGTAAAGGTCTCTTCCCCTTCCCACACTATAACCCCTATAAATTCTCAAAAAAATTCTCATACCGCATAAACATCAGCATAAAATTCTTCAGATTCAGGTTCACCAGTTGCTGGATCAACATCTCTAACTTTAAATTTTAAAGTTGCATTAAATGTCCCAGTTAATCTTCCATCTTCTGGCATTTTTAACAAAACATAATTTACATCAGTTTTGGAAACTGGCAAAGATTTTATTGGTAAATTTAATTCAATTGCCCAATTGTCATACTCATCATCTGGTTCATCTTGAGGTTCTAAATGAACATAAACATCCTCCAAAAGTTGATCATTCACTGTATTTCGACAATCAAACTTTAAAGAAAAATAAATTTATCTTTCAAAAATTCTTTTTTTCTGGGGGTATGGAATAAAAGAGAACCATCGAAAAGCGCGTCTCGTAGACACCAGATGCATCCCAGTTACCGAAAGTTTTCCTGGGGAAGGGTCCTCCTGGCTACGCGCTCATCACATACTGAATTTTGGAAAGATCTCGGTTTTTGATCCGGTTCATCTCAACAAGAGATCAAGAAAGCACTTCGGATATGCCTCGGTTACATCTCTCTCTTGTCGAGACGTGTCGTTAGGCCTGTTTTAACTTTGTGATAGAGCCCGGACTGCGAAAGACTTCCCCCACAAAATTATTTAAAAAACCTGTAAAAGCACATAATCATTAAAAATGTGTTTAACACAAGAAACATTATATTCAGTCACACTTTCAGTCAATTCAAATGTTGGTGAAGATTTGAAAAGAGGGCCAAGTTTTTCAAATTGAGGAATTGCCGAAATTTGAGCTTAAAAAATAAAAGAGACATTTTATCCCACTCCTCAAAAAAACTAAAAAAAACCTGCAAATATTTCCATTCTCGAAGCTTTACTTTCTTTTTTAATAGGCTCTTCAATTAACATTGTTGATTTCTTCTCTTTTTTAGCATTATTAGTTAATGGCTCCAAAGACAATGGGACTTGTTTAATATCAAAAGGTTCCTCAAAATGTTCATTTTGGACATATTTTTCTAATGAATGTTGAAGACCAGCAATTGAAACCTTGAAAATTAGGTTCGAATATATGGTCCATCAGGTTTGGATCGGGTTAAGAATAAAGTCAGATCGAATTTCGGATCGAAAAAAGTCTGGGCTTCGAGTAACCCGTGACACACCCTTGGTAAATACACCTCTAATATTGGCATATAGGTCCTAATTGCTGCTGAAGACGTGACTCATTCTAGTAAGATTTCTCTACAATGAGACTACTCTTTTGTGCCGGTGTCAAATATCGGGGCTTGGGAGGGGCTTAAGTAAAAAGAGGGAGGATCATAGAATATCATTACCAAAAAAATTAATGTAAAAAAACACAAACTTTAAGTGTATCCAAAATATATGTAACAATAGCTGTTTGATCTTCACTCTTCAAAATTGACAAATATAAAGTAGCTCTATCTCTAACTTCATCATCTGTATCCAATAAACAACGTTTTAATAAAATTATAATATTTGGACGTAATTTTGGACATTCAGCACCAAATTTTGCTAATGCTGTAACAGCCGCTGCACGAACCTTTAAATAATTTAATTTTTATTTTTTAAAATTCCTGAATAGAAAATGAACCACAGAAATAAATAAAAAGAGGAAAGCGGGGAAGGGGGAAGGGAATGCAAGTCTCAAACATTCAAAATAATCGCTTCATTTAACTTTATAATCATTTATGAATTAAAAACATATTTTAGGCCTTTTAGTTATCATCATTGACCGGCACAATTTAAAAATCGGAACTTGGGGCACAGATTGAAATAAGAAGTCTTGCAGACTTGTATGGGCAAAGAACAACTGATGGCCTTTTTCCTACTCTTTACAAGTGTCATAATCAAAAAGGCGATCCTTAAGACCCAGTCCAAAGAAAGAAATTTTCCTCGAAAAAATTTCCCTCGATTTTTCCTTTACATGGCAAGAGTCCCAAGAATCATTAGAAAACCAAATTCCCCACCCCTACAAATTTTAACAAAAAAAGAAAAAACCTGTGTAGTCTCCAAAATAACACGATTATAAATAAATCTAATATATCTTGCTGGATGGTTTGTTGTTGGCCCTTCTCTTCCCAATAAATGTAAAACTTTTGTAGCCAAAGCAGCATGTTCACAATCCTCAATAAATTCACATAAATGTGAAAGTCCCAAATCTTTAGCATTCGAATTATCTTCAACAATTGCAATTATTGTATCAACAATAGCTTTCTTATATTCAAATCCACCCTCATCACGTAACATTGAAGCTAAGAAATTCATTAAAGTTGCATGTTTACGTGGATAGCGAACACATAAAGAACGAATTGCTTCGATTACAACAATCTTTAAAAAAGAAAAAATTAGTGATACAATTTATCCCCCAATTTTCCCACTTTTATTAAAGAAATTTCTCTATATGTCCTATATCACCCAGTCTTAAGGCCAAAATAATAATAATATGGCCAAAAATAATTCCCAAAAGTCCGCAAGTTTTATCCACAAAAATTGATATTCTAATTTTTATGAAGGAATTATTAATGGTGATTTTTTTGAGCATTATCGACATTTAGAGCATAATAAAAAGCCCCGAACATTCCAATATATTTTAAAGAAAAAAACAAACTTTAAATTCATCACTTATTTCACTAACAAAAGTCCCAATTTGTTTCATTAAACGTTCAACAGAAGCTTCGGCACCAGTTTTTAAAAGTGTAGTTATTGCTAACGTTGCGATAGAGCGATTTTGATCCGTTATGAGTTGTTCCAAATCAACATTACAAGAAATTACTGCTTGGGGATAATTGATGGAAATTCGATTAAGTGTTCGCACAGCAGCAAAACGAAGAGCAGATTTTGGAGATGACAAAAAAATTTGAAGAACACTTATTGCTGAAGCTAATTCTCCACTGCAAAAAAATTTTTAGATGGTTGGAAATTAAAATAAAAGGTGAAGGAAGGTCAAAAATGAAATTTAATGAAATTAAAATTGTATGGAGGCAAATGGTCCGAACCGGGGACCCAACACCTCGTGAATCTAACATGCTAACCATTACACCAACACAGACTATTAAAAGTTAGCCTAAATCGAATTAAAACTAACCTAGAAATCGAAGGCATCCTAACAATAGCTGAAGCAGCTTCATAAACCACCATTTCGTGTTTATTTCGCAAACAACTTTCAATAAATTGGAATGCAATGCGGTCACTAAATAAAAATATTGTTTAAAATTTAACCAAATCAAAAAACCTTCCATCATCTTCTTCAACCAATTTTGCAGCTATTCGAATTAGATAGCAAATAGCCAACGGCGAGCGCAGTCCAGATTTGCTAAATTTTTGAACCATTTTGAGGATAGCAAGGCGATCACTTGAACGAATTTGGTAGAGAAGACTTAGGGCATGAAATTGGACCATATGGTTGTCAGAAGAAACGGCTTCTTGGACTTCATTTGCCCAACGACGAACAACATCTGGGCTTCGTTTCATTAAATGAAGTGAAGAAACTAATGCCGCTGAAGAAACTGAGGGTACTTTATCGACTATAGCTTGCTTCATATAACGCTCTATTGCTTGTAACATTCCAGTATCAGTTAAAATACGGCATAGGGCACGAATTGCAGATGGGCGATAGACATCTTCTCGGCCAGTCATGTCTTTAGTTAGGCTAAAAAAGGAGGGTTTTATTGGGAGAAAAATGATTTCAAACAAATAAGGAAAAGAAAAGGAACCATGTGGACGGGATCCACTCCATATCCAGAATCCTGGTATAGCCTGGAAAGTAAGCTTATTGTTAGAATTCCCCTGGATTCAATACCCTGTTTCTCCCTCAGACATAGTTGTTTTCATTCCCAAGGAGTCTACTTCGTGCCCAGACGCCCAGTCAGAACCTTACAGGTTTGGACTTCCCCTGGTCTTAGTTCCCAGGTTTTCCAACATAACCGGTCAGGTCAATAACCCACAAATTCATAGTCAACTCCCAAACTTTTCTTTAAAAAATCCCCATCCCTATATATTATCAAACCCCCAAAGATTTTTCAAAAAAACCTGCTAGTAACAATAATAACATCACTAGAAATTGTGCACAATTCTTTAATAGCCAAATACACCAACATTCTTAACGTAACATCCTTTGCTTGCCACAATTTCGTTATCGCAAAAAAAGTATCGGTAGCCTCAGTTTTCCCAATAGTCTCTCCATGTTGAATCAAATAGAGTAATTTACACAAAATTGGGCGACATTTTCTAGCATTTATTGGAGTTTCGTTAAATGCTCGAGTCTTTAAAAGTAAACTTTTATTCCTTAAACATTTTTAAAACTCTAGGAGGTAAAAGGCAATATAAACGTTTGCCGACAAACGTCTGCGGACATATATCTGACTATTATCCGAATATATGAGGTTCTAACCTTAACAAGTGTTTGACTACCAGATTTAAGGCAATGCACCTGAAAGAAGGAAAAAGGGGGAGAGAAACTCAGAATTACCCACAAAATCTATCAAAAATTAAAAAACAAACTTCTTGTACAACAGTTGCTTTGTCTAAATGATCGTAAGGATTGCCGGCTCCAGCTTCATCGTCTTTCTTGTCTCGTCGCATTTTTTTAATAAAATCGAATATATTTATTGTTTTAAAACCTTAAATAAACAAATTTTAGTTAAAAAAGTTTAATAAAAATTTCGAAAAATGAGTAAACGTGTATTTATTTTGGGCTCGTCGATAAGGAAAAAATTTGACAAAAAATCGAAGAAGCCATAATGAGTCAAAATGTCGTCACGGCCAGAAATTGATAATAGACCGGCAAGGGCAAAATCAGACAAAAGGGCGGTATGACAAAAAGTGGCTAAAAGATCGATCAGGCCAAAATGGTTCAAAACATCGATAAGGCTAAATTGGTTAAAAGATCGGGAAAAAAAAGATCGCAAAGCAAAAATGTGACAAAATATCGACGGTTATAACGTCTTATCAAAATAAATAATTATTTATTTACTAAAAATTAATTTATTTTTTTAAATTTCCACATTCTTTTCAGCTTGTTTATGAACAATAACTAGCAATTCTTTAGCTGCTTTAGCAACATCATAAGCTGCCTGACAAGCTTCATCAATATTTAAAGGCCTTGAAATACATTTTTTTGATAATTGTTTCATTGCTGCTTCCATTTTAAAGGCACATTGTTGAATTGATTCTATACGGATATATGAGTCTGGGATTACATTAAGTATTCGAATAATGTGATGATTGATCTGGAGAAAAAATTTTAATTAGAGATAAAAAAATTTGTGTCCGCAAATATTTTGCGGACAATCCGCAAATATTTTGCAGACAATCCGCAAATATTTTGCGGACAATCCGCAAATCTTTTGCGGATAAATCAGCAAAAATTTTTGTGGACTCGTCCGCAATCACATCTCGAATAAAAAAATTTTTACAGATTTGTCCGCAAAACTTTTGCATAAAATCTGAACATTTTTACGTACAAGTTTTTTATCCGCAAAAAGCTCAATCCTAAAAAATATTATCTTTAAAAAACAAACCGTATCAGCATGATACATTGCGTTTGTTTCTCTACTATTTATTTCTATATTTGGTTGTAAATCGGCCAATAATGCCTTCAAAAAAATAAATTAAAAAAAGATAAAAAAAAAAGAAAACCTTGATTGCACTAGTTAATAATTCCGTTTCCAATATTAAATTGTCAGGGAATACTGGAAAAAAATTAAAAAAATTAAATGTCCGCAAAAATTATTTTAAAAATAAAAATTTAGAAACCTTCTTCATTAAATATTTTATTCATATCATTTGCTTGTTTATTTGTTGTATTTATTAATTGTTCATTTGTTTCATTTCTAGTTGTTGTTGTTGAATGTTCAACATCTTTTTGTTGAACTATTTTTAGATGCTATAAAAAATATTTTTGAAATTTTTTTCTTTACTTTTTAGATAACACCAAAAAATTGACAGAAAAAAAGATCACAAAATAGCCTAACAACTAAAAAATTATTTGTCCGCAAAAACCATTTAAGGAAGGAAAACAAAAAAAGTATCCCAAAAACTGAAAAAAAAAATAATTTTCTTACCGAAATTGAATGACTCGAATTTTTTCTATAACTTCTCGTCTCATTATTAATATTATTTATATTATTACTTCCCAAAGAATGCTTCTTTTCATTATTATTAAAAGAATTTGTTCCATCAATTTTACTTGAACCAGCAAAAGAATTTAGTCTTTCTTCATGTCCAAGTAAATTATTTTGAATTTTCATTGAACTGGAAGAATGGGCTGAATGTAGAGGAATTGAAGGTATTTGTGTTGGTATTAAATTATTTGTATTGTTGTTAGTAGATGAATGACGACCACTAATTTTTGTTGATGGATAAGTATCTAATATAAAATAATTTAGAAAATCATTTTAAAAAATTAAAAAAATATAGAGGTTTCAGTCAAGTATTCCGCGATTCTCGGTGGGTTTATAAAAGATCTTTACAAGCAGTTTTTACAAAAAAAAATTTTGCGGACAAAAAATCCTAAATCCTAAACAAAAAATCCACAAACGTAGACTAGGGGGCAGACTTCTAGGAGCCAGATCCAACCCAAACTTCTAGCAGTTTCAGTCAATATTGTGGAGCCGAACTTCTTCCCAAGCAGGGTTTCCATGTTTATTCAAAAAAATTTAAAAAACCTGTAGAATAATTATGAACATATTTTTGTTGTTGTTGATTAGGTCTCATTAAAGTTGATGCTGACATCATTACTGCTCCGATTTGTGCTGTAGCATTATTTAAGGACACAGACAAAGAATTTTGTAAAGGTGGGGTTTTAGTTGAAGTTTGCTGTCCTTAAAAGAATTTTTGAAAAAATTTATTGTCCGCAAAAAATTTGCGGACAAATTTTTTTGTCCGCAAATATTTTTACGGACAACAAATTTTTCAAAAAATTCTAGAAACCTTGTGTAGGCGATGCTGATCTATATTGATTATATTGTTTTAACAATTTTTCATTCATTTCCTGTCGAATATTTGTTTGGTCATATTCTAATCTCTCTAATGCTCGTTGCATTTGTTTAAGAGTTCTAAAAAATTTTTTTTATTAAAAAAGAAACCGAAGAAAACCCCAAAATCTCAGAATTTGACATTTCCATTCTTTCCAATTTTTCATTTGTATCTCTCAATTTTTCTTTTAATTCCAAATAATTATCTAATGAATAAAAGTGTTGCTCTTGGTCAGAATGTAAAGTTTTATGATTATTTTGACTTCTAAAAAATGAAATTTTAAAAGGTTTCTCTTTTCCTTTTATGTTTGAAAAGTCCGCAAGTTTTATCAGAATTTTATGCCTCTAAAATGATGGAATACGTCGTAATGCCAAAAAGCCTAAATAAAAAAAACACCAAACTCCAAAAAGCCGTCGAAATGCCAAACTGTAGAAATGACCCAAAAATATTAATTTTTGATAAAAGAAGTAACTAGAACGACTTTTGGATCAGGAATTTTAGGAAAAAAGTCCGAGTATTGAGTCGGGTCAGTACCTGGGGATTTGGCGGAATAAGAAGGGCAAAAGAAGAAAGTTGGGTCGTTTTGGCTGAAAAAAGTCCAGGTTTCGAATAATCCGTGACATCCCTGGTGCGGATAAAACTTGCGGATCTTTTAGAAGCAACAAGGAAAAAATCAGAAAACCTATTTTCATTTGAACTTTCAGAAAGGCACAATTTCCCTCTAGCATTATTATCAGAATAAACACCATCCAATTGTTCATCACTCAAAAAAGAAATTCTAAAATATTTTTTAAAAATTAAAAATAAACTCCAAACAAAACTCATTATTCTTCACATCCTCAACAGGAATCTGTATTCCAAAATAACGTCTTCTAATTTCTTTAAGTAAATCAATTACCAAGTAGAAAAAATCTGATGAACTAAATTTTGCCAATTTTTGACGCATTTGGTTACGTGTAGCAGAAAGTTGAGGATTGGGCTTTAGAAAAAGAATTAAGAGAAAAGAAAGGTCAAGAAAGGAATGTATACTCCAAACAAACCCCCAGCCCCTCGGTTATAAAAGTCAGTCAGTATACACGGTTGGTGATTCCTAAAAGATCTTCGGATACATGGGACCAGAACTGACATTCGATCCAAAATCCCACAGTTGTTCTTGGTTTCAAACAAGGATAAAACCGAACTTTATAAAGGAGAAAGACGGAAGAAAATGGATAAAATAAAAAGCCGTAAGATGGAAGAAGCAACGACTCCGGTCCAAATCAACACATGGATAAAAACGAAAGGGTTTTTTCCCTACAAACACGAAGGGGTTCCTCTCCCTCGGATAATCCCAAAAAGAAAAAATTTTACCGGTAAAAATATAGCCACATGTTTATGCATTCTAATTTGAGAATTAGTTAAGGCAGACCATTGCAATTCAATTTCACGTCTATCAACCTATTTTTAAAAAACAAAATAAATTCTTTAAAAAATTAAAGAAAACCTCATCATAAACATCCTGTACAAGCCTTTCAAAAAGTAAATCAGAAATTAAATGTACTTGTTTTCCAAGATTATGCATTCTTTCGGAGATGAAAGGATCGACTAAATCGGGTATTAAAAAGTGTTGATTGTCTTTGTGTGAAGGTTTACGACCTTGAAAAAAAATTTTTTCATAAAAAAAAATTCAAACTAACCACAAAGAAAAAGAGAAAAATGATCAGAAACGTCAAATGAAAGTTCAATTATTCTTTCTGATAGTTCCAACTTTGAAAATTTTTTTTAAATAAATAATGAAATTGGGGTGAGACAAAATCGATCTTCCCAGGATCCTGTATGGGATAATTTCAAAATTTAGTTGGGGATTGGATCAATAATAATCTTCAAAAATCGGAAACCGAGAAAGTTCAAAAATATCGAATCGAGAGAAAAAACCACGAAGGAAGGACGTAATTTCGAAACAGAAGGACTGATCCCGTTATCCCAGCAATCTTGTCTGTCGCTTAAACCCGGGATTCCGGGGCGGAATTACTTAAATCCCGTACGTGATTTTGCCTGTTCGCACTCTAATTAAAAATAGTAAAATCTATTTACATGTCCTTCTTTTTTAGCAACTTCAGCAGGTGTTTGTCCACAAGAATTTTTACAAGAAAAATCGGCCCCATAAATCCACAATAATTCTACTTGAAGATCCTGACCATTTTTTGCAGCAATATGCTAATTAAGTTAATTTTAAGGAAAAATTTAAAAAAAACCAGAGGAGTATTTCCTTGATCAACAAAATCTGGAGATGCACCAAGCGCTAATAATCTGAAAAAATATTTAAAATTAAAATTAATAGAGTATTGATTTTAGTAAAATTTATAAAAAAAATTTTTGGAGTCGCTAATCTATAGTAGAATTATTGAAAAATCAAAATTAAAAACTTAAACACGCAAAACAAAAAGAAAACCACAAAAGGACCCGAACCCAACACCTCAAATAATTAAGTCAGAAGCATTACCAATTACACCACAGAGACACCTAACAACATAAGGATAAAAATATACCTTAATGCTGTGATAACATGCCCAGTTCGAACACTAGACCACAGCTGTTTGTTCCTAAAATATTTTTTCGTGGCTATTATTTAACTAAAAATTTCTTACAAATCATCCACAGTAAATTCGTCTTTTGCTGGTCTAATTGCATAAAGTAGTCGAACATATTTGTCATTGATAAATGCCTCCTTTTTAGGGATTATTGGATCACTAAAATAAAAATTTTTTAAGGGAAGGAATTTCAAAAAATTTTAAAAAAATTTTCAAACTTCGAAACCGGCTTTTTCTTAACTCTTCCAGAATGAGAATCAATTAAAGAATGCTCCCATATATTATTAGATCCATTTTTATATAAATAATTTATCAATTTTAATTGATTTGTGTGCCAAATCCCTCCAGTTAGTGAACGTATTTGGCTTATATGGCGGCCTAAAAATTTTTATTTTTTTAATTTAAAAAATCCAAAAATACTCAAATTTCGATGAACAAAGGAACATTCAGAACAAATAAGTACACAATGATTTAATGATGCCCATCCAGGATCAGAAGCTCCACAATCAGCACAGGTTAGTGTAAAATCTTCAGAATTGTTAGTAATATCCATTTAAGTGTTATTTTCCTGAAATTTAATAAAAAATAATAAAAAATTTGATTAAAAAAGAAGAATTAACAAAAAAAAAGACAAAATAAGAGAAAAATAGTAAAATATAAGAATATAGCCACAATCGAATATGGACAAAAATTATAGTCATTTGAAAGAGCTCAAAAAGAGGAGCAAAATTACACCAAAATCAATGAGCAGTCTCAAATATGGACTGAGATACAGACTTCTAAATATCGAAAAATAATTAACAAATCTAAAAAATTTAATGAAATTGGCGTTTATTAAAGTTTTGGCAAAACGTCAAAATTTACTAAATTTTTTGCCAATGAACATTTCGCCAATAAGGCTAAAATCCTCGTTTTGCCAGTTCAACCCTATTGGCAAAATGAGTATTTTTAGCCTTATTGGCAAAATATGTAATTGGCGAAAGATGTAACGCACTCCATTTATTTCTATTTTAATGAGAAAGACAGAAAAAGATGAGAAAAATGCTTGTAGTCATAGTAGCAGAGAAATTAGAAAAATAGTAGCTAGAGAAAAATATTACAAAAAGGTCAATATAAAAGGAAAGAGGAAGTAAAAATGTCAACAAATGATTTCGAAAAATTTGGCTTGGGTTTCTTTTTAAATTTGTAGACAGTCACGTGATTTTGTCCCAAAATTTTGTTATTTGTTTTGTTCCAATTTAGTGTTGTTTTAGAAAAATTTAATTGAAAAATGATGAATACATTTCCTTCAACAACAACTTCAAGTTCTTTATTCGGTGCCCAACCAACTACCTCAACATCTTTATTTGGAGCAAAACCTGGAAATTCTTTATTTGGAACAAACCCTTCTACACAAACTGGCAATCTTTTTGGAAGTCAACCTTCTACTGGATTTGGATCGACTGCTGGTGTTGGTATTTTGGGAGCGAATAAACCGGCGGTTTCGGTTAGCTAAACTGTTTACGAATTTAAAATATTTTTAGGCTTTTGGTCAAGTTTCACAATCAATTCCTTTTGGACAACAACCTCAACAGACCCTTTTTAATCCTGCTTCTTCTGTTCCTCCTGCCTTTGGGGCTACAACGGTATTTTTTTGAAATTATCTTTTTATCTACTTTACAATCATCTTTAGACTACTGCAAGCATTTTTGGGACAAACAATAATGCCTCTTCATTTGGTGGATTTGGTCAACAACAGCCACAACAAATTGGGGGATCTCTTTTTGGCAGCCCAAAACCTGTTCAACCTTCTTTTGGTTCGTTTGGAGGTAATCAGCAACCGACACAAGCATTTGGTATTTTCGTATTTTTTTTAATTTTATTTTTTCCCAACCTGCTACAGGTAGTGGATTATTCGGACAAGCTAACACTTCTGTTCAAAAACCATCGTTATCTCTTTTTGGATCAGGAGGGCAAGCTTCTTACCAACCGAGTGTATTTAGCACAGGTTTCTTTATCAGTTTTACTGGTTATGGCACGTACTACTAGGGATCGGAATTTAAAAAAAAACCTTGACTTTTCTTTTGGTTGAGGACCATAACAAGGTTCATGACCTTGTGTCAAGGAAAAATTTTTGCTGCGCCAATAAAAATCATGGTCTGGATTTAGATCCAAGTCAATCCCGGCGTGCTCTCGATCCTCCCAGTTTTTTTCGGTCCGAAACCTTGACCAAAGAAAAATCTTGAAATCCAGAGACTTGATCTAACTTTTTCTCAACTTGTGAAATCTTTTATTCTCGTCATAAAATTTACTTTTAGCAAAATTTACACCTCCATCTGCTACTGATACTATGCAATTGAAAGGGTCACAGCAACAAGTTCAAACAAAACAAATGTGTATAAGTGCTATGAAGGAGTATGAAGCTAAAAGTTTGGAAGAGATTCGTTGTAATGATTATATTGGGGGAAGAAAAGTGAACACATCAGGTGCTCCAACAAATTTTGCACAATCTCAGGGAGGTGTATTGTTTTCGAAACCCGGCACAGGATTGTTTTCTACTGGTTTCTCTTTTAAATTCTTTAAAATTTTTCAAATTCCCCCGTTTTTCAGTTACAACTACAACACCAACTACTTCAAGTTCTTTATTCGGTGCCCAACCAACTACCTCAACATCTTTATTTGGAGCAAAACCTGCAAATTCTTTATTCGGAACAAACCCTTCTACACAAACTGGCAATCTTTTTGGAAGTCAACCTTCTACTGGATTTGGATCGACTGCTGGTGTTGGTATTTTGGGAGCGAATAAACCGGCGGTTTCGGTTAGCTAAACTTTTTACGAATTTAAAATATTTTTAGGCTTTTGGTCAAGTTTCACAATCAATTCCTTTTGGACAACAACCTCAACAGCCCCTTTTTAATTCTGCTTCTTCTGTTCCTCCTGCCTTTGGGGCTACAACGGTATTTTTTTGAAATTATCTTGTTATCTACTTTACAATCATCTTTAGACTACTGCAAGCATTTTTGGGACAAACAATAATGCCTCTTCATTTGGTGGATTTGGTCAACAACAGCCACAACAAATTGGGGGATCTCTTTTTGGCAGCCCAAAACCTGTTCAACCTTCTTTTGGTTCGTTTGGAGGTAATCAGCAACCGACACAAGCATTTGGTATTTTTGTATTTTTTTAAATTTTATTTTTTCCCAACCTGCTACAGGTGGTGGATTATTCGGACAAGCTAACACTTCTGTTCAAAAACCATCGTTATCTCTTTTTGGATCAGGAGGGCAAGCTTCTTACCAACCGAGTGTATTTAGCACAGGTTTCTTTATCAGTTTTACTGGTACTACTAGGGATCGGAATTTAAAAAAAACCTTGACTACTAGGGATCGGAATTTAAAAAAAACCTTGACTTTTCTTTTGGTTGATGACCGTAACAAGGTTGAGGTCTTGGGTCAAGGAAAAATTAGACAACACTGACTCGATCCCCCGTTCTTTTTTCGCCCGAAACCTTGTCCAAATTGAAATTTTGAAATCCTCAGACTTGATCTGACTATTGTGCCATCATTTTTTGTAAAACCTAATCAACAAATAAAGCCACAGCCGGGATTATTTTGTTAGGGTTTTTGAATGTTTAACTAATTTCTATTTTTAAGCTAATACTCAACAAAGTCCAACTTTAATTGGTTCAAATCTAAATACTGCAGCATTTCAAAAAGAAATTATTGAATCACAACTTTCTTCACTTCCATATGGAGATAGCCCTCTTTTAAAAGTTTCTACATCTCCAAGGAAATCTGCACAGGATATTATCAGGTTTCTAAATTTTCTGAAATTTTCTGTAATTTTTGTAAAAATGAACTATCTGTATTTGAGGTCGGACACAAAAAATGGTGTGATGTCGTAATATTAAACGTCAAAATAGCAAGCTATAAAAGACGCCGTAACCAAACCTTTCAATTTTAGAAAGATGAAAAATAAACACTAAGAAAGGCGAATGGAATTTGTTTTTCTACATTTTTTTGGCAGCTTTTGTGTGTTTGGTATTTAGGCGTTTGATATTACGGCGTGCTCCTTAAAGGAAGACAACTTTGTTTGAAATTTCTTTTCTAAAAATATTTTTTTAGTCTTTCAAGGCAAATAGCTTTTGGTACAAAAGATGGTCAACAAAAATCTTCTACTACTACAAGCTCTCAAAATTCTTTTCTTGCTGATTTGTCTATTGTTTCAACAATTTCAAAGGGGACTAATACTTATGATAAAGAAAATTCAATTGCAGAAACTCTTTTTGATACAAGCTTAAGCTACAAACCCTTAATTATATTGCCGTCAGTTGGATTTGGTGCAGCATTAGGATTGAGACATGAGCCCAAATTGACAAAATCATTTGCAAGGTTTTTTGTTGAAAAAATTTTTTTAAAGAAATTTTCATTTTTTAAGCGAGAAATCTTTCATTTCTGGAAAATCGACATCACTTCATTTAAGTTTTGCTGAGGATGACACTAAAAGAATTAAATCGTTGGATATGTCTGTGGTTTTTGAGCCTTCTCCAAATGTATAACAATTTTTTTTTCAAGTAAAAATTTTTTTTGTTATTTTAGGAAGACAATTCATTCATTACCGATAAATCTTCTCAAGTTAATTCTGTTGTTGTCCCATTACAATTATCACCATCCATGGAGAGTGAACGTCCTACTATTGAAGAAATTCAGGTAAATTTTAAAAAATTAATGAGATGAGGGAAATTTTTTGGTTAATTAAATCTCATGATTTACAAGCAAAGCTAGACCCCAATTGCCTTGTCTCACTCAGGGCAATTTATCTGTTTTAAGTGGGGCTATTCGAGCATTTTCGAACCAATATAATCTTCAAAAATCGAGAAGGAAATTTTGAAACATTTAATATATATTTTTTTCATTTTAAGTCACCACCTGTGTCACTTGCTTCCAAAGAAGTTATTCAACAACAAAATAAACAACAGCAACAACAATCAATTCCTCAATCAATTCAACAACCACAACAGAAAAAATTCAAAATAAAATTATCTCGTCCAGAATATTACTCAAATCCTTTAATAGAAGATTTGGAAGCTTTATTTGACTCAAAAGGAATTTGTAAAATTGAAGGTGGATTAACTATTGGACGTTTGGGATATGGAAGTGTTTTTTGGAGAGGACCTATAGAATTACAAGAACCTTTGGATTTGGATGAGATTGTTCATTTTCGAAATAAAGAAGTTATTGTATATCCAGATGAATCTAAAAAACCAGAAATTGGATATGGATTAAACAAACCTGCAGAAGTTAGTTTAGAAAATGTCTGGCCAATTGATCCAAAAACTAAAATGCCAATAAAGGTTTTTTTTTTAATCTTTTTTGTCAAAATTTTTATTTTTGTAGGATTCTGATGAATTGATACGAATGAACTTTAAAGGAAAATTGGAACGTTTATGTGCACGTATGGATTCAAATTTTGTTGATTATCAACCATGTCGCGGTGTTTGGATATTTCAAGTTGAACATTTTTCTAAATATGGATTTGTAAGTTTTCTTTTTTGTTTTAAAATTTTTTTTGAAATTTTCTTGAATGGGGAGGGGGGGTGGGTTGGTATTTTTGTACATTATTTTTTTGAAATTTCAAATAATTTTTTGAAAATTTTTTTAAGCATGACGAGGATGATGACGAAGATATTATCGCTATTCAACAGATGGATGTTGATAAAATTCATTCTGCCAATTTACAAAATTTAATACAAAAAGCAAAAGTTCCTTTACGTGAAATACAAAAAACATTTGATGGAAATAACAAAAATAATAAAAGAGAATATTTACAACAACAAACTAAACGATTTGATGACAATAAAGGAGATTTTGTTGGTGAATTTAATGAAGAAGATTCCAAACTTTTCCAAGAACAAATAATTCGTAAAAAGCTTCGTTTTGATGATACTTTGTTTGATTCTAGGTTTGTTTTGAAAATTTAAATTTTTTAAAAATATTAGGAGGAGGGGGGCGGATGGAGGTACCTCACTCAATTTATGATACCCCTAATACAATCTTATCTCATAAGATGCCTTCCATACAGTTGACTCTCACTATAAGATACCAGAGATACTCCTAATATACGAATTGGACAAAAAAATTTTTTTAGTAAACTTTTAAATATTGTAACAAACAAAGAACAACAACAAGGCCAAATTTATTTTCAAAAATCAAAATTGGTTGAACGTTCACCAAAGTATATTTATCAAGGACTTGATTCACAAAATTTGTCAAAATCATTTTTGAAAAAATGTGGAATTAATTTTCTTTTGCCAAGCTGTAAAATTGGGTTTAGTCAAGGTTTTTTTTAAATTTATTAAAAAATTAAAAAAAAAATTTTTAAGATTTGGTTTTTGCTTCAATTCCACCATCTACACATTTAAATGCCGTTAATATTTATCAGACGAGAGTTATTGTTCCTACAGTTAAGGTATTCTTTTTATTCTTTTTTTGTGTGAAAAAATTTTTTAGATTAATTTTCAAATTACTTAGAATTTAAAAAAATTTTCATAATTTCTCTTCTAATCTAATTTCTCTTCATAATTTCTCTTCTAATTTTCATAATTTCTCTTCTAAAAATTTCAAAAAAAAATTTTTTCTGATTTCAAAAATTTGAAAAAAATTTAAAAAACATTTTTTTCAGAATTTCTTTCTTCAATATATTCGTCAAAACAATTTAAATCTACAAAAATCACTTGAAAATTTGGAATTAACTCAACTTGTTAAATTTGACCCTCCATCACCAATATTAAGTTATTTGGATAAATATTTAACTGAATCTTTTGTAAATGGAAAAGATTTGAATAAAAGTTTTAATGGAATTTGTAAAATATTGTTAATGGATTTGAAGACGATTGAAGGTTTTTTTAATTAAATTTCTTTTAATTTTTAAAAATTTCAAAGAGTGAGGGAATTTTTTTGTGCCTCCATTTTATTTTCCTTTAATTTCTCTTTATATGGTCAGCCAGATAAATCTAACATAAAACTCTTGGTTCTGACACAAAAAGCCCTTTGATTTTTTAAATTCTTTTCAGTCGTGGTAAAAATTGTAGGAAAAAATTTTCAAAAATTTTTTTCCTTAAAATCTCCTCAAAATTCCCCTCAAACTTTTTATTTTTTTAACAGATAAAATATCTCAAAGAATTTTAATGGGTGATTGGTTATGTGAACAACTTTCAATTGAGGACAACAACAACACAAATAATAAAAAACCTTTTTTAAAAATATTTAAATTTTTAATTAATGGACAAATTGAAAAAGCAGCAGAATATGCAAAAGAACAAAATTTGTTTAATTTGGCTTTGTTACTTTCTTTATATAAATGTCCTTCTGTTGGTTTAGTCAGAAATATGGTTGCTAAACAGGTTTGGAATTTTTTTGAAAATTTTTTGAGTTTTCTATAATTTTTTGAATTTTTTTCCGGAATTTTTTTTTGGAAATTTCTGTTTTGGTTTTTCTGTAGTTTTGAGAATTCTGAATTCTTGTCTCTTAAATTCTGATATGATTCGCTTCTTTGGGATTTGGGTCTTTGAATTCTGGAAATTTTGAAAAAAAATTATGAATTTTTTGCAAAGTTCTTTAGAAAAATTTTTTAAAAATTTTTCTGAAATTTTTTTCTAAATTTTTTCTAAAAAATTTATTTTTTTCCAGCTTTCAATATCTTTCAAACAAAATAATGTTGATAAAGATTATATCAAAATTTTACAACTTTTGTCTGGAGAATTTAAAAATTGTGGAGAGTATAATAATTTTGGAGGAGGAGGAAATGGATGTTTGGAAGGACTTAATTGGTTACAAATACTTGGTATTCTTATTTGGTATCATGCATCCCCTACAACAACAATGATTGAATGTTTGGATATTTTACAGGAATTGGTATAAATTTAAAGAATTAAATTGAAAAGAAATGACGAGGAAAATTAAATTTAAAATAATTTTTGTGTGTGGTTATTGGGAAAAAATAAATAACTCATATCCTCTTCCCTATATATATTTTACTAGAGGCGGTTGATTTATGAAGAAAAAGTTTGGGGGGGGTTTCAGGGTTCTCGACCTATCCTTGCCCCAGAGACGAGACCTCGGGGTGAGAGATAACGATTATTAAAACTGAAAATTTTTGAAAGGATAATCGGTCTCGATTGATTGACACATATTTTCCTCACAGATCCACCGTTTCTCAAAAAATATGTATCTTTTTATCCAGAATTTTTATTTGGTTTTCGGAAAATTTATGTCTATTTAACTCCTGTATTTGAACACACAATGTATACCTAAAATATTCTTTATCACAAATTTTTTTGTTTTGACTTTTTCTTTAAATTTATTTTTGGTTGTTACGAAAACAGTATTTTTGTCAAGCATTTTTCTTTGTTTTCTATGCAAAATTTATTTTTTTATCCAAATAAATATTTTTTAAATTCATTTTTTTCAATTCCAAACGTTCTAAATTCCAGTACCTTCGTCATTTCCGGACGTCACCTAGACGACACCCCCACATTAACGAACGATTTTTCTGGCCAAACAAGGAGGACAAACAAATAAGATCCCCAAAGAAACAATACATACTATAACCTTTATTTTTTGAATTAAAAATGTTAAAAATTATTCATCAAAAAGGAAAAATCATTTTAAATATTTTTAACAATTTTTTCAAAATTTTCTTCACGCTTTTTGCATTCTTTATTAATATTAATTGGAATGAATTTAATGCTTCTTTCAGTAAATATATTAGCTGGACACAAATCCTTCCCTTTTGGACATCCTTTAGTCAATCCAGTTATTGGGTAATATTTTTCATGAAATGCTGGGTGGTAGAGAATCTTTTAAATAAATTAATTATTAAAAAAATACACATTTTAAAATTACTTTTATAGCAGGCCCATACTTTTTAGTTTGCCATAATTCAACGGAAATAGAGGCGGTGTAGTGAGGGAGAGCTATAAAGGAAACAGAATATTTAATTCTGAAATTAAGTTGTTGTATTTTTTGTGTTTTCGTTTTGTTTGTTTAAAATCAGAATATTAAAGGGAAAACACAAAAGTAATAGTATTTCAGAATCAGAATTTTATGACAGAAAAAACAGAATTTTATCTCAGGAAAGATTCAGAGTCAGGATTTTAATTTTCAGAATTTTATTTTTCCTTACTCCTTTTATATTCTGATTTTAAATAAAAACACAAAAACTTGAAAAACACAACAACATTTAATTGTTCTGATTTTTAATTCTGAAAAAAATAATTGTGTTTTATCGTTCCCCCTTTCTCCTTGTATTTTTTCAGAAATTAATTAAAAACTCTACCTGTTCCAGCAACACTTTCTTCATCCCCTAAAGTGCACAAAAATCCAGCGACCGTCGTGTCATGCGCAGAATACGCAAAATATTTTAAATTAGATATCCAACTACATTTACTATCATTTTTATTTAAACATTCTAATTTTAGTTTAATTCTTTTTACGACATCTCCTAGCAAATTTCCTTTAAATTTTTTTTTAATTTTTATTTCCCCTAAAAAAGACACCTCCTCTTAGTCGAATCATTTCTGGCGAATAAATTTGTTGTTCTATTCCAAAATAGAAATCTAAAGCTCTAAAATTAAAGGAAATTAAACATTGATACTCTCGTTTATAGAACCCTCATTAGGTGCGAGAGAGGCAATACCTTCTATTTAAGATACCCTCATTATAAGATACCCTCTATTTAACATACCCCTCACTATAATATACTCCCTGTTTAAAGTACCCTTCATTATAAGATACCCCTCCCTTTTATTTAAAATACCCCTCTTATTATCAGGTAGCTTTTCTGCCCCAAGGGTGTACGTAAAAAAGAGGGGTTCTTTTTAATACTAACATAAAAGTCAAATTGTAAATGTGTTGCTGAATTTCTTTTGTAAGCCAATCTGGTTGAGTCATGTTATACAAATTCTTTAAAAATTATTAAAAAAAATTTTTTCAAAAATTATTTACTTCAATATAAATAATATCATCAAGTAAACCAATACTTTCAAGTGTAAAATTCACTTAAAAATTTAATTTTTTTTTGTATTTTATCTAAAAATACGAACTTTTTGTTTTTTCACTAATATATTCAAAGAATTTTGCATTTTCTCTTTTTACATTTAAATAAGCTGGACTTGTTCTGATTTTTGTAAAAAGTTGTTCTGCACGAGGACAGAAGGCATCCAAGTTTCCAATCTAAATTAGTAATGTGTTTTGTTTGTATTTTTATGTTTTTCTGATTATTATTGAATTCTGATTTTTAATTCTTATTTTTTATTCTGGTTTTTTTTCTGATTTTTAATTACAACGTATATTCACATTATCTGTATAAATAGGCACTGTATGTATCGGAATAGGTGTCCAATTTGATGGCCATTTCTTTGGCAAATCGGGAATGTCAATTCCCGGCACTCCAGAGGGAAACCTTTAAATATATCCATTAATTTAATTTTTAAAATTTTTTTACATTCCAGCCAGATTTGCTTGAGCACTAGCTAACGTTCTATTTACGTCTGTACTTCTTATATAAATCTCTCTAGGGGTATAACGCTCACTGATGAATTTATTGTCTAAAATATATCGTTTTCGAAGTAAATGGCCGAGAGAATATTGTTGACGCATTCCCAACTTTTAAATTAAAAATTTAAAAAAAATTTACAAAACAACTTCAGTAAGTTCTCCAAATCCAAACGGCCACCGATTTTCCCCGTTTGGATCTGTTGGGTATGTTGTAATTGGTGCTCTATCTCCGTGTCTCCATATCTAGTTAAAAATAAATTTAATTTTAAAAATAATTTTAATAGCTAACCGTGTGGACTAACAATAATTTGTCTTCCTCATATACTCCATTTTGTAAGGTATTTCCAAAAACCAGAATTAATAAAAACAACACAAACATTTTAGAAGGAAATAAAATTTCAGAATTTCTATTGTTAAATAAAAACAATCAGAAAAACACAAAATTTTGTTGTAATTTTATTCTGATTTTTAAACGAACATTTTAAAAGAAAAACAAAATCAGAATTTCTCTTATATTAAAGTTGGAAACATCTTTTTAAATGTTTTAAGCTTATTCCGATTTTGTAAAGGGAAATGAAAACACAAAACATTGTTTAAATGTTTTAAATTTATTCTGATTTAATAAAGTTGGAAAAATACAAAAACATTGTTTTAAACTTATTCTGATTTTTTAAAGTTGGAAAATAAAAACAAATAAAACGTTCTGTCAGTGCTTTTCCTTTTTGCTAGCAAGGAAATAAAACTAGCAAAGAAACAACTGTTAGGTTTAATTAATTAATTAAATAGGCTAGTGAATCAGAGATTAATTATATAGATTAGTTTACATTATTATTTGCTAGTGGTTATCTTTTAATTAAATATTCTGATTTTAAAGTTTAATCTCGATAAAGCGTTTCCCCCACCTCTCCCTCCTTAATGAGTCCAGGCAGGTTGGTTTCTGACGGTGACACCTTACCGAGTTTTCGACTAAATTAAAAAAATTTTTTTGGGAAATTTTTTGGAGTTTCTTCCCATTATTTTTTATTTTATTTTTTATCTAACAATTTGTATTTAAGTATTTTTTTCTAGATTCCAACAAAAACAACAACAACCTAAAAAAAGATAAAAATGTAGTTCCCCTGTCCAAGAGAGGAAAGGGCATTACTGGGAACTAACTTTAATTGGGTCACAACAGCAAAGAGGAGAGATTGCTGAATGATGGCAGAGTAGTTCCAGTTATCTGGGACAGTTCTTTTTATTTTTTTATTTTTCTTGGCAGTGTTGAAGTCAGTTTTTCTTGTTTTCCAAGCTTCTTTTTCTTCTCTTTAAGTACTGTGCAACTGGCGTTTCTTCCAAATAAAAAGAAGAATGAGAGGGAAATATGAAGAGAAATTAGAGAAAAAAAATTTTTTGTTTGAAGATTTGCCAGTAAGAGAGAAGGACAGAAATTGTTCCAAAAAACCCCCTTAAAGGCGAACGCTTGTCTACAGATGAAGATATATAAATTCGTCAGAAAAACAAAAATTCAGCCCCACAAAAAGGAAGAGCTTCGCGATGGGGGGTCAAAGGTTGCGTCATTTTTTGGGGTATAGGTCGTAGTAGGATGTGGAAAAAAATAAGAGAAAAATGAAGAGTGGACAGCAACCGCTGGTGAGGGAACGCCGGTCAGATTTTTTTCTTTTTTGACCTATTATCTTGCCAGACTGAACACTGGGCATTTTTATGTGTTTAATAGAGGAAGACAGTCTCTGACAGAAAAATAAAAAAAAAGAGAGGTGAATATTATTATTTTTTTGTTTTAGAAGAAAAAAGAGAACACCAAGACATTATTCTCAACTTTTTTTATTTTTAATAACTCAACAAAAAATAAAAATTTTTTAAAGCTTTTGGTATGGTTAAATAAAGAATTGAATAAACTACAAAATTTGAAAAAATCAAAATTTTAGAAGAAAAACAAAAAAAGTTGTGGCCTAAAAACTGTGAAAAGTTGACGTTTTTGAAGGTTTTTTGACCACAACTTTCTTCTAAATTTTCTTAAAAATTTTTGAATTTCACTTCATTTTGTAGCAAATTTAATTCTCTATTTAATCATACCAAAAGAAAATTAAAAAAATTTTATTTTCCCGAGTTATAGTTCATTAAAACATCCAAGTCAGTCTATCCAAATTTGCCTAAAAACAAAAAAAGACGAGCATTTCTTTACATTGGCATCTGCTACTATTTAATATATACTCTCCATATATTTTACTGACCACCTCCTATTTTTACTGGACAGTAAAAAAATAAAAAGGGCTGAGACTGTCCATTTTTACTGCTACAATTTTTGCCTTGTTGCGCTCCTTTCGTCTCTCCCTATTAAAAACTGAATAAATAATTTTCTGGTTTTATATCCATAAAAAGCAAAGAAGAAAATGCCAATGTAGGGAAAGACGACTGGCACAAATTTGATATTTATTTATTGTAATCGGGAGAAAAATGGAGACATTTTATTTAAATGGTAACAGATGTTAATAGAAGGATTTTTGAATTTTTTTCTCTTTAAAGAATAAAAAATTAAAAGATTTTGGCATTTTGCCTTTATTGACAGCCGAAAATTTTTTAAATTTCCTTTTAAAATTCAGGGGGAATATTCACAACAAAAATGAATGTTTCCGGAACATTACAACAACTTTTGTCTTTAGCTGATAATCAAAGTCAGAAAACAATGAATTTTGACAACATTAATAGTCATCCTCAACAACAACAACATAATTATGTTATTGTTTCTGAAGAAAATAAAGAAGAAAAAACAGAGGTAGGGAGTTTTAGAAATAAAAACATGTTTTACAATTTGCGAAATATAAATTTACATAAACATGTCTTTACAAGTTGTAACAAGTTTTTATAAACAGGTTGCTAATAAAGTTTTACAATTTGTAAAATTTAAAGAAATATGTTTTACAATTTGTAAAAACAATTCAAAGTTGTAAATTAAACTTTAAATTAAATAAACTTGTTTTTCCCTTTAAAAGTTTGTTGAAAACTCTGAAATAAACAATTGCAAGGAAACAGAAAATACAAAAACTGAAGAATATTGTGCAACAATAAATGGTGGTTGTGTTGAAGAGAAAAATGACGAAGAAGGAAACCAATTAGAACAACAAATTGAAAACTCAATTCAAAGACCAATTTCTGTTGATGTTAATCAATTAAATTTTGGCGTATCAGATATAATAAGAAAAGATGCAATATTTTTTAGGTGTTTTTGAAGATTATTTTCTTAAAAAAAAAATTATTTTTTAGTTTTGATGAATTCGAAAAAGCGTTTAAAGAATGGCAAGTTCTCTCTCAAGAAAAGTTCCGTGTTGCCAGTTCTGAAAAGCAAGGAGATGAGGATTCTGAAGTTTTTAAACGTTTCCGATATCGATATGTTGTCTATCATTGGTGAGAATTTAAAATCAGAATTTTAAAAATATTTTCAGAATTAAATTAGAACATTTCAAATCAATTAAATTTTGGCGTATCAGACATAATAAGAAAAGATTTTAATAAGAAAAGATTTAAATAAACTTGTTTTACAATTTTCTGATTACACCAAAAATATTAAATACAAACAAGAAAATAAAAACATTTTCAGAATAAAATTTAAACAAATTTAACAACTTTTCAGAATTTAAAATCAGAAAAACAAAACTTGTTTTACAATTTGTAAAATAATTTGTAGAAATGTTTTGTTTCCGGAAGATAAAAAATTTCCGGAAAATGTTTTTACAAAACTAGAGGTTCACAAAAATATTTTTACAATTCCGAAAAATTATATTACAATTTGTAATTATAAATAAACTTTTTTTCACCTTAAAAATCTTGTATTATATTAAGTACTCATTATGGAAGGCCAAGAAAACGTGGGGCTGGACGGCGACCTCATCAAGTTATTTTTCTTTTTTAAATTAATTTTCTCATTTTTCAGAATTATCTTCCTTGTGGGTGCGAAGCAAAATTAAGGCTAAATTATCATGCTCAAAATGGTGGTTATTTGCTTATTACAACTTTGGTGTCTAAACATAAACATCTACAATGTGATGAAAAGGGAGAATTTAATTTTGATTCTGATGGGGAGGATGAAGGAAATAAAAAAATAAAAAGTTCTCCAGAAGATGTTGGGTCTTGTGGTAAGGAAATATTGAATATATTCTGGTTTTAAAATCAGAATTTTTCGAAAATCAGAACAATTTTTAAAAATCAGAATTTGTGCTTAAAAATAAAAATTCTGATTTTATGGTCGATCAAATCACATTAATATTTGATTTTTAAGAACACAGTCCAAACAGCACCGGATCTTTCAAAACACCCGTTGTTGTCTCAGCATTTTCACCTTTAAGTCTACAACCATTGCATAATTCTCCTTCTTCTGGCGGTCAAAGTAGTTCGGAGGGTGCTGCAGAATTAATTCAACAACAACAAAAACTACAAAAAAGACCATCAGCATCCCCACGAGAAAGAAAATCTTCAACTTATCGAAATAATAAAACAAGGAATGGACAACAACAACATAAAACAACAACATTTTCTAATGCTTGTGATTCTTCTTTAGTGAAAAATGAAGGAGAGTTAGAAACTGCGCTTGCTTTAAATTTGGCTTTGGTATGTTTCTGATTTTATTGCATAAAATTTATTTGGTGTCTGATTTTTTAAATCAGAATTCTGATTTTTAAAAATAGTTCTGACTTTGAGAAATCAGAATTTTAGATAATTCTGGTTCTTAATTATGATTTTTGATAATCTGATTTTAGATAATTCTGGTTTTAAATAATTCTGATTTTTCTTTAATTAAAATACAGAAGGCTCACCACAACGCACAACAACAACAAACAATATTTCCAACAGAATCACCACAAAATATTCTCTCTACATCATTTCAGAATTTTCCAACAACTTCAAATCGACAAACCTCATTTTCTGATTTTATTCGCTTTCGACCACCTCTACAATCACAATTTAATAATTCAAATCAAAACAATAATTTATTGCCTTTAATTCAAGAATTAATTAATCGTTCTAATGGAAATATTGATAAACAAGGAAATTCTGTTGTTAATCAATCAGAACAACAACAACAACAACTTCTTTTAGGTCTTTTATCTCAACAACAGCAACATCAACAAACACCCCAAACATCTATTTCTACAAGACAACAACAAGTTGGAAATTCTTCTGCTTCCTTATTATCTGCTTTACAACATTCTATTTTGGTAAGGAAAAACATTTAAAAATATGTTCAGTTTGTTTTAAATGTTTTAAAAGGTTTCGGGAATGTTTTTATTTAATTCTGATTTTAAAAACATGAGGCACGAACAAATAATAAATTTTCAGAATATGAAATAAACATTTTCAGAATATTAAATAGAATTTCAGAATGAACATCAGAAAATGTTTATTTCATATTCTGAAATTTTATTATTTGTTTGTGTTCTAATGTTTTTCTAAAATCAAAATTAAATAAAAACACCATTTTAAAAACATTAAACATGAATTAAATAAAACAAATAATAAATGTTTAAATTAAATTCTGGTTTTTTTAAAAATCAGAATTTAATAAAGACATTCGCCTGTCTTTATAAATTTTATTAAATTAATTTAGCAACAACATCGTCCCCACCAACAGCAACAACATTCTTCTTCTTTCAACAATCAAATCACCCCTTCTACTTCCTCTAATAATAATTCTGCTAATATGCTGGCACTTTTACAAATACAAAATTTACTTCAAAATTCTCCAAACATTTTTGGGTTAAAAACGCAACAACAACAAACAACACCCAATTTAATTAATTTATTATCTGGTAATAATAACAATAAAATTATGGCTGCTTCTGCTTCTAATAATATGAAAAATGATACAACAGAAGCAAGAAGGGCAGATATAATTCAAGTAGAATTTTGTTTAATTTTCAAATTTTTACCAAAAAAAATATTTTAGGAGGCTGATCAAATTCTTCAAACAATTGTTCAACAAATGATTAGAACTAGAGATTTAGCCAGTTATTTACGTAGACTAAGACAATTTTTGTCTGATAATTGTTGAGTGATATTTTGAGGATTTAAAAATTTTCTGATTTTTAAGTAAAATACATTCCTAGTTGGTTAAAATTCTGATTTTTATGTTCAAATAAAATTCTGGTTTGGTATAAAATTACAAATAAAAAATCAGAATTACTTCCCAACAACATCCGACAACACTTATTTTTTCTATAAAACCATTCACTTCTACCTATTTATTTTTTGTTGTTTTCGATTCGATTTTTGATTATTTTTTATACCTCTTCTATAGCTGCCTTTAGTACTTATATATTTTTGCTTTTTCATAAAATTTTCTTTGGCCTTATTATTATTTTTTATTTTGTCTTATCGAGATTTTGGTTACTTTAATTTTGTAAAAAAGAAAGATACAACATGTTTTAATAAAAATGTTTTTCAATTTACAAATTGTAAAAAAATAAAACTTCTTTTACACGCAACATCAAATTTTTAAAACAACAAGTTTGTTTTGTTGTTTGTTTTAAAACAAGTTGCTTTGTTGCAAACAAGTTTTTAAAACAACATGTTTTACAAACATAAATTATAATAAAAAGAGAAACTTGTTTTACAAACATCAAGTTTTAAAAATTTGTTTTTATTAAAATGGATAAAACTTGAACATGTTTAGACAACAAAACATAGGGTTAGAGGTTGTTTCTATTCAAATAAATTAATATAGGTATCATTGTCAGTGGTTGAGTAATATTTTTATAAATATAATTTTATTAAATTATAAAAAAAGAAACAAACTTATTTTTGAAGGCTGTAAAATCAAAAATTTTTATGGCATGGGTTGCTGTTTGAATCGCTTATGAGAGGTATTTTTCCAGCTTGTCACTCTTTGTGTTGGAAATAAATATTCGATAATATGATTGAAATGTGTTTTTTAATTTGTTTTTGTTTTATTTTTGTGTTTATTAAAAATACAAAAATTTAATTTTTTAAATTAATTTTTTATAAATAATTTACAAAATTAAATCAACATTTTTTCTAAATTTTTTTATAATCGATCTGATCATTTTATAATTAATTTAAGATGGAACACCTTTTTATCAGGTCGCCACTCTTTAATAATTTTTAATTTTTCAACTGTGACATAATTGCCTAAACATAGTTTTTAATTGATCACAAATATTTAATGTATTTTTTATGTAAATTTTAAAGAATAATTGTATTTTCCAAAAAGTATTTTATTAAAAAAAAATACATACTTTCCGGAGGCATTTTATAAACGATGCTATAAACATCTGTATTTTGTTTTCCGGAAAAATACTATATAAATAAAACACATGTCTTTATAAAATACTTTAATGTTTTCGGAAAGCATTTGCTAACAAATAAATATTCCCCGGAAAATACATTAATTTTTTTAACATCTAGATAAAAAATCTTCCGGAAAAATGCGCATATAAATTTAACCATTTTACAATCCTGGAAATGTGTGTATTTTCCAAAAACACAAATAATTGTAACATTATTTTTGTAAATAAATATTTAATTAAAAGATTACAAAAATACTTCTCGTGACATTTTTCTAATTTTTAAAGAGAATTAAAAAATAATAAAACAATTCGGCTTAACTTTTAAATAGCTTAAAAAATTTTTTTAAAGTTGTAAAAAAAAAGTTTTGGCCCAATTCTCTCTTCTTTTTAAAAAAATTTATGTTCCTTTTTTTTAATTTTTTATGTTTTTACATCTCTTTTATTAAAATATTTTTTTTATTAATTTTTTATTGCCTAAAAAGGAAGAATCAATTTTAATTATTAATCAAATTTTTTATTTTAAAAATTCTAGACAAATCATGAAAGAATTAAAAATAAATATCTACCTATTTTAAATTTTACAGACTTTAAATAACTGTCATAAACACTAAAAAACACAAAGAAACAATTAAAATGTTTCCGGAAAATACATTTTGATCACCATGTTTTGGAGAAAATGTTTTTAAAGAAAACACATTACAAATATATCCTTTCCGGAAAACTTTTTCAGTATTTTCCGAAAATGTGTTTTCTCGGAAAATACATTTAATATAAAGTTTTCCGGAAAACACATTATTGTTTATTAATATATAGTTTCCGGCAATTTTTCAGTAAACATTGTGTTTTTCCGGAAGTATGTTTTCTCGAAAACACGTTTACTCGAAGTTTTCCGGAAAGTATTTTATACCTTTAAATAGCTGTCAAAAACACGTTACTACTTAATAGAAAATATAGTTCCGGAAAAACATGTACCTATTTATTTTTACTTGTATATTAAACCATAAAAACATTTTTAGTACTATTTACGTAACCCAAAGGTGATCGCACTTCGTTAAATAAATGAAATATTATTTAGAACATTTTTATATATTTTTTTTGTTTGTTTAGTAATTTTTTTAATTAAGTACTAATTTAAGAAAAGTAAAATATATAAATGTTTTTTTTTGTTTTTATTTAAAAAATGTTTATTTTTTACTAATTTAATGTTTACTTAGGGATATAAAAAATTTGTTTTTTTTTCTTATAAAACCTTAAACCTATTATAACTCAACATTTTTATTTTTCAAGTTATTTTATTTAAAATTTTTTACATTAAAGAAAGTTTTCCGGAATATATATATTAATAAAAAATACATTCCGGAAATGTATTTTCTGAAATGTGTTTACAGTAAAATTTTCCGGAAATATATAATAGAAAACACATTCCGAAAAATACATTTACATAAAGTTTTCCGGAATATATATTAGAAAATACCGTTCCGGAAAATATGTACTTTCCGGAAATTTTTTAGTAAAAGTACTTTATATTTTAAATATAAAAATATATATTTTTTTGTTTTCAGGAAAAAGTTGTTGTATTTTATATTTATTTTGTGTCTTAATTTCTGTCCTTATCAATAGCTACTAATTATTTATACACTTTAATTTCCAAATTGAACCACTCATTAAAAATATTTAATTTAAAAAAAGGGTGGGTATTTATAGCTTTTCCTTTTTTAGTCTTTTTAAGTACAAGTTAATTAAAAAATCTTAAGACTTTTTTTTATCATCTGATAATTTTGATTAAAATTTTTTTTGCTTATCTCTTTAAGGCTTTTTCTAATTTTTATTTTAAGACGTTTTTATTTTTTTTTCAAAAATTCAATGAATAATAAAGAATGCAACGTTTTATATTTACCAGAAAAACAACAAATACAATAGCACCATTTGTTGATATTGAGAAAGGGATTGGTGGAGGTGAAGATGGAAAAACAACAGAGAATGACAACAAAAAAATTAAAGCAAAATATTATAATGAAAATTGTTTTAAATTTAAAAGTAAGAAGAACTTTTTGTAGATTTTTGGGGGAGAAAAATACATGGGTGACGTTTTGTCCCGAGAAAATTTTTTTGAAAAAATTCCTAAAAATTAAAAAAATATTTTTTTGGGACAAAATGTCATCTACACAAAATTTTTAATTTTCAAAAAAATTTTTAATTTCTAGGAAAATCTCTTCGGATTCTTCAGAATGTGGCAACTTTATTAGAGGATTGGTTACTGCTTGCATTATTGGGAATTCTTGTAGCTTTGTGTTCTTTAATTATGGATATGGCTATTGAATACTTGCAAACATGTTTAGTAAACTTTAAAAAATTTTTGAAAATTTTTTGTAACTTTCAAAAAATATTTTTTATTTGGGACAAAATGTCACCTAACAAGAAAATTTTTTTGGAGGTCTTTAAAAAATTTCAAAAAAAATTTCCATTAGGTGACATTTTGTCCCAATCTAAAATTCAAAAAATTTTTCCCAATTTCAGGGCACGTTTTCTTCATAGAAATTGTTCGAAAAAACACTCAAGGACATTTAAACCTCATCTCTACTTACTCTGTTTGGGCAGGTTATATGCTTATATTGGTTCTGGCTTCAGCTTTTTTTGTTCGTTTAATTTCTCCTAGTGCTATTGGAAGTGGAATACCTGAAATGAAAGTTGGAAATAAATTTTTTTTAATTTTTTAAAATTTTATTTAGACAATACTTCGAGGTGTTATTCTCAAAGAATTTTTGACTTTGAAAACGCTCTTGTCTAAAATGGTTGGATTAACACTTTCTTTGGGTAGCGGATTGCCTATTGGAAAGGAGGTTAATTAAATTTATTGGAAAATTTTGACTGGTCATTGTTTAGTTTATGAGTCCAATGGAGCTGAAGGGTGCAGTGGACTCATAAACTAGACTAGAGCCTTTTTAAATTAACTAGTCTTTAATGAAGGGTATCACACAAAGGGTAATTGCTTATTCAGCTCCTTCCAATCTTATAGACAACCCAAATTTTTGAAGTCTCTAAATTCGAAGTTTTTTTTTTCTCGGGGTGTCTTATAATGAGGTCTTAACCATATTTTTTCTTTAAGGGACCGTTTGTTCATATAGCCTCAGTTGTCGCTAACCAATTAAGTCATTGCGTCCATTCAATTAAAGGTGCTTATTCAAATGAATCGAGAAGTTTTGAGATGTTGGCCGCTGCTTGTGCTGTGGGTGTCTCTTCTACATTTTCTGCTCCTGTTGGAGGTTTTGCAAAAAAAATTTTTTTTGAAAATTTTTTTAATTTTTTAGGTGTTTTATTTTCAATAGAAGTTACAGCAGCATATTTTGCAGTAAGAAATTATTGGAGAGGCTTTTTTGCTGCGACTTGTTCAACTGTACTTTTTCGAATACTTAGAGTGCTTTTAGTTGAAACTGAAGTTACTGGTAAATAATAAATAAAATTAAAAGTAAAAACACTTCTTTTTAAGTTACTGCCTTTTATCAAACACAATTCCCTAGAGATGCGTTTTTGCCGGAAGAATTACCAATATTTTCTATTGTTGGGTTAGTTTTGTGTTTTTTTTTGTATTTTCCGGATGCAAATTATTTTAAATTAATGATGAGGATGTATTTTCCGGAAACGTATTTTGGAGCAATATTTTTTCCGGAAATTAGAGAATGCATATTCTTTCCGGAATGGTTATCCGGTAATGTATTTTCCGGAAACATACATTTTCTCGAATGTGTTTCCGGAAACCTTTGTGTTTTTTATTTCTGCATTATTTGTATTTTCCGGAAACATATTTTGATAATATTATTTCCGGAAACTTATATACATTTTCTAGAATATTTTCCGGAGACCTGAATGTTTAGTTTTTACACGACTTATTTGTATTTTCCGGAAACTTCTGTATTTATTTACTCCCAAAGTTTTTCTCTAAACTTTTCCGGAAAACATTATTTTTTTTTCTCTAATTTAATCTCTTCTTTTTTAGTGTTATTTGTGGTTTTGTTTCAGCAGCATTTATTTTTCTACAAAGGCGTTGTGTTATTTTTCTTCGATATAATTCGATTTCAAAATTTTTTCTTCATAAACAGTAAATTATTTTTATTTATTTTTTAATTAGTTTTTATTTTTAAAAAAAGTTGGTCAATATATCCAATACTTATTGCATTAATTATTGGTTCTATTACTTACCCACAAGGATTTGGACAATTTTTGGGAGGAGAGGTTTAAAAAAAATTTTTTTTTAATTTTTTAACTTGTTTTTTTTAAGAAAAAATTTATGTACGCAGCAAAAGTAAGCAGCAAAATTTTTTTAAAAATTAAAAAAAAATTTTAAGGATTTTTTTGCTGACTGCACTTTTTCGCTTCCCAACAACAGTAATCGTGCTTGTCCGGAACAATTAATTTCGTCTTGGACAAGAGAAGATTATTACACTCATTTTACGACGTTGCCCATATTTATTGGAGTTTATGTAATTTTTTTGAAATTTTTCAAAATTTTTTTCTCAATTTTAAAGTTTATTCTGACAATTTTGGCAAGTACATTACCCATTCCTGCTGGAATTTTTGGACCGTCTTTTGTCCTTGGTGCTGCTATTGGACGCTTTATTGGAGAAATTATGGTTCTTTAATTTAATTATTTTATTTAAAAAATTTATTTAAAAAGGCCTCGTTATATCCAAGCGGTCTTCGAGGTCCAAACGACCTACAAATATTCCCTGGTGTTTATGCAATTGTTGGGTCAGCAGCGTTGACTGGAGGAGTAACTGTAAGGAATTATTTTTTTGAATTTGAAAAATTTTTTTGTAGCACACAGTTTCTGTGGCAGTTATTGTGTTTGAATTGACTGGACAACTTTTACATATTCTGCCTGTTATGGTAAAAAAAATTTTTTCAAATTTTATTTTAAAAATTTCGTGAAATTTTTTTAAATTTTTTTTTTGAAAATTCTTAGAATTTTTTTGAAAAAATTTCTCAAAATTTTGTTGAAATTTTTTAGATTGCTGTATTAATCGCCAATGCAATTTGCTCCAATTTACAACCTTCCATTTATGATTCTGCCATTAAATTGAAACAATTGCCATATTTACCTGATATTCCCCAAACCTCTTCTCGGTTTATTTTTTGATTAAATTATTTTTCTATTTATTTTTTTCTAGCTTTCATGGAATTTTAGTAGAACAATTTATGACTTGTGATATTAAATTTCTTTCAAATTCAACAACTTATGCTGAAATGCAAGAAGTTTTGTTTGATAACCCAAAGCTTAAAGCTTTTCCTATTGTAGAAAATGAAGGTATTTCTTATATTCTATATATTTTCCGGAAACTTTTAATCTTCCAGAATTATTTTTAAAAATATCCGGATTTTTTATACTTTACGGAAATCGGGAACTCTTAACAAATAACATACAATTAAACCTATTTTTCTGATATATATTTTCCGAAATTTAATACATAAATAACCTATTTTTTAAATTTTCGGAATTTCCGGGTATTTTTGTATTTTCCGGAAACCTTTCTAACAATTATTTTTTTCTTTTAGAAACCCGAATATTAATTGGTTCTTGTAGTCGTTCCCGACTTATTCGAATATTAAATTCTCATGTAGGCCCAATTACCAGAAAACAAGAAGCAATAAAAAGAATAAATACAATTGATAGAAGAAAGAATTTACAAACAACAACAAAAAAAGAATCTTTAATTTTGACTCCTTCTTCAAACATTCCTCTTTTAAAATTTTTAGAACCTCCAAAAGATCAAAAACATTCAATTGTTGAATTTGATAAAATTAATAGTATAACAAAAACAAAATCTGAAACTTTAATTGAGGGGAAAGAAGAAGAGGAGGAAAATGTTAATAAAAATAATATTCTCCAACAAAAACAAAGTTTGCAGCAACAATATTTAAAATGTTTAAATAAACCGTCAATGTCTGTTAAACGTTCATTAACTATTCCAGCAAGCTTAAGTCATTCTTCTTCGTCTAGTGATGTTTATAGTACTATTGGAGGTTTTTTTTTGAAATTTAAAAATTTTTTTTTAAATTTTTTTCGGAATTTTGAACTACACAAAAAATTTTTGAAATTTTTTGTGTAAATTTGAAATTATTGAATTTTTTAAAAATTAAAAAAATTTTTAATTTAAAGATATGATTAGAACATTGTCAAGGTTTAGTCAAAGATTTAGACGTGGAGTTGATCAAAATGGTGAGATTGACTTGATGGGAGATGAGAGAACAATTTGGGAACAGGAACAATTGGCTAGACGTGTTGATTTTCGTTCTATTGGAATTGACCCGGTTTGAAATTTAAAAAATATTGAAAAATTTTCGAAAATTTTTTTTGAAATTTGAAAATTTTTTTTTCAAGGCCCCCTTCCAATTAGTAGAAGAAACATCACTTTTCAAAGTCCATTCATTATTTTCAATGTTGGGATTAAACAGAGCTTATGTCACAAAATGTGGTCGTTTGGTTGGTGTTGTTGCTTTGAGGGATTTGAGACTGGCTGTAGAATTAATTCAATCAGGAGATTTAATAGCTAGAAAACCTTCATTAATTTCAACAGAAAGTAGTGAAGAAGGAGAAGAAGAAAATTTAAGCAAAACATTTATTTCAAATTTGGAAGAGGTTTTTGTTTTAATTTTTTGTGGGGAGGGTTTGAAATATTTTCTTGCTTTTTGAGGGGCTACAAAAAAAAATTTGGGAAAATTTTTTAAAATTTTTTTGGGGGGAATTTTTTTTAATTTTTAGTTGGTGAATTTTTAATTTTTTAATTCAAGGAATATCCAGATAAAAATGATTTTCAACCTAAAAATGAAATAACAAACAACAAAGGGTATTTTTTTATCAATTTTTTTTTATCATTTTTTAAAATTTTTAGTATTAAATTTCAAACACAAAAAGAAGTTATTGGTAGAACTACAAAAGAAGTATTAAAAAATAATGAAAATAATGTTCCAATTTTTGTAATTTCAACAAGCGAAGATGAAAAATCAAATGAAGAATTAAATTGTGAAGTAAAAGAAGGAGAACAAACCTTTGTGGCTGGGCAAGTTTATTTTTAAATTTTGATTTTTAAACTGTGGTTTAATTGGGGAAATGTTTTGTTTGTTTATAAAAGGGTTGTGGGTTCGATTCCGATTGCCTACTTTTTGTTTAAATAGAAGGAATAAATTATTACAAAATAATTTTTTTTAGTTCCTCCTCCCCAACTTCAACACCTTCATGTTCACCCTCCTCTTCCCATTCATGCTTACGCAGTGCCAACAGAAATAATAATAATCCTCCCAGTCCAATACGTAAAGTTCGTATTATATCACCTCTAAACTCACCAACAGAAGAAAATTTTTGTGATAAAAATAAAAAATTTCCTCCTCCAGAAAATTCTCATTAAAATAATTTTTAAAGATTTTTGAAATTTTTTGAAGATTTTTTTGAAAATTTTCTAATGACCTTAAAAAATCATTTTCATCCTTTTTTGTTTTTTTTTATTCTTGTTATACAATTTTCAAAAACGAGTTTATTATTATTTTTGCATTTTCTGTAGCTTTACTTAAAAAATTGTTCTTCTTTGAAATATTAAAAAAATTTTAATTCTCATTTTATTTTTCATTTTTTTTGTTGCCTATTTTTAAATCTTGTTGATTTTTATATTTATACTTATGTACACGTTGACGATTAAAAAATAATTTTTTTTTAAATTTATTTTTATTTTTAAAAATTTCAAAAATATTTTATATTTAATTTCTAAAATTTAAATATTTATTTAAAAACAAGATTTTTTAAGAAAATGAGGTCGTTTGTTGTTCTTTTTGATGAATGTTCCTCCTCCCCTTTTGATGAGTGTTTCTCTCTCTCTTTGCGAGATTAATATCTTTAATGTTGGAGTTGTGTTCAAAAATAAATTTTGTTTAAAAGTTTTGATGAAAATCTTTTTTGTGTGGATGGATATGTTTATTAAACAGGTTTAATTTTTTTATTTTATTTTATTAAATTAATTTTTTAAGAGCTAGTTGACTCTTAGAAAAAAATTTTTGTAATTATTTTTTAAAATTATTTTTTAAAAATGGATGTATTATTTGGACATTCAATGAAAAGGTTATTGTTTTAATAAGAGTATTTTAAATAAAAAAATTGATTCTGAACTTCTGAAATTTTTTTTAATTTTTAAGAATATTCCTTTATATTTCTATACTTTAATTTTACTGAAAGCATAAATTTATTTACAAAGCTTCCGGAAAAACAATTTAGTTTTCCAGGCTTGTTTCCGGAAAAATCTTAAACCTAATTTAACCTAAAAATAAATTCAGAATTTTTAAAAATCGGAAAGTTTAGTTTAAAAAAATATTTTTTTTGAAAAATTATTTTTTCTTTCAGTCTCTATTTGTTTGGAACGTGTAATGTCATTCATTCTTTATTTTCAAGAATTGTTATAACCAAATTCTTTTTTGATTATCCTATTGTTATTTCATTGTTTAATGTAAGTAGATTAATATTTAATTTATTTTAAATTAATTAAAAATATTTTTAAGATGGCATTAATTTTGTCATTAATTGAATTTGGAAGGTAATTTTATTAAATTTACTTTTATTTTAATGATTTTTCTATTTTAAAGAATGACAAAATTAGTCAAAGTGCAGCCATACACTGTAATCCTTTATAAATAAAATAATTATTTTTTCCGGAAACTAGCATGAAATTACAAATTGTAATTATTTCTTTCCGGAATTGTAATATAAACATTTCTCTGAAGCATAGTGTATATTCTATTTTTTCCGGATTATATGTTTCAGGAATTATATTAATCTTCTCCGGAAATTTTATTTGCTTCCAGAATTGTATTTATACTTTCTGGATTTTAATTTGTATTTTCCGGAAAAATATTATTATTTTTATTCAGTTTCATCGAGGAAAAGCTATGTTCGTCCCTTCCTTCTTCTACTGTCTTTCGCAGTTTGTTTTTCTAAAATTACTAATTTAATTTTAATATATTTTCACAGTTATATATCCCTCAATTGTCTTGATGGAATTTCTCTTCCATTTTTCCCATTTCTCGAAAAATTTATAGCAATAACTACAATTCCTTTTTATTTTTTTATTTTACGAAGGCAACGCCCTTCAATACAAACTTTGACAATTTTAATGTTTATTTGTTTTGGATCTGCTTTGGCTTGTAAATTTGCCTGAAAAATTCAGAAAAAAAATTATTATTTTTTTTAGCTGTATTTGAAATAAGTTATGATATTTGGGGGTTAGCCTACTCACTTGGAGCTTTAGCTATGCAAACCTCGAGTTTAGTTTTAATTGAAAAAGTTCGAGCGCAAATGGATATGTCTGTAGTGGAATTAATTTATTTAAATAGTTTCAATTGTCTCTGTCTATTTTTGGTGGCTGATATTGTCCAGGATGAATTGAGGGATGCTTATTCCTATTTACAGGTATTACAAAGCAAAATTACAAATTGTAATTTTGCTTTCCGGAATTGTAATATTCTATAACACTCTTTTTTGGTTAGACATTCTCCGGAAAAGTCTATGCGTCTATAGCTTCCGGAAGCCATATTTTCCGGAACAAATTATAATTACAAATTGTAATTGTTTTCCGGAAATGTCTATATTTTCCGGGAACAATATGATATTATAATTTTGCTTTCCGGAATTGTAATATAAAGACACATTTTTCTATGTCACTTTTCTTCGGTTAGACATTTTCCGGAAAAGTCTATGTCCCAACAAAAATCTATGTCTTTGTCTATACAGAAGCCATATTTTCCGGAACAATTTATAATTACAAATTGTAATTGTATTTTCCAGAATTGTAATATAAAGACATTTTCTTGAAGTAATTTACCAGTAATTTAAAAATTTTCCGGAAACAAAATAGAAGATGTATGTACAACCAATATTCTCTAACATTCTTCTTCCATTACAGACAAGCACAACAACAACATTTTATGTTTCTCTACTTACAATGATTATTTCCGGTTCCTTTGGACATTGTTTGTTATTATATTGTGTTGCAACTACAAACACAGTTAAAAATATATATAAATTACAAATATAAAATTGCAATATTATTTTTAGTTAAATACAGCAGTTACCCAAAATTGTTCAGCATCAATACAAATATTTATTGCCTACTTACTCTCTATCGAAGTTTTTTATGATTCCGAGCCAAATTTTACAACATTTTTGGGTGTTGTAATAGCTATAGTCTCGACAATTTTTTATTTTCTTTCATCAAAAGATAAAGAATTTAAACCTAATGCACAAATGTCAACGAAATATTATTCTCTTGTGCAACATGAATAAATAAAAAAAAAAGAAATTTTTCTTTTTAATTTAAAAAACGATTTTTCTTTGTATTTATTTATTTTTTTTATAAAAGCATTTGTATTTTTAGTAATTTAATTTTAAATTAAAATGTTGGCAACAATTTAAGCTAATTAATTTATTTTTTTTCTTTTTTCTTTTAATTTTCGAACATTTATTTTTTTCTCCCAATTTTTGTTTGGGACTCTTTTATAATCAATATATATATTATTGCCAAGGAAAAGCTTCCCTCTGTTGTTTATTTCCTTCAAACTCTCGTTTTTTTAACCCTTCTAGCCGGGAAATATGTCGATGGTTGGTAGCCATAGAAAATATAGTAGTTAGCTGGCAGCGACCTCAGAGGTTTTCTTTTATTTTTTTTTAATTTTTAAAACAAAATTTATTTTTTTATAGTTATTTTTTGTGCAAAACTTCAGCAAAAAAAATTATTTATTTTTTAATGTTTTTATTTTTTAATTTTGTTATTTTTCAACAAATGAAGAAGAAATGTTGTTTGTAAATATTGGCAGCCTCCTCCAATTTGTTTTTAATAGAAGACTAAACTTGAAGTTTGTATTTTTGTTAATTCTCGTTCCTTGTATTTTTGGCAAACAAGAACAAAGGTTTGGATTTTGAATTAAAAGAGAAGTTTTTTGGGGAGGGCCAAAACACCATCCGAACGAAACACCGTCTGGACATTAAAGTAGGAAATACTGTCCACCTTTACAGAAAATAAATTTGATTCATGTCAAATTTAATATTTTTAGACCACAAGGATTTGCCTAGGACGGTGTTTGGTCAGACGTTGTTTCGCCCCTTATTAAAAAAATATTTTTAGTGTGATAAAGAAAGCAGAACAACTATCACGTGCTCTTAGAAGCATTTTTGAGGACGGAACAAAATATGAGGAAATTTCTAAGGTAATTTTTATTAAATATTTAATTTATTTGAGTAAATTTTAAGGCATATTCGGACCTTACAGACGCGGATGTTTTTAGTCCAGAAGAGGAATTGAAAGCAATAAAGGAGGAAATTGAACAATATTTGAAGGAACGGGCAGCAATCGCTTGGAATGCCAAAATTAGTTTGGAACAACGCCCATTAAATTTTGATGAAGGGAAAAATGGGGAAAATGAAACTCGATTAGAAGATTTGAATGACCCAAATAAACATTCTTTTGTTCGATATCTGAATGTGAAGAAGATGAATGATGGCTCGACGCTTTATAAAAATAATTTTGGAGGTTCTTATGAGGTTTATAAAAAATTTTATTTTTTAATTTATTGTTAGAACAAGCCATAAGCAGGAAAGGCCAAGGACCAAAATTTTCGATTTTCGGCGTCAAATTTTGGATGTGCCCTCCGTCCTTGCGTTATCCAAAACATGAGAGTTTGAGTTTTCCTCATTTTCCTCAACATAAAAAGGAACTCAAGCTACCAACCTAGCACAACCCTACTCACCTTATTTCCTTATAAAAACATTATTTCTCTTTTCTAAAGGTAAACGGTAGCCGTCAAGTCCGTCTCCGCCCCAATCCAAATTTTTACGGTTTACCAACAAGTTCGGAATCTTCAGCTGTTCATGTACCCACACCTATATATAATAGAGGTTTTTTTAATTTTTTAATAAAAAAATTTTCCTAAAAAGATCCAGAATTGCTTCAGCGTATTCGTTGGTCAGATATAGACCAACAATATCGCCGTAATAGAGAGCAACTAAAAGATTTGAATTTTCAGGTTTGAAAATTTTTTTTTAATATTTCTTTCCTTTCAGAAGTTTTGTTCAGATTCTGGATTTATGCGTTTCTTTCCCAGTGCCCCATGGCTGTGGGAAGATAGACAATCAGAATTGGACCTGTTTGATTGTAGAGTAAGTTTTTTAACGAACGCGCCGTTATGTTAAAATGCCTTAATGGCAAACCCCCAAAAGCTTGGGTTGGTATTACGGCTGTTTATCATTGGGGCGTTTGACATTACGGGATATACCTAAAAAATAATTTTAGTAAATTTCAAGAATACAGAATGGTACGTTGAAGCAGCCACAATTCCAAGAAATTTAATTATTCTTCTGGACACTTCTGGTTCAATGCTTGGCCAACGTTTTGAAATTGCTAGACAGACAATTGAATCGATACTTAGTTTGGATTTATTTTTTTGAATTTTAAATAATTTTTGTATTGTTAGGTACATTATCGGACAGTGACTTTTTTAATATAATTCAGGTTTTTTTTAAAATTTTCCAGAAATTTCTTTCTTTTCCAGTTTTCAAAAACAACCACTTTAATGGAACAATGTGGAGACCGTGAACTTGTCCAAGCCTCTTTACGCAACAAAAAAGTGCTTCTTTCCCGCCTTAACAATATAAGCTCTGAAGGGAAGGCAGACTACGAGAATGCTTTACACAAAGCTTTTGTTGCTTTAATGAACGTTAGTTTTTCTTTAAAAATTTAAAAAAAATTAAAAAATTGGTGATACCGGGTTTTACGCCCTCTCTTTTCTTGCTTAATATGAATGGTCAGACTTGTTCAATTCCACTCGATTTCCTCTGGTGTACTCAAACCAGAGATATTTTTGGAAGAAAGTCTGACCATTATGTCCATGTAAGGAAGTCTGACCATTATGTACATTTTAAGGGATAAAAGAGAAGAGAGGGACAAAACTCGGCATTACCAAAAAAATTTTAACTTAAAAATTTAAATTTTTGTTTGCTTTTTTGCTTATATTTTTGCTTTAATATGAGTTTTCATTTTTTGCTTTTGTTTTTTCAATAGTTGCCAGATGAAGGCGTTAAATGGATGACTAAAGAAGAAGTAGCTAAAGAAGCAGCAATACACAGATCAGAAGGAACTGAGCCTGATCCAGATAATAATTATATTCAAATGGAGGAAAAATGTAAGTTTTAATGAAAAGAGAAGCTTGAAACTTAAATAATCGTTTTGTGCAGTGCTTGTTGCTCCTGAACGCTTCTTACAGGCGGTAAGAATATTAATGCTTTTTAGGTGCTTTATTTGTCCCCCTTGGCGTTTTTGGATTTTACCCTTTTAAAATTTTTCCTTTCCGTAATTTTACCATTTCCAAGCTTACCATTTTGCAATTTGACCCTTTTGTAATTTTAATTTGACCATTTTTTGCTTTTTCCTGGCTTCTGAAGCTTTGCCCAAATTTTTATTTTTTTTGCCTAAATTTCTATTTTTTGACATTTTTTACTGTATCTGTTTACTGTAGATTAAAATATTTTATTTTTAGATTCACAAATTTATGGGAAATCAGCACCAAATGGGTTGCCAGGATGTTATTATTGTTTGTTTAAATTTGTTACATTTTTAAAAAATAAATTTTTTTTTGTAGTTAATAACTGATGGAGCGCCAGGATTTTTTAAAGAAATATTTGAGCTTTATAACAAGGATAAAAGGGTTTTTTCAATTAAAAAAAATTCTTTAAAATATTCTTTTTAAGATTCGTTTCTTCTCTTTTGTAGTTGGTGAAGAAGCAAAAGATTTTGAACAAGTTAGGTGGATGGCTTGCTCAAATCGGGGGTTTATGGCTCATATTGTGTTTGTTTTTGAATTATTTTTTTTTTGAAAAAATTTTTTTTCAAGTTCTATGGCAGATGTTCAAGAGGTTTTTTGGGGAAATTTTTAATAAAATTAATTTTATCGTTTAGAAAGTTCAACAATATGTTCGAGTTCTGTCAAAAACTGTAGCTCGGCAAAGAGCTGCGTTTAGTGAAAATACACCTCTTTGGAGTGGCGCTACAAGGGAAAGAATGGTTATTTTTTAATTGTTTAGCTAACAAGGGAACCTCCCGAATTGTAACCAAAAAATTTTAAGTAAGGATCATACCTCGTGTTCACTTATTGCCAATTTTTTTTTGGCTTTTTTGGCTTCGAAGCCATTTTCGAATGTTTTTGGGCCTTCAAGTTTTGACATATTTTGGAGTGGCTGAGTCCCCCTCATTTTTCATATTAGAGAGGATAATGCTCCTTTCCTCCCTTTTTTCTATCTCCTCCAGTGTGAAAAAGTGGTTCCTTGTAAGAATTGGTCTCGAAATTAAATTAAAAAATTTTTTTTCTAGAGCGAACAGTTGGCAGTTTCAGTCTCTTTCCCAGTCATTCTACCAAATGGACAATTTATGGGTGTTTCTTCAGTTTCTGTGCCTTTATTAGAATTAACTCCACATCCTATTCGTATTGGTGGAAAAAGTCATTTTATTTTGTTGGATTCAAATGGTTATTTACTTTTTCATCCACAATTGAGCCCTTTGGAATCTTCTACTGGCGAACTTAAATCTGGATTTAACAGCGTAGAATTTGCTGATGCTGAAATACAAAAACCTTTTTTGGTTTTCTTTTTTAATTTTTAGAAAATTAAAAAAAAATTTTTTTTGAAGGCTAATCGAGTGTCTATTGATTGTTCTACTGGAGCTGTTGAACCTAGAAAACTTGAAACTCTTTTTGCTTTTGATGAAATGGTATTTTTACTTAAATTTTATAAATTAATAATAAGTCTTCGTGAGACTGTCCTTGAAAGTCCACAAAGGAATCTGGAGGGTAGGGTTACCCAAAACTTGAGACTTTTTTCGATCCGAAACCTTACCAGAAGAACATTTTGAGAACCCCTCCTGAAACCCGTTCTGACTTTTTTCCCAGCTCGGCCATCTCTGGTATAAGAGAGAATATTCTTAATTTTTCAAAAAAACTTTTCGGAGCATTTTTTGTGACTTTTATTTCTTTTAATTTTTTTAAAATTAATTTTTAATTATTTTTAACATTTCTTTTAATTTTTTAGAGGCACATATACCCTCAAAACAAGTAATTCTATTTATTTTTTAAATATCTCCTTTAAAATTTTCAGTCATTACCACGTTGTTTGTATTTCTGGAACTCCTTATACTCTCTTATTGGCTCTTCCAAAAGATGACGTTAAAAGATTGCGGAGAACAATTCCTTTAAATTTGTCCTTGTTTCAATTGAATTGGTTAAATGGAAATGATTGGCGTTTACAAAAAGACTGGAAATATTGTTTACTTAATGATAGTGATTGGGCTATTAGGTTTTTTTAATTTTAAAATAAAATTGAGGACATTCCGCAAAAGAAAGTGGCCCCATGATTTTTCGTGATAGGGAACACGCCGAAGTACCAAAATTCCAAAAAACCTTTTCGTCTTTCGCCGAATTTTCCCTTCTTTGTTGTTCCGCTTTTTAAATTGAAAGGTTTTCCTATCAACGTCTAAGGGGGTTTTTCAACAACCCACATTTTGGTATTTCATTGTGTCTTTTAGGAATTTGGTATTTCGGCGTTTCTTATTACGCTATCATACCATTAATTAAAATTCTTTTTCAGCGAAGAAGATGCCTTTACTGAATATATTAAACAAATGCAAGAAAGTGGAAAATTTCCTGGTTTATTTCTAAATTTATTTTCATTAAAACATTAATTTTTCCAGAATTATGTAAACCTCGTCAAAAATTAGTTGAAAGAGCCTTGCTGGATTTACAAGCATCTAATGGATTTTCTCAACTTTGGAATAGGGAATGGGAAAGGAATAAAAAGTATTTTTTATTTTTTGATTAATTTTTTTTCTTTAATTTTTTTAAGAAATGGAATTCATTTGGCTTTCTTTGTTGGGACTTCAGGCGTTGTTCGCTTTAAAAATGAAAGTTTGGATCGTTTTCTGTATGGCTTTGTAGAAAGTGAAAATTCAGAAAATTCACTGTAAGGAATTTAGATTTAATGAAGAGTCAAATTTAGGGTCAGGGGGTTATTTTCGTCGACAACATTCCCCGGTCAACATTAGGGATGGGCCGGCTCACTGATAGAACATCTTTGATTTTGTGGTTAAGTGGGTTGTGTCCTAAGATGGTCCATGTGTGGGTTCGATCCCCCACATTTCCATTTGTTTATTTAAATTAATTTTTTAAAATCAGAAAATAATTTTAATTTTTTAGACCCTCACTTTATCGTCACTTTTTACTTGATTTAAATCCAAACGCTGCAGAATCTGATTTTTTCAGAAGGGCAACACGACAACCTGAAGGACAAATAATATTTGATTTGAATAGAAAAAGTTAAAAATTTTTAAATAAATTCAATTAATTTAAATTTAAAAATTTTTCAGCTCGTCTTAGGCATAATAAAAATGGAAGAAAAACAGCTTATGGTCATGCTGAAAAAGATGCTATATTAGCTTTGGCATATAAAGCAATTAAAGTAGATGGAGCTTTAGCTGGAGTTGTTGGAATTGAGGTTTCGTTTTAATAAAATTTTTTTGGGATCATCCCAGAAGGTTAACTGATCTTGGAGGTCAACTCCAAATATTTGGGCGGATAAAGGATGTTGGGGAAAGGGAGTACAGGTGGATTTGGGAGGATAAGAATGGGGTTGCTGAGATTAAGGTGTTTAAGGGACAGAAGTCGGAAAGGAGCAGGCCAACGTATTTTTGATCTCGAATCCTCTTTATCAGCTCAAATATTCGAAGTTGACCACTAGGATGTTGACTTCTGGTATTGAACCCTTTGGAGCCTCTTTTTAAGAAAAATTTTTTTTCAAGTTCTTATATGATTCTTTACTTTCTCAAATGAGACATATTGGATGTTTATCAGATAATAAAAAAGGCGAAGAAGAAGAAGAAAATTCTCGTTGTTATTTATTAGATGAAAATGGTTTTGTTATTTTCTCAAGTTCAAAAAATACAAAATATTCTAATTTTGTTGAGACAAATATTTTAATACCAGAAAAATTGAAAATGATGGGGGCAACTAATTTAAATATAAATTTTAATAATCAAAAAAGAAGACAGAAAGGAGGAGGAAATTCTTCATTATTTGGTCAACGAGGAATTTGGGCACAACAAAGAATATTAAAACAACAAAAATTGGAACTTGAACAAAATTTGGAATTGGGAAAATTTTTTGGACAATTAAATAGAGTTGCTGAATGGACAATGGAATTATTGATACGTAGAGGGTTTTATAAAAGGTTTTTAAATTTTTTTGGGGAAGATGACATTTGGTCCCAAAAGTTTTCTGAGAAAACTGGTTAATGACACCTGGACCCAAAATTTTTTTCTGATTTTTTATTGCCACTCCGTGGTTGTATATTTTTTTAATTTTTAGTTCAAAAACGTTTTCAATTTTTACCAAAAAATTATTTATCTAAAAAATAAATATTTGGGATCAAATGTCACCTTTTCAAAATTATTCAAGTTAAAATTTTTTTAAATTTTTCCCAGAGATTATTTTACCGATGCTCAAGCAATTTGTGATCCTCCTAATGATGACTTTCAATCACAACAACAATCAATTAATAATCCAACAATAACACCTTCAACCACAATAAATACTATAAGTATTACTTCTGCTGCTTCTACCAGTCATTCTTTCAAAATATTTCCAACATTTTTAGTTTGTTTTTTTTTAATTTTTCTAAATTTTTTTAAATTTTTTTCAGTCATTTTTAACTTCATTAATTCAATTTATTAAACAATTTGTCTCAATTATTGCAATTTTGCTCATTCCAAATGAATTGCTGTCAGCTTCTTTTATTCCAATTAATAGTTTTGTTTTTATTTTTTAATTAAAAAAAATTTTTTTATTTAAGCCTTCTCTAGTCTTTTAAAAATAACTGATGGACGTTTTCAATGTAGAATGCATTCAGCTTTTTATTTGGGGCAAACAAATGTTAGTAGTGATGGGGTAAATGGTGCTTTGTTGGAAAGTGATTCTTATGGTTATTTTTTGTTTTTTTTAATGTGTAATGAATTTGACTGTAAGATAGATACCTTTAGAATTAAGATGCTCCTTGCAACAAGGGCGTAGCCATGGGGGCCGGACTTTTAAATTAGCTAGTAAATAATTTTTATTTTTTAGAAAGACCATGTTCACAAAATGCTGCCCAATGTGCTGTTCGTGTATTTGCTTCATGGGTTCCCCATACTAATTTACTTTTGTATTTTTTAAAATTTTTAACATTAAAAATTTCTCTCCTTTTTTAAGAGTAATAATTCGACAAGATTCTCATTCTCAATGTTTTTCTCAAGATTCATTTAGTCATTGTCCATTATCCCAACCTCCATCAATTCCTTTTGGATTTTCACAAAATCTTCCAATTTCTTCTCAAGATTCTTCAGAACAACAACAACAACAATCAAATAATCAAAATGTAGAATGTATAGTTTCACAACCACAAGAAAGGAATAAACCAATTCAATGTCTTAGAGATGATTTTTTGGAGGTTTATTTAAAATTTAATTTGGCATAAATGCTCTAATATGATCCCTGGGTTTCTATTAGGCGCCCAACTCTAATAGAAGCCCATTCAAAGGACATATTAAAAAATATAATCCCACTCTCAAATAGAAGTCCTCTCTCTAATATAAGTCACTCCGAGCAGACTTACATAGACCCTCCTCTCTTTGATAGGAATCCACTCTCTAATAGAAGCCCCCATTCTAATAGAAGCTCCCATTCTATTAGAGGCCCATATCAAAGAGACATTCTGAAAATAGAAGGCCATGGCTTTAATTAGAGCATTTTCAGCAATTAAAAAATCATTATTTTTTCTTTAAAAAAGGATGATGCTGACGAAGAAACATGTTCTGGAACAAATATGATTAGAAGAAAAAATTGGTTTATTACTTTGTTTAGCTCACTATTAGTTATTTTTGTAACTTTATTAATTTTTAGATGAAAGGTTTTTAACTTTTTTTTAATTAGGATTAATGAATCTCATTCCTTTATTTACACTAAATGTTTTAATAGAAGCCCTGATTGTGAGATTTAATTTTTCAATGGTCTAGTTGAGTGGACTGCTGTTAGGGGATAGGCTTTTACTCCTATCCATGGACATGGGTGTATTCCTAAGTCTTCTCTAATATCCGTATGGACTTTTATTGGAGATGGGCTTCTATAGGAACTTTTATGGTAAATTTTGTATATATTTAATATTTCTTTTTACTTGTTTTCAAACAATTCTATTTTTTACATGTTTTTTGATAAATTTTTAAATAATATTTTGAAACGTCCTCCACTAACTCGGTTTCCAAGCCATTTTGTAACTATAAATTTCTTTTTTTAATTGTTTATCAAATATTTTTCTATCAGATTTTAATTTTTATTTTCAGCAGATATTTTCTCAAAAAAAATTTTAAAAAATGGGCGCTGTTTTTGCCATGCCTGCGTGCGCTGCTTCTGTACGGTTTTTTAAAGATTTTTTTTCAAATTTCTGTAGAGGCTGAAAAAGATTTTCTGGGAATTTTTTTCTTTAAAATTTTATAAAAATTTTATTTTAGATGGCCTGCTGTTTTGGAAGTGCTGCTTGTTCTCTTTGCTGCAATGTTTGTCCATCAACTCGAAATTCTACAACAACCCGAATTATGTATTCTTTAATGCTTTTGGTTGGGACTTTAACTTCTTGTTTTTTACTTTCCCATTGGCTTCAAAATGCTTTGGCTAAGGTTTTTTTTTTATTATAAATTTTTTTTAATTTTTCTAAAAAAAGGATGGTTGGCTTTGTACTATAACACACACGGGAGAATTGTGTGAGGCTATAATTGGATATCAGGCTGTTTATCGGTTTTTTAATTTATTTTTGAAAGATTTTTAGGGGTAAATTTTTAGGGCCCGCAAACCAGTTTTCCGGACAGGGTCAGATATCACTTTCTCTGATTTATAGAATAGAAAAATGGGGATGCTCTGACCGTTATGAGACCATTTTGTTTATAAATCCGCATACTTATGTCCGCAAAGGCCCACAAGTACCCAAATTCTTTTTTCAGTGTTTGTCTAGGAATGGCTGCTTTCTTCTTCATTTTTATGATTCTGATGCTTGGAGTAAGATCGAGTCGTGATGCTCGTGCACAAATACAAAATGGATTTTGGTTTTTTAAATATTTATTGCTTGGACTTTTGGTCTTTGGATTCTTTCAAATTACTGACAGAACATTGGCTACACGTATATTTTTTATTTTTTCTGGATGGAATCCCCTCCTTGTAGACTTAAAAGATTTTTGGGGTTGTTGACGGATCGTAGCTTGGTTGTGATCAGGGGAATGAGGCAAGGGATGAGTCTGGTTAACTGAGAATTGAAACTGGTTTCTTCGTTAGGGAATTGGAAACACTATCCTACTAAGTTTTGGAACCCTGGCCCGTCTTCTCTTCTCAATTTAACCCATCTCTGATCTAGACCTTAGTTTTTATTGAATCCATTGTCAAGACAGTTTTTTACATAACATTTTTTAATTTAGCAATGATGTGGATTGGAATGATTGGAGCTTTTGTCTTTATTCTGATTCAACTTGTATTTTTTCTTCCTTTTTTCTCTAAAATTTCTTCTTTTTTTTAAAGGTTCTAATTGTCGATTTTGCCCACGGAATAGCAGAAAATTGGGTTAGAAATTATGAAGATAGTGAATCTAAATGGTGTTTTGCTGGCCTAATTTTCTTTACTTTTGGATGTTATGCTCTTTCTATTTTTGGAGTTATAATGCTGTTTATTGTCTACACATCTGTATTTTTTTTATAATTTCTAAAAATTTTCAAAAAATTCTTTTAAAAGGGAGCTTCTTGTCTTCTTGGAAAATTCCTCATTTCCTTCAATTTAATTCTCTGCTTCGCCCTTTCTGTAATTTCTTTACTTCCAAAGGTGCAAGAACATATGCCTAAATCTGGACTTCTTCAATCTGGGTTTATTACGCTTTACGTCGTTTATCTGACTTGGAGTGCTTTAACTAATAATCCAGGTTTTTTAATATGAGTGAAATTAGAATTGTTAGTATGTGTTCCCGTTGGTGTGATGGTTAGTGTTCTGGGTTTTGCGAGGCGAGGGTTGTGGGTTCGATTCCTTTCGATGTTAAATGATTTTTTTGAGAGAAAATAATAATTTTTAAAAATTCTTTTTCAACCAAAAATTTTTTTTTTAAATAATTTTAGTAGCATGAAAAATATCTTTATTTTTAAAATTATTATTTTTTCCATCCATTTAAGGGTTAATTCCCCCCAAAAAATTTTTTTTTAATAATCTCCATCTTTTACTAGATCATCAATGCAATCCTTCATTAATTGATATTGGAAGTTCTTCAGGAGGAAATTCAACACATTATCAACCAACTTCAATTCCACTTCCAGTTAATTCTATAGTTTCTTTGGTTATTTGGTTTTGCTGTTTATTGTATGCTTCAATTCGTACTTCAGCTTATACAGCAATTGGAAAAATTGGGACAGATGGGGAAAATCGTGGTGGTGAAGGTCAGGACATCCCTTTAAGTAAGATTAAATTTAAGGGAGAGAAAAAAAAGGCTAGGAAATTAACAAAAATCTTTAAAAAATCTCTGTTGAAAATCTCTTAAAAATTTTTAAAGGCGAAGCTTCAGTTTCAATGGATGATGGTGGAACACGAGTTTATGACAATGAAAAAGAACGTGTTGCTTATTCTTATTCTTTCTTCCATTTTATTTTTGCTTTGGCATCTCTTTATGTTATGATGACTCTTACTTCGTGGTACACGTTAGTAGTTTTTTTTAATTTTTTTGAGGGAAAATCCTGGATTACGCCAAAAAGAGTGGATAAAGATGGATTTGGGAATATTTGGAGTTAACCTCTAGGCTAGAGTTGATCCTCCTTTCTGGTTCAATTGGGAGTTGACCTTCTAGGTGTAGTCCCGGAAATACCTACTTTTTTTTAATTTTTAGGCCAACAAATTTAAATTTGAAAGAAATAAACAACAATATGGCATCTGTTTGGGTCCGTATTGTTTCTTCTTGGCTTTGTGTTGGAATATATATTTGGACTTTAATTGCTCCAGCTTTGTTCCCTGATCGAGATTTTAATTTTTAAAGAAAAGAGAATTCAACGAAACATTTTTAATTGTATTTACTTAAAATTTTAAAAACCATCTTCTAAATAAATTCTTTAAAAAATTTTTTTAATTTGAATATCGATTTTCGATTAAATACTTTTTAATATTTTTTTTAATTTTGGCACTCAACGCGTACAAAAACTTTGGCGTTCAAAAGGCCACATTCGCATTCAATTGTCGCGCTGAACTGACCACAACCATTTAAACACGCAGGCTGACTAACGTCTCTTTATCCTACACGCTCTTTCTTTCTTTATTGATTTTTTCCGTCTGCTATTGCTCAGACAAGCAAAAGTATGTGTTGGTTAGAGAAAAAGATTTAAACTTTCCCAGTGAAAAACAATGATTCTTTTTCTCTAACCACTACATGGTTTTGCATTGTCTAAACAATGGCGCTGACAAAAATCAATAAAGCAGAAAGAGTTTGGAAAACAGAGAGACCGGTGCATTGAAAGACCGGAAATCGCGAAAGAGGTTAAAAGACCGATTAATTAAAAGACCGATGCAATAAAAGACCGGAACGTGCGTCACTCAACCGTCTTTTATTTTATGGGATAAAATGTCATTTATTTGGCGTTCATGCATTATGCCACAAAGCGCGGAATTTTAAATTCGCAAATTCGTCAGACTCAAATGAAAAATACTCTAGTGTCCTTTTAAAAATAATGGGATAAAATGTCATTTATTTGGCACTGGAAACATTATGCCAAAATTACGCAAACGTTTAAATTTTCAAAATCTCATATTCCCCCACAAAAACTAATCACAATATTTCTCGTTTCTTTTTCAATTTTTATAAAAATATAAAACTCTTTTCTCTTTATTATAATTAAAACAATTAAACAATAAAAAAACAATTAATCAATGTTTCTGAGCAATTTCACTAAAAAATTGTAATATATCCTCAATTCCAACTTCAAGTTCAATTTTTGAGCCTAAGTAGCATTTAGAGATTAATTGTTGATAATGTTTAACTTGATTAAGAAATTCTTCCTGCATTTGTCTCCAAACAACTTGCAATAAAGAAGAATCATTACTACTCAAATGTTTTTCAATTTTTTTATATAAATTTTCTAATCCTTTTTTAACTTCTTTTGCTGGATATGCTGTTGTTACACGTTTTAATTCTATTCTCGAAAATTGTTGTTCATAACTTATTTCTTGTGGAGATATTCCATTTTCCATTAAACGTTCAATTCTTTCAAAGAAATTCTGAAAAATTAAAAGAAAAAAGATGTTTAATTTCTCAGACTCAAATGTCTATACTCAAATGCCCTTTCAATTTAATGGGATAAATTGTCATTTATTTGGCGTAAGATACACAACACCAAAATTACGCAAATTTTTAAATTATAAACAAACGCTAAATTCCCCCACATTTTCTCTAACCACACCATTTTCCTCGCTTCTCTTATAATAAAAAATATTTTTCCCCTTTTAAAAATTAAAAGAATTTACATGAATTTTTTCCAAAGGTCTTCCCAACATTTCTCTAACATAAATTGTAACATTTTCTTGATATTTTTGTCTAACTTCTTTTCGACGAGCATCCAAACAAGGAATTTTTAATTCAGAAAGTATTGCTTAAAAATTAAAGTTTATTAGAGAGGTTAGAGGGGAGGGGGGAGGCTCTGCGAATTAAAAAAAATCCTGGGGAACCTGGACAAAGCTCTAGGTAAAACCCCCAAAAAGGCTGGACCAGGATTATGGACATTTACAAAAAAAACCCCAGGACTTCCGCAAAAATAAGAAATAGCCCTATAAGAAACCCCTCATCCGCTTTAACCGAAAAAATGTTTAACCCCCCCCCCCCCCTCTATAATAAAGTAAAAAAAATTCAACAAACAATAAAAAGCATGAAAATTTTCCATTCTAACAACAGAAGCTGGACATTTTGAATTTGGCGATTCAGCAGCATTATCAATACCAATAATTATTGCTATAGTTAATTTTTCTAGCCATTTATCCAAATCAACTTTCCTTTCAGATTCCGCAAATATTTTTATTGAAGATTTTGCCAAAGAGCCAAAACGTCCAATTGTATCCAAAATTCCAATTCTTTGTCTTTTTGTTATTGAAATTTTTGAAAATGAATTTTCTATTTGATTCTGAAAATTGAACCAAATTTTTAATTAAAAAATTTCAAAAATAAACCATTTGTTCGTCAGAAAGCCTTTTTAAGGCGACTAGAAAAGAGCCATAAATTATTGAAAAATAGGAAGAAGGATCACAAAAGTTATTCATTTTTCGAGTTAGTACAACATAAATTGAGATTATACTTTAAAAAATAAAATTTAAAAAATTTTTTTTAATATTTAAAAATAATTTTTTAATTTAAAAATAATTTTTTCTTAAAATAAATTAACAGGCAGGCGATAGGTATCGAACCCTGGCCATTTTAGTGTATGAACCCAACACTCTAACCACTCGGACACTACACCACTGAATAACATTTCTTATTTTACAGATAAAAAGAAATCAGCATTTTTAATAAAAGTAGATAAATTTATAAGGGGAAAGACTTATGTCCTTAATATTTAAAAAATTTAAAAAAATCCACAAACGTTATATGATGATCATTATAAATAGAAACTAGTCCATAAAAATAAGTAGGTAAAGGTTCAAATATTCTTCCAATTGCAAATTTTATCTTTAAAAAATTTTTTTTATTTTAAATTTTAAAAAACCTGATCATTTAATTTATTTTCCATTGTTTTATTTGTTGATTCGCCTAGAAAAAATTTTTATATCAAAAAATAATTTAAAAAACCATTTTTATTATTAAATTCACTGTCCAATTGAGATATAACATCCGTGTTTAAATGAAAAAAACGAATACAAAATTTTTGTTCACTTTCTACAACAACACGACATTCAGCTACAGCAGTTTCTATTAACTAAAAATAAATTATTTAAAAATAAAAAAATAATTAAGGATCTTCTCTTAAAGTAATGAGCCTGGATCAAAGCTTAAAAAGTTTTAGGATATCACAGGTAAGTCGGGGAATGGACGTTTCATAACTAATTTAGTTCTCGAAGCCGTTTTTTGGGGCATAACTTCTTTAATTCTTAATCGATATAAATAATTTTTATATCAATCGAAAGCTTCGAATGTGAGGATTATTTTATCTGACAAGATTGATTTCATCAGACCATCTTACAAAAAGTTAGAGCCGAATAAAAAGCAAAAATCACGATTACGCACACTTATTTAGCTCTAAGCTTTTGTAGAACATTCAGATCAAATCAATCCTGCTAATAAAATAATCCTCACATCCAGAGCTTTCAATCGATGTAATAATTATTTAAATTGATTAATAATGAAAAAAGTTATGGCCAAAATATAACCTCGAGACTGACATGGAAATTCCGATTTTTACAATTTATTCACTTGTATTCCAAGGAAAAATAAGGGAAGGGTAGGGAAGTTTATAAGGATACCCAATATCTCTTAATTCAATAAAATTTTAAAAGAAAAACCTCCTCACATTTGTATAAACTTCAATATTTTGTTCATTAATTAAATTATTTGAAGAATTTTTCCAATTATTATTTGTTAAGGAGGAAGCTTCTCTTGTTGCTAATTCAGAAAAAAATCTATCAAATTCTTTTTTATATAATTTTTGTGCTTCAATATTATAACGATCCAAAACATTTTTATAAATATTTGGGCGTGTTTGTTTTAACCAAGAAATTAAATCTGAGAAGGGTAAAAGTGCTCTATGCCTTTGTGAATGTTTTTGCATTATTATTTCACCAATATGTTGATTTTCTAACATTGAATCCTAAACAAAAAGATAATTTTTTAAAATTATTTTAGGCCTGAAAACAGGTACTCGAAAAGCTGTCCGTAACCACGACCAACGAAAAAATTTTTCTGAATTTTTTAAAATTTTTACAGGTCCCGGAGAGGTTGCGGACTGGAAACCACGGATTGTGGACAACGAAAAAAAGATTTTGTTCAATAGAGAGCATCTCTGGTACCAATTTTTATTAGAAAAAGGGTTCTCCGGATTATTTATGTTCTTATAGAGTATCAGAAAAAGGCTTTGGGAAAAATTTAAAAAAATAATCACAAAAAACCTCTAACCATATTTCCAAAAATTGTACTAATATGTGCATAAAATCTATCAACAAATTCTGATGTGATTTTGTTTAGCATTTCAATTCTAGAATGATAAGCTTGCATTGAATTTAATTCAGACTTTTTTGTTATAAAATGATCAATAATTCGAGCAGCACGGCAACACAAATTTATACTTAAAAAAGGGGAAAATTAAGAAATATAAAATATAGTATATAGCTGTGGGTTATCCTAAACCAGTTTTTTGCGGACATATTTGTGGAATCATAATTAAAAATAATTTTTCTTTTAAATCTGACCATTGTGGAGTTCCCATAAAAATGCCCGCAAAAATTTATTGGGGCAACCTACAAGTACCAAAAAATCTAAAAAAATCAAACCTTATAGGATCTGAAAGATTTGCATTTTTTAAAGCTTCAATGTGTTGATCTTGTACCATTTCTAATTGATAAACAAAATCTTCTAGTTCAGTAGCTAATTTTTTATTATTTTGTTGTTCAATATGTCGAAGACTGTCCTTTTCTTCAATTAATTCTACACTGTCTCTAACAAACTGAAAATTAAAAAAATAAATTAAAGGAACAGAAAAATATTTTAAAAATATTTTTTAAAAATAAAAATAATTTAAATTTAATTAAAAAGGTTTAGACGGCAAAAGAAAAATAATTAGAGACCAACAGGATTCGAACCAGACCCAAAACATTGCCTAACAACGACCCTACCAACTTATCCACAACAGAACATAATCGACGTTCAAAAAATAAGTAACATATGTCAAATACGAAAATCGAAATTTAATGAAAAATCAAACCGATAACAACGTGTCGTATTCATCCAATTGTTTTTCCACACATTCTGCCAATTCAATAGCTGTATCAATAAGTCCAATAAGTTCAGCAACATTTTGTTCGTTTTCCATAATGCTCGATAAATTTGCACTGTCAAGTTGGGAAAGTTGGTCGTTTAAAGAACTCGAAAATTGTCTTGCTTGGCCTATTTGTAAGTTGGCTTTTTCGAGTAAATGACGAAAATCATTTTCTTCTTTTAATGAAATTGGCTATAAAAAGGATATTTTTGATGAGAAACTCTTTATAAACCTGATAATTTGTATCCAATTCAGCAGCCGTTTTCGAATCTCCATCAAAATTTTCTTCATTAACGCTTCCATTTTTTGAAGGTAAAGTATCGACAGGTAAAGAAACGTTAACAAATTCTGGTTTTTGAATGGGCAAATTGGCATTTGAAAACTAAGAAAAAGTTTTTTGAGAAAATAAAAACAAAAAAAAACCTTAAATAATTGTCTGATGAAAAACTCTTTTTCTTCTGAAGTGTTTGAATAAAGCTGATATAGTTGTCCTTTAATAGTCAAATTAAAGTCTGGAAGAGGCTAAAATATTAAATAAAATAGTAGAAAGGAAAAAATTTTTTGCGGACTTTTGGAAAACTCCCTCAAATCTTGTCCGTATATTTTGAAAAAGTTCTTCCAAATAAAATTTAAAAAACCTTTCTTGGATTTATTCCATCAACAGAACGAATGTCTCTAAGAGCATAATGTTCCTTTTTTGAGAAGGAATTTTCTTTTTCTGATTTAACCATCCAAATGCGTGCAGAAACGGGTTGAGTTGTTGTAACTGAAATTTAGAAAATTCAAAAAAAAATTTTAAAAAGTGTGAGGGCCAAAGTCCAGTCTTCCAAAAACCCCCGCCTAGACAACTGGGAATGTTGTGGACGGAATTTTGTTTGGACGGAGTTTTGCCCAAAACATAATAAAAACAAACTAACCAACTAAACACAAATACAATTCTCTTCCCTTTTTCAAAGTTTTCTTCACATTTGCAACAGCCAATAATCTTTCTCCGTCTTCCTGGAATAAAGCCTTTTGTAAATTTGATCTAAGCGAAGCCATAATTTGTTGGAGAATAAAACATTTAAGTATTCTAAAATAGAAGAAAATTCAAAACAAAGATTAAAAAAAGATTTTTAATCCGAAAGAAAACAAAAATCATCCCATTTTTATTTTTTAAAAGTTGTTAAAAATTGGCTAAAAATATTTACTTTGGCAAAACGTTTATTTCCTTTTTCTTTTCCCGTCTCCTATTTTTACACACTATTTTCAGTTGGGAGTTAATGCCACATATTTGGCCAATGTCATATTTTGCCAATAATGGTAAAATCCACGTTTTGTCAACAAATTCATAGACAAAATGAGAATTTTAGCCTTATTGGCAAAATATCTATTTCGCCGAATACTCGGTAGTCCAGCGAGTTAATTTCGAGATTTCAAGTTGTTTTTTTTCCTCGAGACCGAGGTTTCCACATCACTTAACTGTGTGAATTTTTTGCGTTGCTAGAAGAAGAACGATCGGTTTTTAATAAACAAATTAGTTTCTCTGTTCTGACTCATGTTTTTTATATTTTTTAGATTTTTGATTACTCAAAAAATTAAAAGAGAAAAGATGCAAAATTTACTTCCAGGCAAATTTGGGCAAGCAGCGTCTTCAGCTTCAGATTCAATGAAACAACAACATGATCCAAATTCCGGGTATATTTTTTTAATTTACCGTAAATGCTCTAATGAAAGCCACGGGCTTCTATTTTTCAATAATCCCTTTCACTGGTCTTCAGATATGGGCTATTATTAGAGAGCGGGCTTATATTAGAGCATTTACGACATTTGAAAATATTTTTGAATTTTTTCAAAGATTTCCTTGGTGGGTACGTTTCCTTGCAAAAGCACTTGGAATTATTGGAGGATTTGTCGCCATGTTTTTTGCTGTGTTGGGACTTTTGACTTTAAGTCCTCGATGTGCTATTGCTTCTCTTTTACAGCTGTATTTTTTCTTTAATTTTTTTATTTTTTTTTTAATTTTTCCAGAGCTGCCGGATTTTTGACTGTTGCGTTGGAAGCTCCATTTTGTTGTGCTTTTGTTGATTTTATTGAACGAATTGCTCAGTTTTCTGAGTCTAGAGCCTACTGGCAAAAAGCTGCGCTTTACTGCATTATGGGAGCTGTAAGATTTTTTTAAAATTTGACATTTTTTCTTCAATTTTTACAGATCCCTTGTCTTATTTGTTTCGAGTTGGGAACAGTTTTGGGCACTGCAATGATTATTGCTGCGGGTTTCGCTTATGGATTTATGGCGCTTGGAAAGAAGTAAGGAAGATTTATTAGAAACTTAAAAAAAATTTTTTTCCAGAGCTGATCGTGACACAATGATGGGAAATATTGGTGGAGGTGGACAGGACCCTGCATGGAGTCCACAAGTCAATCAACCATTCCCGCAACCTGCCGGATTTAATCAGCCATAACTTGATGAGATGAAGAAAGAGGAGCTCACCTCAAAGACACTGATATATAAATGTATTTTTCACTATAAAAGGAGGAAAGGTTTTTTTTCAAAATTAAACTATTTAATGGATGGGATTAGGGAATATCACCCTCGAATTTTTTTTGAAAAAACTCTTTCCTTTTTGATAAACTCAATGTATTCTTTCTTCTAAAAGACCCTCTAATTTTCCATTTTATTAATTTCCACACAAAATTCCATTTTATCTAATTCCTCTACCTATCAGTACCAGGGATGTCACTCGGAGTTTCCGTCTCAAACCCCGATCCGAGAATTGTCCAAAACATGCCTCGACTTTTTACCTTCTTAAACTTTTTTAAACCAGTGACATCCTTGGTCCTCTGCACGTCTTTTGGAAAAATCTCATCTCCAATTCTAGTATGTTTTCAAAACATTTTTGTCTATTTTCTTCCTCTCGCCCGAATATTCACTATTTTTATTAGTCTTTATTTTTGGCTATGTCTAAACTTGAAAAATATATATTGACATTTTTGACACTATACTTATTTTTTACCTAAATTTAAAAAAATAAATTGTCTGTGGTTGTGTTTTTTGAGGTATTTTTTATTAAAATATTGAATATTTGTTGAATAAATGTGCACATATTTTTAAGATTAAAAGAGATGAAAAAAGAGATTCGATTAAAAAAAGAATGTAAGGGCTGAAAAAATACTCAAAATGTCAAAAAAATTTTAAAAATATTTTCCAGACCTTACAAAAATAAATGAAGTATTGTAAAGCTTAAAAATGAGAATTAATTAAAATATTAATACTGAAGGGGTCGAAATGGTAAACTTAGAAATTTGAAAAATACAAACATTTTGGTTATTTTTACTTGAAAAAAGTATAGTAGATTAGAACAGAACTAACATAAACTTGGACATATTTACATTGTTATTTAAACCCTTTCAATAAAAATAGAGTTATTTGCGGAGGAACTTGCGGATTTCTGCTTTTTTTAAAATTTTGTTCTAAACTACTTTAACATTAAGAAAGCGCTGTGGTTTTAACGAGATTTGATTAAAATGGAAAAAGAAAGGGAGAAAAGGATATGCTTAAAAAGTTCCTATAAAAGATAGTTTAATCATGCCTTTTTGCAGAAAGTTTGTTAATCAACAAGCAGTAACGAGTAAATGGAGAGCCCAATTTGTTGAGTTCTTCCATTGTTACACCCCAAAGTTCTACTGGAGGTTGGAGAACTCCAAATTTCTTAATTTAAACTTTTTAAGGGTGTTTAATAAGGTAGGTCCGAGACCGTCAGGGAGAGAATTTTTCGGGGACCCATAACGGGGATGAACTGTCGGAGAAACGGAGATGTCGAGGAGCGGCCTGCCGGAGAACGAGGGTCGGGGATTGTCCTAAAAACCATAATCGGACGAGGAATAAGTGTCTGGAACCAACCCTAGTTTCTATATAAAAATAAATAAAAAAAACCATTGGTAATTCCAAGGATTGTCCCCCCCCCCCATTTTTTTCCTTCCTTAAGAATGACATAATGGTCAATTTTTCTTCCTTCCTCAATTTCACTCTAGTTCCCTGTGGCAAATTCAAATCAGACATTCCTCTCAAACTAAACTATGTCTGATTTGAATTTGCCACAGGGAACTAGAGTGAAATTGAGGAAGGAAGAAAAATTGACCATTATGTCATTCTTAAGGAAGGAAAAAAAATGGGGGGGACAATCCTTGGAATTACCAAACCATTTCATTAAGATCATGACGAAAAAGCAGTCGATTATTCACATTTAAACAGGTAATTGCTTCTTCATTGTCTATTGTAAGCACTTTATATCGAAAAGTTGCGTCCCTTTCAATTCTCTAAAAATTAAAGAAACTTAATTCTCAATAAATTAAAAAAACCTGTAAAATATTTTGAGATTCCTTATCTTTTCCAATAACTAAAACATCATTTGTTGCAACCGAAAGACGAGATTTAAGTGGCAAATTGCTTCCAATATTTATTGGGATGACAGAAAAGTCAGCAAAGGTTTTGGCGACATGCTGAAAAGTTTAAGAAATTATTCAACTTAAAAATCAATTTTAAAATCCGAAAAAATTTTTTAATGTTAAAGGATGAAAAAAGAAGACCAAAAATAAAGTTTTCCGCAGTAAAAATCACGTGGTAATCACGCGGCCTCGAACCAACGACCCCTATCACTCAAAATCAAAACCCCTAACCAATACACCACAAAACACCAATAACTCTTCCTGACAAAAATCAACTAAAATATTTCAATTTTTTCTTATAAAATCACTTACCAACGCCCCTTCAGTGTTCGTTCCATTTTTTCTAATTCCAACAAATATTTCCTTTCCAGTAAATAAAACATCAGACCCTTCAAGATAAACTTGTTTTCCATGTAAATGTGTTGGTGTATCCATAACTTGCCATGCCAAAACATTTAAATGTGCAATAAATTCGTTTGCTCTAGTTGTCGAATTCTTTTTATTTTGACTTTTTGGTCTAGTTAATAACGCTGTCCCGTTAATTACAATAGCAATATCATCAGCAAACAGATTTTGAACAGGACAGTCTTCTTCTGGCGGTAATTCAATTACTTCAACGCCTGACTAAAAATTTTTTTTTTATTTTTGAAAAAAAAATTTTTTTTTAATTAAAAAAAACCTCTCTCAAAGTGTCGCTAAGATCTTGATGTTGTTTTGCTGCCAAAGCCAAATCAATTTTATTTTTCATCTTTTTATCTTCAAATTTTAGTGATGTTGGAAATCGTAACATTATTGCGTGGGTATACTTCATGGCTAAGTTAAAAATGAAAAAAATTGATTTAGACAAAATGGGGGTGGGAAAATCAGAAAAAATTTTTTAAAAAACTTTAAAATAAAAAAAATATTTAAATTTTTGCATTTTTATTTACTAAATTGGCATTTTATTTATTTAATTTTAATAAATGACATTTGATTCCAATTTACGGTAAAGGACGCTTCAGTATCTACCAGTTCGCCAATTCAGTTTCCAGTCCATTTCTTGGGCCATAACTTTCTTGATTTTTCTCCGATTCGAGTAATTTTCATATCATTCGAAAGGTCTCGAGATGCGGTATCTTTTTCATAATTGGACCGATCAGATCAGAGCATTGTATAAGATGTTAGAGCCTAATAATTACCAAAAATCACGATTGCCCGCACTTATTCAGCTGTAACTTTTTGTAGAATGATCTAATCAAATTAATCCCCTTAGATAAAATAATCCTCACATTCAGAGCTTTCGTTTGGTATGATAATCACTCAAAAAGGTTAAGAATCAAAAAAGTTATGTCCCAAAATATGCCCTCGATACTGAATAACATATACTGAAGCGTCCTCTACCCCAATTTTTATTTTTGCTTAATTTAATGTTTGCAAGCACACGTGGAACTACAAAATATTTTAGCGGTAATTGCGGTTTGTTATATTCACAATCAATTTTAATTTAAATGACAAAACTTTCTCTTTTAGATTACGAAAAATGAATATTTTTAGACTTGCGGGCGATTCAGCCCATTTATTGGCTATTTTAATTTTATTATGGAAAATTTGGAAAACAAAATCTTGTGCAGGTTTTTTTACTTTTTTTAATTGAGAATTTTATTTAAAATTAATTAAAGGAATTTCTGGACGTTCACAAGTTCTTTTCTTTGTCGTCTTCGTTTCACGTTATTTGGATCTTTTCACAAATTTTGTTTCAATCTACAATACTGCTATGAAGGTTTTCGGATTTTTTGTTTAAATTTTAAGCTAGTCTCTAGGAAATTGATTTATTCTTTGGGCGTTGGAAGGGTCGAAATCGTTCCTATTCCGAATATTTCTTTGAAAGACATTTTCGCTTCCACTAGGGTGTTGCTGAAATTTCTCATTTCCCCGTTCCGATTTCTAAGGTATCACAGAAAAATCGGCAAACGTTTTTGTTCACATCTAAAAAAGTTTTTAATGTTAAAGTAGGGAAAAGACAACAAAAAAGAGCTTCTCCCCTAAGCGGACTCGAACCCCCCAAATTAAACCTTCAAAATCCAGAACGCTAACCATCATGCCACACATAGACAACACCAACTTGCAATAAATATCTAATAAAACTCTCCAAAGAATAAAAAATAATTTTTTAGATTTTCTTTGTTGCTTCATCAGTGGCTACTATCTATCTCATGTTTTTCAGATTTAGAGCTACCTATGATCGGTTTTATTTTTTTTCTCTTCTATTTAAATTTTATTTCTTAGAAACCACGACACTTTTCGAATTGAAATTTTATTGGTTCCAAGCGTGATACTTGCTTTGCTGATTAACCACGAATTTACGATTTTTGAGGTTTAAAAATATTTTTTTTTAATTTTTAAAATTTTTAAATCTAAGGTTCTTTGGACTTTTAGTATTTATTTGGAGGCTGTAGCTATAATGCCCCAACTTTTTATGCTTTCAAGGACTGGATCAGCTGAAACAATTACTGCACATTATCTTTTTGCTTTGGGTAGAAATTCTTTAAAAATTTCGAAAAAAAATTTTTTCCAGGGAGTTATCGAGGCCTTTACATTCTCAATTGGGTCTACAGATATTATATGGGTATTTTTAAATTTAAAAAATTTTCAAAAAAATTTTTTCCGTACAGAAAATCATTTGGACGTAATCGCTTTGGTTGCTGGAGTGGCCCAGACCGTTCTTTATGCCGACTTCTTTTATCTTTATGTGACTAGAGTTGTTCAGCAAGAGTATGATTTTTTGTATTTTTAATAGAGTTCGAACTTGGATAGGGTTTTTCTGGGTCCGTTAATTCGGAAACCCTGGTCACTTTGAAACAAAAAACCCAGCTACCGGGCCTGGCAAATTGAAAAGTTCAAACTCTAATTAATCAAAAATAATTTTAAAAAAATTTTTGTAGGCAAAGAATGCAACTTCCTGCTTAGAGGCATTGAAAATTGAAGAAAAATTTTTTTATTTAAATTCTAAAAAGAAACAATTTTCTGTTTGGTCCTTGGATTGTGTTATAATATATATTCTTCTTCTTGTCTTTTGGTTCTTTTTTTGTTAAAAACCCCCTCAAACCTTTCTATTTACCTAATTCCCTTTTTTTTAAATTATTTTTAAAATTTCCCCTCCCTCCCCCCAATTTTCCCTTCTCCTAAAGGTTTTGTTAATTTATATTTAACTAATTTATTTTGGTATAGGATAAAAAATATTTAAATTTATTTTTCGGATTTATTTTTAAAAATTTTATAGCTCTAGTCTAGAGATTAATCACAAAGTTTGTGAGTCCAACTTATCCCTCCAATTTTATCATTGACTTTTGCGAACTTTTTTTGTGGATTTTTCCTATTTTATTATAAAAATAGAAAAAAAAGGTTAGAAAAAATTCCAAAAAAATTTTTCCTAAAAGATAAAAAGTCGACAGACACAACTTTAAATTAAGATAAGGAATATATTTTAATTCTTAAAAATTCTCCCTTATCATTTTTATTAATTTTTAAAATTAATTATTAACTCTCCAAAATGAAGTGTTTGCTCCCCTTCCTTTGGATTTTCTTAACAATTTTTGTTTGTTGTACTAATGGCATTTCAAATGAAAATAGTGAACTTGTTTTGGTTCAAGCTGTAAGTTAATTTCTGAAAATACTTGTAATGATTGGATGCGGATTTATTTTTGCGGACTATGTAAAAATCCGCAGAAATAGCTGCGCCGAAAAATCAGGTTTGAAAAGACAATGTAAAAATAAGAGACTTTCTCTGACCTACAGAGAAAATTTTAAAATTTTGGCTCCTTTCTGGTTTTTCAAAAATGATCTCTTAAATTTATTTTTTAGTTGTGGAGGCACGGTGACCGTTCACCCACAAAAACCTTCAAAACGGATAGATATCAAGAGAAGGATTGGCCTCAAGGATGGGGGCAATTATCACCTGTAAGTCGCCTTAAATTTTTAAAATTCAAAAAAATTTTTTTAAAGACAGGAATGGCACAACATGTAGAGTTGGGAAGACGACTAAGACAGCGATATATTGAGGAATTGAAATTTGTTGGTCCTCGGTATAATAGTCATGAAATTTATGTTAGAAGTACTGACTGGAATAGAACATTAACTAGTGCTATATCGGTTAGTTTAAACTTAATTAGGAAAATTTTTTAAGATTTGCGGGCTGTAAATAAATTTGCGGACAAAAAATTTTGTCCGCAAAAAATTTTTTTGCCCGTAAAAAAATTTTTTTAGAATTTTATTGGCTTCTACGGCCCTGGAAATGATGATGAATACCCAAAGGATTTGGGCGCAAACAAATGGCCAGGATGGTATTTTCCAATAGCTATACATTCACTCCCTGGAAACGAAGATTTTATGGCTCCTGGAGAATCGGAATGTAAACGATTTGAACAAATAAAAGAACGGATAACTTTAACAAAAGAATACAACTCGACTTTGATTAAATACAAATGGCTACTTGATTTTTTGAGTGAAAAAACTGGACAGAAAGTTGACCCTTTTGATATGTGGATGATTAACGATGCTTTTTATATTGAGGTTTTTTTAATTAAAAACGAATTCTTTTAAATATTTTAAAGAAATTAAAAGGGAAAAAATTGGTAGACTGGGCAGAAGGAAATCAAACACTTTTGGATACGATTGCCGAACTTGACAATTTACAAGAAAGATGGATGATTGGGTTAGGTAATTATATTTAAATTTTGTGGAGAAATTTATTTGTTGAATTCCTGTTTAGAAAAATTTTGCCGACTTTCAAGAAAACTTGCGGACAGAAAAAGTTTGTCCGCAAAAAATTTTCGATTTTTTGCGGACAGAATTTTTTAGATTTTTTTGTCCGCAATTATCTCCTCCTTCAAATTCTTTGATTAACCAAACCATATACCTTCTTCAAATTTATTTTAAAGATTTAAAACCTCTGGGTGATGCCAACTTTCGCGAAGAACTTCCAAAAATTTTGGGCGGGCCAATCTTATGGAAATTTATAACAAATATGCAGGAGAAGTTGGCTTGTTCAAAGCGAATGAATTCTGTAAAGGAAATTGACAGGGAAATAGTGGGAAGAAAATCGCCAATGGGAACGCCCTTGTGTAAATGGATGAACAAAATGCGCTATTTTGCGTACTCCGCGGTTTATTTTTTAAATTTAAGAAGAAGAAAATTTTTTATTTTTTAGCACGACAGCACAATTATTGCTATTTTCGCAGCTTTGGGTTTAAACAAAACGAATTATGATGAGGATGGTTACCCGAAGTACTCTACCTGTTTAACTTTTGAATTGTGGAGGGAGAAGAATACTGGCCAATTTGATGTTAAGGTATTCTTTATTTAAAATGGGGAAGTGTTTTGGGCTTGTCGAGATTTCCTGACAGACCTGTCGACCAGGAATAGGCCGGGTTGAGAATTTTTTTGGTTAACCTTTTACTATTTAAATTTACTTTTTAACTTTATCAATCCCAGGGGAGCAGGTCCGCAAATCTTACAATAAATTTCTTTTCAAAATTTTTCAACAGGTGCTTTTATGGAGACCTAACATTAACGAGACTTCCCCTAAAGAAATAACGACAGATATTGAAGGCTGTCAAAGCAATTCAACTTTAGAACAATTTGTTGAAAGATCAAAAAATTATCAAATGCTGCCTTCACCCAAAGACGTAAAAATATTTTCTAAAAAAATTTTTTTATTTTTTAATTTTTCAAGTATTGTTCACAACTTCTACAACCCCTAAATAATGCTGCACGTATGTTAATTCAGTGGAAATTGAAAATGTAAGATTTTTTTAAAAGATTTAAATTATTTAGATTTTTAGGCTCATTCTAATGGGAATTCCTTCAATTGTTGCTATTGTTGTATAAAGAATTTTAAGAAATTATTTAATTGCACCTACTGCTTCAGAAGTTTTATTAAAATTAAAAATCAAAAAATAATATTAGATTAATAAAGAGGCAAAAAATAATTAATTAAAATTAGTTATTTCTGGATTTTTCTCAATTTTATTTTTTAATTTTTACTTCAAATTTTCTTTAATTATTCTCTATTTTTGGGCAGTAACACGTAGAACTCCATTGTGAGTCAGATGTGACTTTAAAAATTAATTTAAAAAATTATTTTTTTAATCTAAAAATGTCCGCAAGTTTAATCCGCAAATTTTTCAAAAAATTCCCAAAATATTTTATAATCCTTTCCCATCCTATTTACATTTACAAATTATTCTTTATTCTTGTCTGGAGCATTCAAAACCCTTTAATAACTTGCAGACCTTTAAAACATTACCCAACCCAAAATGTCACCACCCAAAATATCAACTCCTTTAATTTACCTTAATAGTTTGAATATTCACGTTGTCAGGCAATTTGTAGCTACGGTTAATTTCACGGCTGACTGACCCATGTTGATCACTACGCGATTCGTGTTTGCAATGAATGTTTAAATGATCCCCAACAACCTTGACCTTTTTGAAAAAATTTTTTTCAATTTTTAAAAAATGTAAACTTCAATCTCGTTTGGAGTAAAATAGGCAACGTCTAGACCAACTTCCCAACGATTAGGTAAATCATGAATACGAACAACCCCGTCGTTGTGTTGTAAAGGCCAGTCCCATTGTTGGGCTGTCCATTCATGGGTAATTTCGATTGGTTGGGCCATTCGAGGAAATTTCTTGAGAGAAAATGGAAGGCTAAAAATAAATATTTTTTAAAATAAAAGCAAGTTTTGTTACACTAAAATCTTTGTAAATAAATATATTTTCTCGATCGAAGCTTCTTCAAGTATCCACCCCTGATCATCTTTTAAAAGAGGGAGGACATATGCTTCTCTTTTTCTCTTTTATCAACAATAACATATCTTTTCTTAAAGACCATGGAATGAAAAAAAGTATTTTTAAATGTGTGGTAAACAGATTTTGAAAGAAAAAATCTTTTAGACATTAAAGATGAAAAACTGAGTTAAACAAACAAATAAACCCTTTGATTTTTTAATTGGTGATATTCTGGGTCAAACTTTGTAGGTTTTTTATTAAAGTAAATTTCTTTGGTCTAGTGGATTACGTCTTTGACTACAAAATCTATTTAAAGAGAAAGGGTGAAGGTTCGATTCTAGCAAAGAGTAAACATTTTTTCATTTTATAAAAATTACAATTTAAATAAAATTTCTCTATTTCTTCACATTTTAACAATAAAAATGAAGAAAATAAAAAATAGTAGATATCCAAGTGTTGGGAAAGAAAAAATATAAAATGAGAGAAAAGAAAAATCACTCAAAAAAATGAATAAAAAAATATTTTTTTTTCTTTTTTTTTAATCCAATAATTTTTTAAATCTCTTTTTAATTAAATCAATTTAAATTTTAATTTAAAATATCAACGAGCAAAAGCAAAATTTCTTAAACTTTTCTTTGCAAAAGCAAATCTGGCAAAACTGTTTTCTCCTCCAAATTGGCTTGAACGTTTACTTTAAATAAGAAAAAAATTTTTTTAATAAGAATCTCTTTTCTTACTTTATATCATTATTTTCATCAAAATTTTCAGCAGCTCTTTTAGCAAAAGCAAATGTTCTACTTCCAAAAGGATAATCACCAAATGAACGCTTTGCAAATGCAAAATTCCTCATTCCTCTCTTGGCAAAGGCAAATTGCCTGGGGGCAAATCGTTTTTCTAGTAATTGCTCCAAGTCTTCATTGGCTAGATTTGCCTTGAAAAATTAAGAAAATTGTTTTTAATTTATTGGAATTCCATTTTAAATTTAAAACTTTCGGACTGACATTTGCGGACAATTTAAAGTCACAAATTTTGTCCGAAAATTTTTGCGGACAATTTTTAAAAATTTTTTTCATCTTTCTATCCTCCCTACCGTCTCGTTAAATAAAAAAGAAATTCAAATAAAAATATTTTTTGTAAATAAGTGTATAAATAATCCCCTTTTTATTATCCTTTAGGGCAAAAGAAAAGCAAAAAACGTCATTCCCTCCATTTTTAGACAAACTTTTAAAAATATAAAAATTGTTAAAAATTGTCTAGGGAATTATAGCAACTACTCAATTATTATTTATTTTTTTCCTTTTAAAAATTTTGAACATTTTAAACCCAAAAATATTTAGGTGGAATTGAAATAAACAAAAAAAATAAAGAAAATTTTGATTAAATAAAAATAAAATAATTTTTCCTTTAAATTTACAAGTACCAGTACTACAAAAAATTAAATAAAAGTCTTTTTCATATTAAAAAATTTCTGGAAAAAAATAAATGGAGTTATTACCCACAAAAACTCAAAAAATCACCAAAGGGTTCGAACCCAGCACAATCAGAACCTATATTACCCTACAGGCGTGACTTCTACCAACTTAACCAGCGACCAACTTATTTTTCTTTCAATATTAATTACCTATATATTTAAATTAAACTTTAATTACCAACCTTTTGGTCATTGTTTTGTTCTCCTTTAACAAAATTTAAAGCCAACAAAGAACAAATTAAAATTAAAACGGCGGCAAGAGAAGACATTGAAATTTTAGTTGTTTGCATATTTTTCGGCGGCGGATTTAAAAATAATTTATTTTTATATTCCTTTAAAAATAAAAAAAATTTTTTTGAATAAAAATTAATCCAATTAAATTGATTATGCTTGAATTAATTTTTAAAAAATATTTTTTTTTAAAAAGAACTTTTAAATAATCTATTAAAAATTAATTAAGACGGAAAAAACGTCGTTTTTTAACAATAATATATTTTTTAAATCGTGTCAGAACAATCCACCGTCCGACCGCATACCGTCCACCCACTAAAACAATAATTACCGTCCATTTAGCGTAAAACAAAAAGTGATAAAATAAAAGTTTTAGGCATAGAAGTGTAGTAGTAATCAAGTACTAACCGAGATTATCCAATAAAGATATTAAGATAACCTAATATCGACACAAATCCAATTCTAACGTCAATACGGTATTTTGTCAGACGGTGTTTGCCCTTCAACTCTTTTATAAGCAGGTGCTAAAAAATAATTAATTGCGCAAGCAAAAAATTAAAAAAAACGAAAGAAAAAATTAATTCAGATTTAAGTTAAATGCCTTTGAATAATTACCTAAATAGAGTACTTTTAATTAAAAAAAGCTTTTTAATTATTTACAGCTAATCCCAATTAGCTTCCGGCAAAATTTAAATTAAAAAATATTTAAAAATATTAAAAAATATTCTTTGTATCGTTAAATAAAAGAAAATATTTACTATTAAATTCAAAAAAAAATTTTACATAATTTTTTTAAAATTTAGGAAAACCTCCTCCCTTATAGAAAATTTTCTAAAATTTAAATTTTTTTCATGTAAATATTTAAGAATAAAAAGAAAAAAAGTCGGGAGTGGCCGTGAAGGGCTGAAGTGGATATATATTTGAAGAAAGGCGTTGGGGAATGGCATGGCACGCCCATTAAATAAAAAATATTTTTTTTATTAAATTAATGTGAAGATATTTAATTGAAACAAAAATATTTTTGTGATTTTCTTTGAATTAAAAAAAATTAAAAATTAAATTATTTAAATATTTATTTTATTAGATTAATTAAATGAGCTAAAAAAATAATAATTTTTAATTTCTAAAATTTCCTTATTGAGGAAAATTAAATAACAAAAATTCCGCGAAAGTGTTTTGAGGGGAAATTTATAAATTCGATTAAAAAACTTTTTAAAATTAAAAAGAAATTCCACCAATTCTGGGACCTGTGGAATGAACCTGAGATTAAAAGTGATTTTCTTCGAATAAATTTAAAAAAATTTCATTAAGTATAGTAGACGTAAATGGACGTAAAACAATTACCCTGGGTAACTATTGTATTAATTTCTCACTGGTGAGGGTAGAGGGTAATTATTAGAGCATGAACGTGGCAGGGAACGAGCAGTACAGATTCCTGAAAATCGGAAATTCCCAACGTTTTTTGGAGCCGTGATTCCGAGTTGCTTTTAACTGCGCAAACCCAATAATTTCATTTATCTTATAAATATTCATTGTTTTTAGCAAAATAATAAAAACCAAAAATAAATATATATTTTATTTAATTTATTTTTATAAAAATATTTTTTACCCACACCCATAAAAATAATAAAATATCTTAAAAATAATGTCAAAATTAATTTGCAAAAATTAAATCAAAAATAAATTAGGAGTGCCGAGAATTCTCTTAAAAATAAAATTAATTAAAAAAATATTTATTTATTTAAAAAAGGAGAGAAGGATACCTAGAAGTACATTAAATATAGTAGACGTAAATGGACGTCAAACTTAATTTTAAAAAAATTTTAAATGAAAAATATTTTTTTGAAAAAGTATTTTTTGAAGGATGAGTAAATGCAAATAATATTTTTTAAAAAAATAAATGTAAATAGAAGGGATATTTTATTTAAATTAATATTGACTTGGACGGAAGTAATAAAGTATATTAAAGATGATATGCAAAAAACAAAAATAATAAAAATTTTATTTATATCAAAAATAATATTTTTGACATTTTCTAGTTAAAAGACTTCCGTGTCTTTACAAAAATACAGAAAAAAAAATTTTTGGAATTTTTTTTGAAGAAAAAATAAATAAAGAATATTAATTTTTACCGAAGTGACCTTATCCTCTTTCTCCGCACATATCACAGAAATTTTGGATTCTTTGAAAAAACGTTGAAACATGTCAAGAGAGATTCGAATTGTGTTTTCATAAGGTATATAGAACAGGTATATCTATAAAGTATTAATGCCAGAAATAGACTAGGCCAGAAATAATTATGGAACAACTTAAAATAACAGCAATATCTCCCTTCAATATTCACCTAAATTTTTCAAAAAATTTTTTCCAACAAATTTGAATGCTTATCTTGCCAAATCTGGTTTCAAACAAATATTCCCAGTCTTGATTATTTTATAAAAAAAGATAATTCGAAATTAAGTTGAAAATTAACAAAGATATAGACAAAACAAATTGAGTAGTTTTTAATTAATTTTAATTAATTTTTAATTAAGCTTAATTAAAATTTTGAGCAATTTTCAACCATTAAAGGACAATAAAAACACAAAAACCCTTTTTAGATATTTTAAATTAAAAAAAAATCCATTTTTATTATTTTTAGCCTAATTTGGAAACAAATAAAAATTAAAATAAAATACGTGGGAAGTAATAAAATAAAGTGGAAAAAAATATATTAAATGATTGAAAATTGGATTATTTGATGGCAAACAGGAAATTGGAATTTCTTTTAGTTTCAAGAAATAAATAAATGAAATTGATACTAAGTAAACAAAAAATAATTTTCCAATTAAATTTTAAAAAATAAATCTTGGGAAAAGTGTCCTTTATTTGGGGGGCTAGACCTCGACTGATTCTCGGCCTCATAACTTTGGAATAAATGAAGTTTTTATTTTTTTTCCAAATTTTGTTAAATAGAGAATTAAATTAGCTTTAAAGCAAAATTAATTTGATAAATTTAGATTAAAAACAAAAAAAGTTAGAAGCAGAAAACTAAAAAAAATTAATAAAAATTTTTTTTAATTTTGGAAGGTTTTCTGGCCATAAATTTTTTAATAAACCTTCAAAAATTTTGATTCTAGGCTTTTCTTGAAGCTACTTTTCTGCTCTATCAAATGATACCAAGAACACCTAAAATGGTTGACATTTTGCTGAGATATAAGAAAAAGTATCACTGCACATTATAAAATAATTTTAATAATATTCTCCTTTATTTTCTCGTTAAAAATTTTAAAAAATCAAGTAATTTATTTTTTCAAATTTTTACTTAATTTTAAACATTATTTTTATTTTTCTTCTTTTATTTCTTCCTTTTCCTCCTCAATTCTTGGAATTTCCTTTCTTTATTATTCAATATTTGTGCACTAATTAATTCGGAGGATTCCAAGGCTGACCGTTTTTGATTCCATTCTCTTTCAACATTTAAATCTTCAATTCTTCGCCATTCTTCTAATGAATCTATACGATTATGGAATTCTTGTTCGAGAGCTGTCTAATTTTTAAAAGAAATTTTTTGAAAACTTTTTTTTTGAAATTTTTTACTTGTTTTTCACGCATTTCTTTTTCCAATTCCGAAAATTTTCCTTTCCATTCAGTATGGACCTAGGATTAATTTTAACATGATTTGTATCCATTTGTTTGAGATTTTTGGATCCATTTGGATCCATTTGTTTGAGAAAATTTTAAAACTAATTTTGTAGTTAATTCCCCCTTGGTACTAGCTATAAAATCAACGAAATTGCCTCGGGTCCCTTCAAGTTTCCTCGAATCCCTCAGGATTCCTCGGGTCTCTTCAATATCGAGAGTTAACTTCTAACGATATTAGCTTCCAAAATCCAACAATCTCGACATTAATTTATTCTTTAATTTCTCAAAAAATCCTCTAAACTCCTCCTAATTATTCCCTTACTTTTGCGTGTTCCAAACGCCGTTTTCTATCAATTTCAGCAGCCGCCCTTTGCAATTCCGCCCTTCTATCCAACCAATTAGACACTCCCGTCAAGATTCGATTATTTTCTTTTGCCGCTTTAGAAGCATCTTCAGCCTCATTTAAAGCCCCGTTTAATTCTAATTCGAGTCCTCGTTGAAGTGATTGGACCTTTTTTTGGATTTTTTTGAAATTAAAAGGTAATTTACTCACCCAAAGATGCCGTGGATCCATTTTTTAATTTTTAAAGATAAATAAAAATAAAATTGAAAGAACAAATTCTTCTTTGATTTAGATCAATAAAAATGAAAGAACGATTGGGGGATATAGTGGGGATAAATAAAAAAATTAAAGTTCCTAATCACATGCTTTTTTTAAAGAAAAAGTTTCTTGTTTCTCTGTTCCTTTTGATTTTTTTAAAAGTTCAATTTTTCTTTTAATTGAAAAATGTTTGGAAAAGAATTAAAAAAAATTTTTTTTAATAAATTAAATATTTTTTACAGTAGCGGATAAAAAGATAGTTACAAATGACAAAACTTGCAACTTGTTTATAAAACAATGTTTCTTCAAATCAAACTTGGGTTTAATTACCCAAGTTTGAGATTAAAAATTTCTTTAAAAATTAAAATTTGTTGAAATAAGAATATTTATTTCTTCTTAATTCACTTCCAAATAAATTTAACTTGGGACAACTAAAGGAAAATATAAAATGTCTTCAAATTTAAATCAACAACAAATAATCGATATTGCAAAAGCCGTTGCTGAAATTTTAAAGCCCACTATTACTGAAATTGTTAAAACAACAATTTCAGAAATTTTTAAACAACAATCTAATTCACCTAATGATTCACCAACAATCAATACTCCTTGGGGCTGCCCTCCTCTTAATATCTACTCTTCCAACCTCTCCTCACAATGCCAAATAGCACAAACAATCAATAATGCTATCATCAATTCTGAAACAATCAAGGCAAAATCTTTGCGTGCTGTTATTGAAAAATTGCCCGAAGTAAATGATGAAGGTATGGTTAGAAGTTTAGTAAAAGAATGTGGACTTGAAGATAAGGTTGATTTTGATGGTATCCATAGACATCCACCTCATAAAAATAACAAAAGCAATAAACCCCGTATTCTAAAAATACCATTTTCTGATACAAAATCTCGTGATATTTTTTTATATTCATTTCGTAAATGTGTCAAATCTCTTCCTATTGTCCCTAAAAACATAACAGCCCGACGCGATATGACCCAATATGAACTAAATATTCTATATAATCTCCGTAAACAAGCTTATGACCTTAATGTTCGTGAAAATTTATTTAAATACTTTGTTGTTGATTTAGAAATTCGTACAATGTCACATCCAAAACAACTTAAGGTAAAAAATGCTTCCGCATAGGGTAATTCGAGTAACCATACTGGTAATTTAAAAACAGCTTTAAACTCTAATGTATTATCCTGTTTGGCTTTTAATGCACGATCTATAAATAATAAAACCTTCGAACTGCAGGAACTTTTAGAAAATAACAAAAATAAAATAATATTAATAAATGAAACTTGGCTTAAAGAAAATAACATTATACACTCAGAATTCTCACTTCAAGGCCAGTTTAATCCAATATTTGCAAATAGAAAACAAGGTCTTGGCGGCGGCTGCCTAATACTAGTTCCCTCTGAAATTCCATACAAATTAAAGTTTACAGGCACAAAATTTAAATGCGAAATCATACATATAAAATTACTTATTCAAAGAGGTATTGAAATTTTTTGTATATACCGACCACCAAAATGTTCATATGATGAAACAAAAAAATTATTAAAATATATTTCATCTATATTAAATCCTAATGTTTTAATCTATGGGGACTTTAACATTCCTAAAATCAATTGGGATTCTATGGATTCAGATAATGAATTAGGACAGTTACTTATTGATTTCTGTTCTCAAAATGAAATTCATCAACATATTAAAGAAAATACAAGAGAAAGTTCAATACTTGATTTAGTCTTTACAAAACCCAAAAATCTTATTGAAAAATATAATATTTCTGCTCCATTCTCAACATCTGATCATAATATGATCTCATTCATTCTAAACGTTAAATTCCATAGAGAATTAAAAAGTAAAAAATATACTAGAAGTTTTAGCCATAAAAACACAGAAAATCTTAGAAAATATACATCATCCATAAATTGGAAATACATACTGGAGACAAAATTCACAACTAATGATAAGTATAATAACATAACACAAAATTTAGTATCTGCTCTTAATTACGCTATCCCTTTACAGACATTAAATTTAATTATTAGGAATAGTTATCCTAAAAAGATTAAAATTTTACAGGCAAGAAAACTTGCTATACATCAAAGCTTAAGAAAGAATCCTATAAATAATAATTTAAAACTTCAATATCGATTTATCTCTAAGGAACTCAAAAAGAATATAGAATCATATAATGAAGAAAAGATAAGTCAAACAATAAATAAAGGAGGTAATGCTATTCATAAATTTATCCGTCAAAAATTTAAACTAAATAACGAAATACCAAATTTAATAAGTGAAGATAACAAAATACATATAAATATAAAAGATAAATGTAAATTACTTGCTAACACATTTAGTAAATATTTTCAACTTAAGGAATTTGACAAAAACTTTACTCCTAGACAAACTACAAGAGAACGTTTAGAAGATATTGAATTCGATATTCTCACAGTTGAAAATATCCTAGAAAATCTTCCAAATAAAAACTCCAATTCACCTGATGATATTCCTTATATATTATTGAAATCATGTTCAAAAATACTTTCTCCGACCATAACAGAAATATTCAGAATCATACTAGATAATAGGACAATCCCAGAAATCTGGAGACAATCCTACATCATTCCTATATTTAAAAAGGGTGAAATAAATGACCCTGTTAATTATAGACCTATTTCTGTTACGTGTACACTTTGCCGCGTATTCGAAAGAATTATCTCAACACAAATCATAAATTTTTTAAATAAAACTAAGTTCTTCTCTGATGAACAATTTGGGTTCTTACAATATAGATCCACTACCACAAATCTTTTATCTATGTTAAATGATTTTTATAAGTCATTGGAAAAAAGAGAAAATATCGATGTTATTTACATTGATTTTGCTAAAGCATTTGACTCTGTTCCTATTGAGCTCTTATTACTCAAAATAAAAGCTTGTGGAATAAATGGAAAATTATATGATTTTATAGAAAACTTTTTAACAAAAAGAAGTTTTAAAGTTAAAATAGAAAAAGAATTCTCTGAAAGCATACAAACAAAATCAGGAGTACCACAAGGAAGTGTATTAGGCCCATTACTATTTCTTATCTTCATAAATGACCTTCCAAACTATCTTCCATCTGATGTAAAAATTAAAATATATGCAGACGATGTAAAATTATATACATATCATCAAAATGACAATAAACGGGACATACTAAAAGAATCACTAATATTACTTAGTAAATGGGCTAAAATTAACGGTTTAGAAATCGCAGAAAATAAATGCTCTGTACTTTACGTTGGAAAAAATAACTCACAAGAAGAATATCATATATCTGAGAATTTAATTCCTAAACTACAAACAGTTAGAGATTTGGGTATCTTAATAGATTCCAAACTCTCATTTTCCGATCATATTAATATAATTATCAAAAGAGCTTACTTAAGTATATATAGACTTTTTAAAGTTATAAGAACTAGAAAACTGGAACAATACATTAATATCTACAAGACATATATTCGGCCACAACTAGAATATGCAAGCGAGGTATGGAATCCTATGAAAAAAGCAAATTGCGAAAGGCTTGAAAAAATTCAAAAATATTTTACAAAAATTGCATTTAAAAAATCTGGATTTATAAAAATAAAATATGAAGAAAGATTAAAAATATGTAACATAGAGAAATTAGACATACGAAGACAAATTAATGATCTTTGTATGATTCAAAAATCCTTTATCAGAATACACACTTAAAACCTGAAAACTTCTTCGCCTTTGCAAAAAAAGCCAAAAGAAAACCCCTACTCCTTCAAAGCCAAAGATATAATTCGAAATCCAGAAATAATTTTTTTATAAGAAATGTAACAAATTGGAATAAACTACCTAATGAAATTATGAGTATAATGCATAAAAAGCCATTCAGGAAATACATTAAAAAATGGATATCAGATAACGGAAACATTTTTCCTTAAGTTTTAATTTATTAAATGTTTGGTGAAATAAAACATAATTTTAACAAAATATACAACAAAACAATTATTTCACCAAACACTCCAAATACATAATTCTATTAAATTAATTAATTTATTTTACAAAAAATTTTTCTTTTCTTTTTTTACATATATTTGTCTTTTTACATATATTTGTCTTTTCTACATATATTTGTCTTTTTTTCACCACTATTAGTGTATTTTTTATACCGTGTGGTTGCTCATAAATAAATAAAATAAATAAATAAACAAATAAAAACAAATGTTTTAATAAATCATCGCAACATTTTAAAACAAAAACAAACAAAAGGTCATTTCCGGAAACGTCAAACAAACATTCACTAGCGTCAACAAAAACAATTATTAATTTATCTTTGATGTCATAAAATGAAAAAAAATTTTTTTAATTAAAATTTTACATTTGATTTAACAAGATTTTGAGAAAAGGGGAGATTTAAAAAGAGAAAAAATAAATTATTATCTCAACCGTTGACAACTACGTAGAAAATTTTTGTCAAGTATTTGGGAGGAGTTTTATATTTAAATAAAATAAATAAATATTCTTCTCCTTATTTTAAAAAGTAAAATAAAAAAATCTTTTAAATTTAATTCTTATCAGATTTTATTATCTAAAATTCAAAAAATGTTCCTAACCTTTAAATATTTACTAATCCTCGTTATTTCTGAGGTTCTAATTAGTATTGTCTGCTCTGCTAATAAGTTGGTTATTTTTAATGTTTGGGAAAACAAAACAAATAATTTAAATGTTTTCCGGAAAATGTTTCTCATGTATTATTTAAAGAATTAGAGACAACGGAAAACTAGGAGATTTTCTCTAACGTTTTCCGGAAGAAATGTTAGAGAATGTTTTCCGGAATTATATTTTTAAGAGACTTTCTCTAACCTTTTCAATAAATTTAAATATTTTCCGGAAGGTTCCGGAATTTTTTAAACTTGTTTTTATAGTGAACAACATAATTCACTCTTGGAAACAAAAACACAAAACAACAACCCACGAGAAATGGACAAACGTCATTTATTCAGCCTTTACTCAATTTTAAACGATAAAAGAAGCGATTCCAACTTTCTTGGAGGGTTTGACGCCCTTTCAGTAAATACTCGATCGCTTGAAGGAATTCGAAATAATTGTTATTTCTCTCCCATTCAATGCTATTATATGGAGGAAAGAAAACGTCGGAGTGTTAAATAATTTGATGATTTTTAAAGGAAGAAATAAATTTTTTAAAGCTTTTTTCATAAAAAAACATTCAAGTATCTCATTCTCTTTAAATATTTTCCTAAATTTTATTTTTGAAAAATTTGTGATGGAAATAAAGCCAAGCTTCATTCTAATAAATTTTAATAATTTTAATTGTTTGGAAAGAATATAAATTTTAATAATAAAACTTTAAAATATATTATAGACAACAGGAAAAGAGGAGAGTCTCTCTAACATTTTCCGGAAAAGTTTGTATGCTCATCTGTTCCGGAAACTATTAAATACCGTATTTTCTCTAAAATAACCCCCGGGGGTTATTTTTTTCGATCGACCTCTAGAGGGGGGTTATTTTAGAGGGGGGGTTATTTTAGAGGGGGGGGGTTATTTTAGAGAAAATACGGTATATTATAGACAATGGGAAAGGAAGAGAGTAAAATTGTATATTTTATTGTATTGTTATTTCACCACTTTAATTTACTTCGATCGGAGAATAAATTATTGTTTTGTTGCAGCCCGACTGAAGATGAGCTGATTTTGCAAATAATAAAAGAGGGGGAAAATTAATATAAAAAATAAAATTAATTTTGCAAAAGAGGAGAAGGAAAAAGATTAAATAAAAAACTAAGGAATGCGCCACACAAACATCATTCACGTGCATTCCCGCGACTGAAGTTTGTGTGGGCAATTTTAGCCATCTGTTTGTCAATTTATCTTTTCACCCCTCTCTCCATTTTCTCTAATTTTAAAATTAATTTTTTATTCTTTGAAGTTTTGCTGGAATTTTCTATCCAGCCAAACTTTCCTTATCATTGTTTGCACAGCTACCTATTTCATCATTTTTTACTCCAACTTTCTATTTATTTTTTACCCTTCGGCCAAAAACCAAGGCCGATGGACGCCATTATAAGCCGCTCCCAAAACCCCCAAAATATTGTATTCTACTGATCATTCAATAACTTCTCCAAACTAAAAGCCTTCTAGCCTTTACAGCAACTGTTAATTTTAATTTAATTTTGAAATAAATATTTTGAATTTATTCTTAAATTTATTCGTCAAATTACTCTTGGTTTGGTTGGTTACAACAGTTTGGAATTGGAAAATATTTGGAAATCCTTGTTGGTATAATTTCTCTAAGGTTAAAACAAATAAAATACTTTTCCAATCAAATTTATTTCCTTCACAACAAAATATTTATATTAAAGTAAGGATAGAAAAAAAGGTGAATCCAGTGATCAGGAAAAATTACTAATGTGAAGCAAAGTAAAACAATAATGTAGGAAGGAACTTAAGCAAGGCTGATTCCTCGACTGATTCTCGGCCTCATAACTTTGGAATAAATGAAGTTTTTATTTTTTTTCCAAATTTTGTTAAATAGAGAATTAAATTAGCTTTAAAGCAAAATTAATTTGATAAATTTAGATTAAAAACAAAAAAAGTTAGAAGCAGAAAACTAAAAAAATTAATAAAAATTTTTTTTAATTTTGGAAGGTTTTCTGGCCATAAATTTTTTAATAAACCTTCAAAAATTTTGATTCTAGGCTTTTCTTGAAGCTACTTTTCTGCTCTATCAAATGATACCAAGAACACCTAAAATGGTTGACATTTTGCTGAGATATAAGAAAAAGTATCACTGCACATTATAAAATAATTTTAATAATATTCTCCTTTATTTTCTCGTTAAAAATTTTAAAAAATCAAGTAATTTATTTTTTCAAATTTTTACTTAATTTTAAACATTATTTTTATTTTTCTTCTTTTATTTCTTCCTTTTCCTCCTCAATTCTTGGAATTTCCCTTTCTTTATTATTCAATATTTGTGCACTAATTAATTCGGAGGATTCCAAGGCTGACCGTTTTTGATTCCATTCTCTTTCAACATTTAAATCTTCAATTCTTCGCCATTCTTCTAATGAATCTATACGATTATGGAATTCTTGTTCGAGAGCTGTCTAATTTTTAAAAGAAATTTTTTGAAAACTTTTTTTTTGAAATTTTTTACTTGTTTTTCACGCATTTCTTTTTCCAATTCCGAAAATTTTCCTTTCCATTCAGTATGGACCTAGGATTAATTTTAACATGATTTGTATCCATTTGTTTGAGATTTTTGGATCCATTTGGATCCATTTGTTTGAGAAAATTTTAAAACTAATTTTGTAGTTAATTCCCCCTTGGTACTAGCTATAAAATCAACGAAATTGCCTCGGGTCCCTTCAAGTTTCCTCGAATCCCTCAGGATTCCTCGGGTCTCTTCAATATCGAGAGTTAACTTCTAACGATATTAGCTTCCAAAATCCAACAATCTCGACATTAATTTATTCTTTAATTTCTCAAAAAATCCTCTAAACTCCTCCTAATTATTCCCTTACTTTTGCGTGTTCCAAACGCCGTTTTCTATCAATTTCAGCAGCCGCCCTTTGCAATTCCGCCCTTCTATCCAACCAATTAGACACTCCCGTCAAGATTCGATTATTTTCTTTTGCCGCTTTAGAAGCATCTTCAGCCTCATTTAAAGCCCCGTTTAATTCTAATTCGAGTCCTCGTTGAAGTGATTGGACCTTTTTTTGGATTTTTTGAAATTAAAAGGTAATTTACTCACCCAAAGATGCCGTGGATCCATTTTTTAATTTTTAAAGATAAATAAAAATAAAATTGAAAGAACAAATTCTTCTTTGATTTAGATCAATAAAAATGAAAGAACGATTGGGGGATATAGTGGGGATAAATAAAAAAATTAAAGTTCCTAATCACATGCTTTTTTTAAAGAAAAAGTTTCTTGTTTCTCTGTTCCTTTTGATTTTTTTAAAAGTTCAATTTTTCTTTTAATTGAAAAATGTTTGGAAAAGAATTAAAAAAAATTTTTTTAATAAATTAAATATTTTTTACAGTAGCGGATAAAAAGATAGTTACAAATGACAAAACTTGCAACTTGTTTATAAAACAATGTTTCTTCAAATCAAACTTGGGTTTAATTACCCAAGTTTGAGATTAAAAATTTCTTTAAAAATTAAAATTTGTTGAAATAAGAATATTTATTTCTTCTTAATTCACTTCCAAATAAATTTAACTTGGGACAACTAAAGGAAAATATAAAATGTCTTCAAATTTAAATCAACAACAAATAATCGATATTGCAAAAGCCGTTGCTGAAATTTTAAAGCCCACTATTACTGAAATTGTTAAAACAACAATTTCAGAAATTTTTAAACAACAATCTAATTCACCTAATGATTCACCAACAATCAATACTCCTTGGGGCTGCCCTCCTCTTAATATCTACTCTTCCAACCTCTCCTCACAATGCCAAATAGCACAAACAATCAATAATGCTATCATCAATTCTGAAACAATCAAGGCAAAATCTTTGCGTGCTGTTATTGAAAAATTGCCCGAAGTAAATGATGAAGGTATGGTTAGAAGTTTAGTAAAAGAATGTGGACTTGAAGATAAGGTTGATTTTGATGGTATCCATAGACATCCACCTCATAAAAATAACAAAAGCAATAAACCCCGTATTCTAAAAATACCATTTTCTGATACAAAATCTCGTGATATTTTTTTATATTCATTTCGTAAATGTGTCAAATCTCTTCCTATTGTCCCTAAAAACATAACAGCCCGACGCGATATGACCCAATATGAACTAAATATTCTATATAATCTCCGTAAACAAGCTTATGACCTTAATGTTCGTGAAAATTTATTTAAATACTTTGTTGTTGATTTAGAAATTCGTACAATGTCACATCCAAAACAACTTAAGGTAAAAAATGCTTCCGCATAGGGTAATTCGAGTAACCATACTGGTAATTTAAAAACAGCTTTAAACTCTAATGTATTATCCTGTTTGGCTTTTAATGCACGATCTATAAATAATAAAACCTTCGAACTGCAGGAACTTTTAGAAAATAACAAAAATAAAATAATATTAATAAATGAAACTTGGCTTAAAGAAAATAACATTATACACTCAGAATTCTCACTTCAAGGCCAGTTTAATCCAATATTTGCAAATAGAAAACAAGGTCTTGGCGGCGGCTGCCTAATACTAGTTCCCTCTGAAATTCCATACAAATTAAAGTTTACAGGCACAAAATTTAAATGCGAAATCATACATATAAAATTACTTATTCAAAGAGGTATTGAAATTTTTTGTATATACCGACCACCAAAATGTTCATATGATGAAACAAAAAAATTATTAAAATATATTTCATCTATATTAAATCCTAATGTTTTAATCTATGGGGACTTTAACATTCCTAAAATCAATTGGGATTCTATGGATTCAGATAATGAATTAGGACAGTTACTTATTGATTTCTGTTCTCAAAATGAAATTCATCAACATATTAAAGAAAATACAAGAGAAAGTTCAATACTTGATTTAGTCTTTACAAAACCCAAAAATCTTATTGAAAAATATAATATTTCTGCTCCATTCTCAACATCTGATCATAATATGATCTCATTCATTCTAAACGTTAAATTCCATAGAGAATTAAAAAGTAAAAAATATACTAGAAGTTTTAGCCATAAAAACACAGAAAATCTTAGAAAATATACATCATCCATAAATTGGAAATACATACTGGAGACAAAATTCACAACTAATGATAAGTATAATAACATAACACAAAATTTAGTATCTGCTCTTAATTACGCTATCCCTTTACAGACATTAAATTTAATTATTAGGAATAGTTATCCTAAAAAGATTAAAATTTTACAGGCAAGAAAACTTGCTATACATCAAAGCTTAAGAAAGAATCCTATAAATAATAATTTAAAACTTCAATATCGATTTATCTCTAAGGAACTCAAAAAGAATATAGAATCATATAATGAAGAAAAGATAAGTCAAACAATAAATAAAGGAGGTAATGCTATTCATAAATTTATCCGTCAAAAATTTAAACTAAATAACGAAATACCAAATTTAATAAGTGAAGATAACAAAATACATATAAATATAAAAGATAAATGTAAATTACTTGCTAACACATTTAGTAAATATTTTCAACTTAAGGAATTTGACAAAAACTTTACTCCTAGACAAACTACAAGAGAACGTTTAGAAGATATTGAATTCGATATTCTCACAGTTGAAAATATCCTAGAAAATCTTCCAAATAAAAACTCCAATTCACCTGATGATATTCCTTATATATTATTGAAATCATGTTCAAAAATACTTTCTCCGACCATAACAGAAATATTCAGAATCATACTAGATAATAGGACAATCCCAGAAATCTGGAGACAATCCTACATCATTCCTATATTTAAAAAGGGTGAAATAAATGACCCTGTTAATTATAGACCTATTTCTGTTACGTGTACACTTTGCCGCGTATTCGAAAGAATTATCTCAACACAAATCATAAATTTTTTAAATAAAACTAAGTTCTTCTCTGATGAACAATTTGGGTTCTTACAATATAGATCCACTACCACAAATCTTTTATCTATGTTAAATGATTTTTATAAGTCATTGGAAAAAAGAGAAAATATCGATGTTATTTACATTGATTTTGCTAAAGCATTTGACTCTGTTCCTATTGAGCTCTTATTACTCAAAATAAAAGCTTGTGGAATAAATGGAAAATTATATGATTTTATAGAAAACTTTTTAACAAAAAGAAGTTTTAAAGTTAAAATAGAAAAAGAATTCTCTGAAAGCATACAAACAAAATCAGGAGTACCACAAGGAAGTGTATTAGGCCCATTACTATTTCTTATCTTCATAAATGACCTTCCAAACTATCTTCCATCTGATGTAAAAATTAAAATATATGCAGACGATGTAAAATTATATACATATCATCAAAATGACAATAAACGGGACATACTAAAAGAATCACTAATATTACTTAGTAAATGGGCTAAAATTAACGGTTTAGAAATCGCAGAAAATAAATGCTCTGTACTTTACGTTGGAAAAAATAACTCACAAGAAGAATATCATATATCTGAGAATTTAATTCCTAAACTACAAACAGTTAGAGATTTGGGTATCTTAATAGATTCCAAACTCTCATTTTCCGATCATATTAATATAATTATCAAAAGAGCTTACTTAAGTATATATAGACTTTTTAAAGTTATAAGAACTAGAAAACTGGAACAATACATTAATATCTACAAGACATATATTCGGCCACAACTAGAATATGCAAGCGAGGTATGGAATCCTATGAAAAAAGCAAATTGCGAAAGGCTTGAAAAAATTCAAAAATATTTTACAAAAATTGCATTTAAAAAATCTGGATTTATAAAAATAAAATATGAAGAAAGATTAAAAATATGTAACATAGAGAAATTAGACATACGAAGACAAATTAATGATCTTTGTATGATTCAAAAAATCCTTTATCAGAATACACACTTAAAACCTGAAAACTTCTTCGCCTTTGCAAAAAAAGCCAAAAGAAAACCCCTACTCCTTCAAAGCCAAAGATATAATTCGAAATCCAGAAATAATTTTTTTATAAGAAATGTAACAAATTGGAATAAACTACCTAATGAAATTATGAGTATAATGCATAAAAAGCCATTCAGGAAATACATTAAAAAATGGATATCAGATAACGGAAACATTTTTCCTTAAGTTTTAATTTATTAAATGTTTGGTGAAATAAAACATAATTTTAACAAAATATACAACAAAACAATTATTTCACCAAACACTCCAAATACATAATTCTATTAAATTAATTAATTTATTTTACAAAAAATTTTTCTTTTCTTTTTTTACATATATTTGTCTTTTTACATATATTTGTCTTTTCTACATATATTTGTCTTTTTTTCACCACTATTAGTGTATTTTTTATACCGTGTGGTTGCTCATAAATAAATAAAATAAATAAATAAACAAATAAAAACAAATGTTTTAATAAATCATCGCAACATTTTAAAACAAAAACAAACAAAAGGTCATTTCCGGAAACGTCAAACAAACATTCACTAGCGTCAACAAAAACAATTATTAATTTATCTTTGATGTCATAAAATGAAAAAAAATTTTTTTAATTAAAATTTTACATTTGATTTAACAAGATTTTGAGAAAAGGGGAGATTTAAAAAGAGAAAAAATAAATTATTATCTCAACCGTTGACAACTACGTAGAAAATTTTTGTCAAGTATTTGGGAGGAGTTTTATATTTAAATAAAATAAATAAATATTCTTCTCCTTATTTTAAAAAGTAAAATAAAAAAATCTTTTAAATTTAATTCTTATCAGATTTTATTATCTAAAATTCAAAAAATGTTCCTAACCTTTAAATATTTACTAATCCTCGTTATTTCTGAGGTTCTAATTAGTATTGTCTGCTCTGCTAATAAGTTGGTTATTTTTAATGTTTGGGAAAACAAAACAAATAATTTAAATGTTTTCCGGAAAATGTTTCTCATGTATTATTTAAAGAATTAGAGACAACGGAAAACTAGGAGATTTTCTCTAACGTTTTCCGGAAGAAATGTTAGAGAATGTTTTCCGGAATTATATTTTTAAGAGACTTTCTCTAACCTTTTCAATAAATTTAAATATTTTCCGGAAGGTTCCGGAATTTTTTAAACTTGTTTTTATAGTGAACAACATAATTCACTCTTGGAAACAAAAACACAAAACAACAACCCACGAGAAATGGACAAACGTCATTTATTCAGCCTTTACTCAATTTTAAACGATAAAAGAAGCGATTCCAACTTTCTTGGAGGGTTTGACGCCCTTTCAGTAAATACTCGATCGCTTGAAGGAATTCGAAATAATTGTTATTTCTCTCCCATTCAATGCTATTATATGGAGGAAAGAAAACGTCGGAGTGTTAAATAATTTGATGATTTTTAAAGGAAGAAATAAATTTTTTAAAGCTTTTTTCATAAAAAAACATTCAAGTATCTCATTCTCTTTAAATATTTTCCTAAATTTTATTTTTGAAAAATTTGTGATGGAAATAAAGCCAAGCTTCATTCTAATAAATTTTAATAATTTTAATTGTTTGGAAAGAATATAAATTTTAATAATAAAACTTTAAAATATATTATAGACAACAGGAAAAGAGGAGAGTCTCTCTAACATTTTCCGGAAAAGTTTGTATGCTCATCTGTTCCGGAAACTATTAAATATATTATTGACAGTTTGTATGCTCATCTGTTCCGGAAACTATTAAATACCGTATTTTCTCTAAAATAACCCCCGGGGGTTATTTTTTTCGATCGACCTCTAGAGGGGGGTTATTTTAGAGGGGGGGTTATTTTAGAGGGGGGGGGTTATTTTAGAGAAAATACGGTATATTATAGACAATGGGAAAGGAAGAGAGTAAAATTGTATATTTTATTGTATTGTTATTTCACCACTTTAATTTACTTCGATCGGAGAATAAATTATTGTTTTGTTGCAGCCCGACTGAAGATGAGCTGATTTTGCAAATAATAAAAGAAGGGGAAAATTAATATAAAAAATAAAATTAATTTTGCAAAAGAGGAGAAGGAAAAAGATTAAATAAAAAACTAAGGAATGCGCCACACAAACATCATTCACGTGCATTCCCGCGACTGAAGTTTGTGTGGGCAATTTTAGCCATCTGTTTGTCAATTTATCTTTTCACCCCTCTCTCCATTTTCTCTAATTTTAAAATTAATTTTTTATTCTTTGAAGTTTTGCTGGAATTTTCTATCCAGCCAAACTTTCCTTATCATTGTTTGCACAGCTACCTATTTCATCATTTTTTACTCCAACTTTCTATTTATTTTTTACCCTTCGGCCAAAAACCAAGGCCGATGGACGCCATTATAAGCCGCTCCCAAAACCCCCAAAATATTGTATTCTACTGATCATTCAATAACTTCTCCAAACTAAAAGCCTTCTAGCCTTTACAGCAACTGTTAATTTTAATTTAATTTTGAAATAAATATTTTGAATTTATTCTTAAATTTATTCGTCAAATTACTCTTGGTTTGGTTGGTTACAACAGTTTGGAATTGGAAAATATTTGGAAATCCTTGTTGGTATAATTTCTCTAAGGTTAAAACAAATAAAATACTTTTCCAATCAAATTTATTTCCTTCACAACAAAATATTTATATTAAAGTAAGGATAGAAAAAAAGGTGAATCCAGTGATCAGGAAAAATTACTAATGTGAAGCAAAGTAAAACAATAATGTAGGAAGGAACTTAAGCAAGGAATGAATAGGAAAAGACCGATTAATGGGAAGAAGAATAAGCATATATACATAAAGAAAATATGGATACAAGAAGAAAATTTACAGGCTAAAGTTTATGTTTATAGAAAAGGCTGGGAAAAATTCTCTAGATCTACATATTTAGATAAGGAGTACAAAATAAAATAAATTTATGGAAATTAAATAAAAATTGTAATTTCGACTTCGCTTCGCGACAGCCAAGGCTTTAGTGGAAGTGGTGGTGGCTGCAACAAGGGGTATCGTTGTCGTTGTTTGAAGTTGAGCATATTCAATGGTGTTGGTAGGTTGCGCACCATCAAGTTTATTCGGGAGAATGGTATGGGTCCAAGTTGTCGTTGGATGTGAATGTAGGCAAGTGTATAAGCAGAGCACGAACCACCATAACAATTAGGAAGTGTGCGTGAAAATGTAGTAGGATTATTATTTGTTTTAGGTTTTATTTTTACCTTCATTAGCTGAGTAGTAAATTCCATTTTTGCTGATGGCATCTTCGTTAGACCCTCCCGCAAAGCTTCTGGTCTTGGTGTAGTATGGCGTTGTTTCACTTTAACATTAAAGTGGTTCGTAATGGGCAGTTTGCATAATTTAATGTTGTTTATAGAAGGTGTAGTATTTGTTCCAGTGTAATTATTGTTGTTTGGGGGTCGGTAATGAGAGGTTTGTATAAATAATCGTTGTCCAATTTATTTAGGGTGGGGGTTACGAGAATATTTATAACTGGGGGTACAAATAAAAATGAAAAGAATAGAAATTTTTTTCGCAGAAAGAAGTTTAGGATTTTAAAAAGAGCGAAGAGAAATTAGTAAAAATAAAAAAGGGATTATGATATAAGTTTAAAAAGATAAGATATAAATGATTGGTGGATGAGATTATGTGATTGGTGTCAGAGATGAAGAGAATGGAGAAGAAAATGAGAAGGAAACATAAGTAGAAAGATAAGTGGGACAAATAAAAATAATAAAGTATAGAAATTTTTTTAGCAGAAAGAAGTTTAGGATTTTAAAAAGAGCGAAGAGAAATTAGTAAAAATAAAAAAGGGATTATGATATAAGTTTAAAAAGATAAGATATAAATGATTGGTGGATGAGATGATGTGATTGGTGTCAGAGATGAAGAGAATGGAGAAGAAAATGAGAAGGAAACATAAGTAGAAAGATAAGTGGGACAAATAAAAATAATAAAGTATAGAAATTTTTTTAGCAGAAAGAAGTTTAGGATTTTAAAAAGAGCGAAGAGAAATTAGTAAAAATAAAAAAGGGATTATGATATAAGTTTAAAAAGATAAGATATAAATGATTGGTGGATGAGATGATGTGATTGGTGTCAGAGATGAAGAGAATGGAGAAGAAAATGAGAAGGAAACATAAGTAGAAAGATAAGTGGGACAAATAAAAATAATAAAGTATAGAAATTTTTTTAGCAGAAAGAAGTTTAGGATTTTAAAAAGAGCGAAGAGAAATTAGTAAAAATAAAAAAGGGATTATGATATAAGTTTAAAAAGATAAGATATAAATGATTGGTGGATGAGATGATGTGATGGTGTTTAAAATGAGCGAAGAGAAATTAGTAAAAATAAAAAAGGGATTATGATATAAGTTTAAAAAGATAAGATATAAATGATTGGTGGATGAGATGATGTGATTGGTGTCAGAGATGAAGAGAATGGAGAAGAAAATGAGAAGGAAACATAAGTAGAAAGATAAGTGGGACAAATAAAAATAAAAAGTATAGAAATTTTTTTCGCAGAAAGAAGTTTAGGATTTTAAAAAGAGCGAAGAGAAATTAGTAAAAATAAAAAAGGGATTATGATATAAGTTTAAAAAGATAAGATATAAATGATTGGTGGATGAGATGATGTGATTGGTGTCAGAGATGAAGAGAATGGAGAAGAAAATGAGAAGGAAACATAAGTAGAAAGATAAGTGGGACAAATAAAAATAATAAAGTATAGAAATTTTTTTAGCAGAAAGAAGTTTAGGATTTTAAAAAGAGCGAAGAGAAATTAGTAAAAATAAAAAAGGGATTATGATATAAGTTTAAAAAGATAAGATATAAATGATTGGTGGATGAGATGATGTGATTGGTGTCAGAGATGAAGAGAATGGAGAAGAAAATGAGAAGGAAACATAAGTAGAAAGATAAGTGGGACAAATAAAAATAATAAAGTATAGAAATTTTTTTAGCAGAAAGAAGTTTAGGATTTTAAAAAGAGCGAAGAGAAATTAGTAAAAATAAAAAAGGGATTATGATATAAGTTTAAAAAGATAAGATATAAATGATTGGTGGATGAGATGATGTGATTGGTGTCAGAGATGAAGAGAATGGAGAAGAAAATGAGAAGGAAACATAAGTAGAAAGATAAGTGGGACAAATAAAAATAAAAAGTATAGAAATTTTTTTCGCAGAAAGAAGTTTAGGATTTTAAAAAGAGCGAAGAGAAATTAGTAAAAATAAAAAAGGGATTATGATATAAGTTTAAAAAGATAAGATATAAATGATTGGTGGATGAGATGATGTGATTGGTGTCAGAGATGAAGAGAATGGAGAAGAAAATGAGAAGGAAACATAAGTAGAAAGATAAGTGGGACAAATAAAAATAATAAAGTATAGAAATTTTTTTAGCAGAAAGAAGTTTAGGATTTTAAAAAGAGCGAAGAGAAATTAGTAAAAATAAAAAAGGGATTATGATATAAGTTTAAAAAGATAAGATATAAATGATTGGTGGATGAGATGATGTGATGGTGTTTAAAATGAGCGAAGAGAAATTAGTAAAAATAAAAAAGGGATTATGATATAAGTTTAAAAAGATAAGATATAAATGATTGGTGGATGAGATGATGTGATTGGTGTCAGAGATGAAGAGAATGGAGAAGAAAATGAGAAGGAAACATAAGTAGAAAGATAAGTGGGACAAATAAAAATAAAAAGTATAGAAATTTTTTTCGCAGAAAGAAGTTTAGGATTTTAAAAAGAGCGAAGAGAAATTAGTAAAAATAAAAAAGGGATTATGATATAAGTTTAAAAAGATAAGATATAAATGATTGGTGGATGAGATGATGTGATTGGTGTCAGAGATGAAGAGAATGGAGAAGAAAATGAGAAGGAAACATAAGTAGAAAGATAAGTGGGACAAATAAAAATAATAAAGTATAGAAATTTTTTTAGCAGAAAGAAGTTTAGGATTTTAAAAAGAGCGAAGAGAAATTAGTAAAAATAAAAAAGGGATTATGATATAAGTTTAAAAAGATAAGATATAAATGATTGGTGGATGAGATGATGTGATTGGTGTCAGAGATGAAGAGAATGGAGAAGAAAATGAGAAGGAAACATAAGTAGAAAGATAAGTGGGACAAATAAAAATAATAAAGTATAGAAAATTTTTAGCAGAAAGAAGTTTAGGATTTTAAAATGAGCGAAGAGAAATTAGTAAAAATAAAAAAGGGATTATGATATAAGTTTAAAAAGATAAGATATAAATGATTGGTGGATGAGATGATGTGATTGGTGTCAGAGATGAAGAGAATAGAGAAGAAAATGAGAAGGAAACATAAGTAGAAAGATAAGTGGGACAAATAAAAATAAAAAGTATAGAAATTTTTTTCGCAGAAAGAAGTTTAGGATTTTAAAAAGAGCGAAGAGAAATTAGTAAAAATAAAAAAGGGATTATGATATAAGTTTAAAAAGATAAGATATAAATGATTGGTGGATGAGATGATGTGATTGGTGTCAGAGATGAAGAGAATGGAGAAGAAAATGAGAAGGAAACATAAGTAGAAAGATAAGTGGGACAAATAAAAATAATAAAGTATAGAAATTTTTTTAGCAGAAAGAAGTTTAGGATTTTAAAAAGAGCGAAGAGAAATTAGTAAAAATAAAAAAGGGATTATGATATAAGTTTAAAAAGATAAGATATAAATGATTGGTGGATGAGATGATGTGATTGGTGTCAGAGATGAAGAGAATGGAGAAGAAAATGAGAAGGAAACATAAGTAGAAAGATAAGTGGGACAAATAAAAATAATAAAGTATAGAAATTTTTTTAGCAGAAAGAAGTTTAGGATTTTAAAAAGAGCGAAGAGAAATTAGTAAAAATAAAAAAGGGATTATGATATAAGTTTAAAAAGATAAGATATAAATGATTGGTGGATGAGATGATGTGATTGGTGTCAGAGATGAAGAGAATGGAGAAGAAAATGAGAAGGAAACATAAGTAGAAAGATAAGTGGGACAAATAAAAATAATAAAGTATAGAAAATTTTTAGCAGAAAGAAGTTTAGGATTTTAAAATGAGCGAAGAGAAATTAGTAAAAATAAAAAAGGGATTATGATATAAGTTTAAAAAGATAAGATATAAATGATTGGTGGATGAGATGATGTGATTGGTGTCAGAGATGAAGAGAATAGAGAAGAAAATGAGAAGGAAACATAAGTAGAAAGATAAGTGGGACAAATAAAAATAAAAAGTATAGAAATTTTTTTCGCAGAAAGAAGTTTAGGATTTTAAAAAGAGCGAAGAGAAATTAGTAAAAATAAAAAAGGGATTATGATATAAGTTTAAAAAGATAAGATATAAATGATTGGTGGATGAGATGATGTGATTGGTGTCAGAGATGAAGAGAATGGAGAAGAAAATGAGAAGGAAACATAAGTAGAAAGATAAGTGGGACAAATAAAAATAATAAAGTATAGAAATTTTTTTAGCAGAAAGAAGTTTAGGATTTTAAAAAGAGCGAAGAGAAATTAGTAAAAATAAAAAAGGGATTATGATATAAGTTTAAAAAGATAAGATATAAATGATTGGTGGATGAGATGATGTGATTGGTGGATGAGTTGAAGAGAATGGAGAAGAAAATGAGAAGGAAACATAAGTAGAAAGATAAGTGGGACAAATAAAAATAAAAAGTATAGAAATTTTTTTCGCAGAAAGAAGTTTAGGATTTTAAAAAGAGCGAAGAGAAATTAGTAAAAATAAAAAAGGGATTATGATATAAGTTTAAAAAGATAAGATATAAATGATTGGTGGATGAGATGATGTGATTGGTGGATGAGTTGAAGAGAATGGAGAAGAAAATGAGAAGGAAACATAAGTAGAAAGATAAGTGGGACAAATAAAAATAAAAAGTATAGAAATTTTTTTCGCAGAAAGAAGTTTAGGATTTTAAAAAGAGCGAAGAGAAATTAGTAAAAATAAAAAAGGTATTATGATATAAGTTTAAAAAGATAAGATATAAATGATTGGTGGATGAGATGATGTGATTGGTGGATGAGTTGAAGAGAATGGAGAAGAAAATGAGAAGGAAACATAAGTAGAAAGATAAGTGGGACAAATAAAAATAAAAATTATAGAAATTTTTTCGCAGAAAGAAGTTTAGGATTTTAAAAAGAGCGAAGAGAAATTAGTAAAAATAAAAAAGGGATTATGATATAAGTTTAAAAAGATAAGATATAAATGATTGGTGGATGAGATGATGTGATTGGTGGATGAGATGAAGAGAATGGAGAAGAAAATGAGAAGGAAACATAAGTAGAAATATAAGTGGGACAAATAAAAATAAAAATTATAGAAATTTTTTCGCAGAAAGAAGTTTAGGATTTTAAAAAGAGCGAAGAGAAATTAGTAAAAATAAAAAAGGGATTATGATATAAGTTTAAAAAGATAAGATATAAATGATTGGTGGATGAGATGATGTGATTGGTGTCAGAGATGAAGAGAATGGAGAAGAAAATGAGAAGGAAACTTAAGTAGAAAGATAAGTGGGACAAATAAAAATAAAAAGTATAGAAATTTTTTTCGCAGAAAGAAGTTTAGGATTTTAAAAAGAGCGAAGAGAAATTAGTAAAAATAAAAAAGAGATTATGATATAAGTTTAAAAAGATAAGATATAAATGATTGGTGGATGAGATGATGTGATGTCGGAAAAAGAGTCTATTTTTCCGAAGTAAAACCCCTAAAGCTCAGTAAACCTAGTACAAGACTTTTACAAATTCAAACTTTTATTTATTTAAACAAATATATATAATTGATTGGCAAAAAGGCTAAAAGAGCTATAAAGAAGGCGAAGAGCAGAAAAAGTGATTAATTGAGAAGAACAAAAAGAAAAGTTTAATAAGGCCTTAAATAAGGATTTTTATCATTGTGCACATCTTTTTTAGATGTGGGAAAAATTAATTTAATTTAAAGAAATAATTTAATTTAAAGCAATTCGCAAGATGCGACATGGTGGATGAGTTGAAGAGAATGGAGAAGAAAATGAGAAGGAAACATAAGTAGAAAGATAAGTGAGACAAATGAAAATAAAAAGTATAGAAATTTTTTTCGCAGAAAGAAGTTTAGGATTTTAAAAAGAGCGAAGAGAAATTAGTAAAAATAAAAAAGGGATTATGATATAAGTTTAAAAAGATAAGATATAAATGATTGGTGGATGAGATGATGTGATTGGTGGATGAGTTGAAGAGAATGGAGAAGAAAATGAGAAGGAAACATAAGTAGAAAGATAAGTGGGACAAATAAAAATAAAAAGTATAGAAATTTTTTTCGCAGAAAGAAGTTTAGGATTTTAAAATGAGCGAAGAGAAATTAGTAAAAATAAAAAAGGGATTATGATATAAGTTTAAAAAGATAAGATATAAATGATTGGTGGATGAGATGATGTGATTGGTGTCAGAGATGAAGAGAATGGAGAAGAAAATGAGAAGGAAACATAAGTAGAAAGATAAGTGGGACAAATAAAAATAATAAAGTATAGAAAATTTTTAGCAGAAAGAAGTTTAGGATTTTAAAATGAGCGAAGAGAAATTAGTAAAAATAAAAAAGGGATTATGATATAAGTTTAAAAAGATAAGATATAAATGATTGGTGGATGAGATGATGTGATTGGTGTCAGAGATGAAGAGAATGGAGAAGAAAATGAGAAGGAAACATAAGTAGAAAGATAAGTGGGACAAATAAAAATAAAAAGTATAGAAATTTTTTTCGCAGAAAGAAGTTTAGGATTTTAAAAAGAGCGAAGAGAAATTAGTAAAAATAAAAAAGGGATTATGATATAAGTTTAAAAAGATAAGATATAAATGATTGGTGGATGAGATGATGTGATTGGTGGATGAGTTGAAGAGAATGGAGAAGAAAATGAGAAGGAAACATAAGTAGAAAGATAAGTGGGACAAATAAAAATAAAAAGTATAGAAATTTTTTTCGCAGAAAGAAGTTTAGGATTTTAAAAAGAGCGAAGAGAAATTAGTAAAAATAAAAAAGGTATTATGATATAAGTTTAAAAAGATAAGATATAAATGATTGGTGGATGAGATGATGTGATTGGTGGATGAGTTGAAGAGAATGGAGAAGAAAATGAGAAGGAAACATAAGTAGAAAGATAAGTGGGACAAATAAAAATAAAAATTATAGAAATTTTTTCGCAGAAAGAAGTTTAGGATTTTAAAAAGAGCGAAGAGAAATTAGTAAAAATAAAAAAGGGATTATGATATAAGTTTAAAAAGATAAGATATAAATGATTGGTGGATGAGATGATGTGATTGGTGGATGAGATGAAGAGAATGGAGAAGAAAATGAGAAGGAAACATAAGTAGAAATATAAGTGGGACAAATAAAAATAAAAATTATAGAAATTTTTTCGCAGAAAGAAGTTTAGGATTTTAAAAAGAGCGAAGAGAAATTAGTAAAAATAAAAAAGGGATTATGATATAAGTTTAAAAAGATAAGATATAAATGATTGGTGGATGAGATGATGTGATTGGTGTCAGAGATGAAGAGAATGGAGAAGAAAATGAGAAGGAAACTTAAGTAGAAAGATAAGTGGGACAAATAAAAATAAAAAGTATAGAAATTTTTTTCGCAGAAAGAAGTTTAGGATTTTAAAAAGAGCGAAGAGAAATTAGTAAAAATAAAAAAGAGATTATGATATAAGTTTAAAAAGATAAGATATAAATGATTGGTGGATGAGATGATGTGATGTCGGAAAAAGAGTCTATTTTTCCGAAGTAAAACCCCTAAAGCTCAGTAAACCTAGTACAAGACTTTTACAAATTCAAACTTTTATTTATTTAAACAAATATATATAATTGATTGGCAAAAAGGCTAAAAGAGCTATAAAGAAGGCGAAGAGCAGAAAAAGTGATTAATTGAGAAGAACAAAAAGAAAAGTTTAATAAGGCCTTAAATAAGGATTTTTATCATTGTGCACATCTTTTTTAGATTGGGAAAAATTAATTTAATTTAAAGAAATAATTTAATTTAAAGCAATTCGCAAGATGCGACATGGTGGATGAGTTGAAGAGAATGGAGAAGAAAATGAGAAGGAAACATAAGTAGAAAGATAAGTGAGACAAATGAAAATAAAAAGTATAGAAATTTTTTTCGCAGAAAGAAGTTTAGGATTTTAAAAAGAGCGAAGAGAAATTAGTAAAAATAAAAAAGGGATTATGATATAAGTTTAAAAAGATAAGATATAAATGATTGGTGGATGAGATGATGTGATTGGTGGATGAGTTGAAGAGAATGGAGAAGAAAATGAGAAGGAAACATAAGTAGAAAGATAAGTGGGACAAATAAAAATAAAAAGTATAGAAATTTTTTTCGCAGAAAGAAGTTTAGGATTTTAAAATGAGCGAAGAGAAATTAGTAAAAATAAAAAAGGGATTATGATATAAGTTTAAAAAGATAAGATATAAATGATTGGTGGATGAGATGATGTGATTGGTGTCAGAGATGAAGAGAATGGAGAAGAAAATGAGAAGGAAACATAAGTAGAAAGATAAGTGGGACAAATAAAAATAATAAAGTATAGAAAATTTTTAGCAGAAAGAAGTTTAGGATTTTAAAATGAGCGAAGAGAAATTAGTAAAAATAAAAAAGGGATTATGATATAAGTTTAAAAAGATAAGATATAAATGATTGGTGGATGAGATGATGTGATTGGTGTCAGAGATGAAGAGAATGGAGAAGAAAATGAGAAGGAAACATAAGTAGAAAGATAAGTGGGACAAATAAAAATAAAAAGTATAGAAATTTTTTTCGCAGAAAGAAGTTTAGGATTTTAAAAAGAGCGAAGAGAAATTAGTAAAAATAAAAAAGGGATTATGAATGTTCTAATTAAAGCTCCTCATCATATCTCATTAACTGTGCTTGTATTAGAATAGACTTCTATTAGAGAGTGGGTATTTTCCGCTGAGTTTCCTTGGGTGGCTTAATTAGAAATTAATTAGAAAAGCTTCTAATAGATCCGGGTTTTAATAAGAGCATTTACGGGACTTTAAAAATACTTTCCGGAAAATGTTTCTCGTATATTATTTAATGAATTAGAGACAACAGGAAAAAAAGAGATTTTGGGGTCACTTTAGTACGTGGGTCCCGGAGTTAATATACAAATGTTATACCATTCGAAAGAGCTCGTCGAGCTGAGTCGAATGCCACCAGTTTTAGCTCTAGGAAAAATTTTTGAACCGAGATACAGGCGATTGAAAATCGAAAAACCATAGGGGGGACCAAGCACTTTTTTGGGGTGAAAAATTCGAAAATGTAAATAATAGCTCATTCGAAAGAGCTCCTCGATCTGAGTCGAATGACACCAAAATCAACGAAATCCGACATGATTGGACCGAGATATAAGCCCCTAAAAACCGAAGATCCAAAGGGCCGATTTTTGGAATAAAAATTTTTTTATACAAATAATACCTCATTCGAAAGAGCTCGACGAGCTGAGTCGAATAACACCAAAATCACCGTGATTGAACAAGATTAGACAAAGTTATAACACAAAAAAGCCTAAACCTATGGAGCGTCGGCGAGGCGCTTGTGCAAAACCCCGCGCTTCGCGCGGGGTTTTGCGGCACGCGCCTCGCGGGGAGTCTACGGGCGCTGGGTCTGGGCTCGTAACATAAGCCTATTCCTATCTCCCTTGCTCTGGATGTATTTGGGGCCTCCGTATCAGCAAAAATCTCCACAGATGCCATAGGTAAGGAGCTAAAAGAAAAGATCATAACTTTGTCCAATCAAGTCGGATTTCGTTGATTTTGGTGTCATTCGACTCAGCTCGAGGAGCTCTTTCGAATGAGGTATCATTTGCATTTTCGAATTTTTCACCCCAAAAAAGTGCTTGGTCCCCCCTATGCTTTTTCAAATTTCAGGGACCTATATCTCGGTCCAAAAATTTTTCCTAGAGCTAAAACTGGTGGCATTCGACTCAGCTCGACGAGCTCTTTCGAATGGTATAACATTTGTATATTAACTCCGGGACCCACGTACTAAAGTACAGCCGAGATTTTCTCTAACATTTTCCGGAAGAAATTTTAGAGAAAATTATTTTCCGGAATTATACGTATGTATTTTTTAAGAAATTATATACAACGGAAAACTAGGAGATTCTCTCTAACCTTTTCCATAAATCTAAATATTTTCCGGAAAGTTTTTATACTAAAAACACTAACAAACAAGTCTTCCAAACATTTTTTAAACTTGTTTTTATAGTGAACAACATAATTCACTCATGGAAACAAAAACACAAGACAATAACCCCCGAGAAATGGACAAACGTCATCTATTCAGTCTCTATTCAATTTTAAACAATAAAAGGAGCGATTCCAACTTTCTTGGAGGTTTTGACGCTCTTTCAGTAAATACTCGATCGCTTGAAGGAATTCGAAATAATTGTTATTTCTCTCCCATTCAATGCTATTATATGGAGGAAAGAAAACGTCGGAGTGTTAAATAATTTGATGATTTTTAAAGGAAGAAATAAATTTTTTAAAGCTTTTTTCATAAAAAAACATTCAAGTATCTCATTCTCTTTAAATATTTTCCTAAATTTTATTTTTGAAAAATTTGTGATGGAAATAAAGCCAAGCTTCATTCTAATAAATTTTAATAATTTTAATTGTTTGGAAGAACATAAATTTTAATAATAAAAACTTTAAAATTAATAAAAACTTTAGTATAGACAACAGGAAAAGAGGAGAGTATCTCTAGCATTTTCCGAAAAAGTTTGTATGCTTCCGGAAACTATTTAATATAGGTTATTATAGACAACGGAAAAACAAGAGTTTCTCCAACATTTTCCGGAAATGTTTGTATACTCTATTTGTTCCGGAAAATGGTTAAGACATATTTTCCGGAAGCAAGACATTTTTTAAGCTACTAGTTTCTCCCTAATTTTTCTCTCATCTTCCACCAAAGAGTACTCCTTGCAATACCCCAACCATTCCAACGCCAAAAGGGCCATAGGGACATAAAAATTTTTAAATTTTTCAAATATTCTTAAGAATTAAAAAAACCATTTCCTCCTTGTGGAGTAGATCCTCTTCTCGGAGCTGTCCAGTCAATAAACATTGGGTATTGGCGTTTAAACCTTTTATTAGAAAATAATTAAATTCCCCTCCCCACAAATTCACCTTATTTCTGCCGAATTATTTTCAATAAAAATTAATAAAATAAAAAATAAAAAGAATAAATTAAATAAAATTTTCATTATTTTTTTAAATTTGTGTTTCAGTAAAAATGCGTAACAATTAAAAATTTTTTTATTTTTTTTTTGATAAAAAAATATTTTAAATTAACTCAGAACACTTTAAATTCAATAAAATTTTTTAATTTAATTGGGACAACTCAAAACCTGAATTTAAACAAATTTGAAAGAAAACAATTCGGGGAACAAACACAGAAAATTGATTATAAATAATTTTATATGATTGATGTTTAAATTTTAATTTAAATTTTGAAAAAAAAATTTTTAAAACCCGAAAAATGTATTTTTTAATTGAAAAATGAATTATTTTTTAATTAATTTCTTTATTTTCTCCCCATTTTTATTTAAATTTCTGGAAGGAAAAAATTATTTGATTAAAAGGTAAAGAAAATTAAAATTGTGGGCTTCTAATAGAGCCGGGCCTTAACTAGAGCATTTACGATAATTAAAATTAAATTAAAATTAAAATTTCAAGGTCTTTTGATGATTATGACGGCGATTCTCCTCCTTTATTTATTGACTGGACCCAGCCAAGAATAAATCCAGCACCAAATTCCTTCTACTATAAAAACAAACCATAGTAAGCAAAAATAAAAAATTAAAAATATTTTCCGGAAAATTTAAATTTTAAAAGTTCTGCCATTGAAAATGGAGAAAGAATATATCCAAACAAGAATGGCAAAGAAAAAGATTATGGGCCGTTTGGTGTTGGTTTGGTTGGATTAATGAATGGAGAAGGGAAAACTAGTGAAAGTGAATCATCTCCATTGAGTTGGTTAAAAGGATTGTTATTTGGAGGATAATTTCAAAAAACCTCTTTTTAACTAAATGAAACGATTTGCCCAGCCTTAAGAGGAAAGGGATCTAATTGACCGTTCTATTATTCTTTGTACACTCTTAAATTTAAAAAAGAAATCTAAAAAATAATTTTTTATTAAATAAAAGGCACAAAATAATCTCACTCTATAGTTGCCACCTTAATTGCCACACTAATTTAATTAATATTTATTATAGAGTGAAATATAAATTAAAAACAATTAAAAAAAGTGAATAAATTTAAAAGAAAAATTTTTTTTGATTTTTGTTTTATAAAAATATTCTTTCAATAATTAAAATAAACAAAATAAAAATTAAAATAGTTAAAAATGAGCACCGTAAAAAGCGATTATTGCCACCATTACAAAGATTGGTTGAGCAGAGGCACAATCTTTGCAAACTTGTCCTTTCTTCCATAAAGCCGGGAAGAAAATTTCTTTAAAAAATTTAAAAAATTTTGAAAAAAATTTTTTGAAATTTTTCTACTTATAAATTTCAGGCTTTTCAATACATCCATCCCTTCCTCCCGCAGGGAAGTCTTTAAAAAATTTTTTAATTCAAAAGATTTATTAAAAATACCATAATTAACTCTCTGGTCACAACCACTTCCAACCCAATATTTCCTTTAAAAATAAAATCTTTTGTCAAAAAAATTCCTTTAAAATTTCACCTATACGCAATTTGCATTGAAATTGTAACGCAGGTATCTTGATGAGGTTCGCATTCTAACGGTTCCATTTCACATACAGGCAAAGGCAAACCTGGGTACACCCCAGTTTACCGCAGCCCAATTTACCGCCGCCCAGTTTACCGCGCCCAATTTACCGCCGCCCAGTTTACCGCGAGCCCAATTTACCGCGGGCCCAATTTACCGCGGGCCCAATTTACCGCAGCCCAGTTTACCGCGAGCCCAGTTTACCGCCGCGAAAATTTTTATTAACATGGCGGGGGAAGTTGTTCCAAGAAGGTTGTATGTTGTTTCAATTACGGGTAATTCCCCCGTTGTCGGATCAACTTCCCCCGCTCTTTGAACAACTTCCCCCGTTGTTGGATCAACTTCTCCCGCTGACTGACCAACTTCCCCCGTTGACGGGACAACTTCTCCCGCTGACTGACCAACTTTTACCGTTGACGGAACAACTCCTGCACTTTGAACAACTCCCCCGCACCTTGAACAACTCCTCCCGCACCTAGAACAACTCCTCCCGCACTTTGAACAACTCCCCCAGTCCACGGAACAACTTTCCCCGTTGAAGGATCAGCTTCCCCCGCATGTTAATAAAAATTTTCGCGGCGGTAAATTGGGCCCGCGGTAAATTGGGCTCGCGGTAAACTGGGCTGCGGTAAATTGGGCGGCGGTAAATTGGGCCCGCGGTAAATTGGGCTCGCGGTAAACTGGGCGGCGGTAAATTGGGCGCGGTAAACTGGGCGGCGGTAAATTGGGCTGCGGCAAACTGGCCTGCTCCCGGCAAACCTTGACGTACTCGAAATTGGTCTAATACTGTTGTCTCTATTTTTGGTATTTAAAAATATTTTTGAAAATTTCCAACACAATTTTCAACACAAATAGTGTGGGGGAAAGGCTCTTTGACTCAAAACTTCTGCCTATAATCCCTTGCGTAAAACCTCAAAACTTTCACTAAAAGAACCCTCTCCAACCATATAATTTTTTAATTAAAAATAAATTTTTTCTCGCTAACCACTTTCCACTTTAACACAACTCATACAATAAAGTCTTGCAATTGTTGCTAGAGCTGCGGCGGTGACAAAATGTTGACCGGCTGTCAATAACCAAAATAAAGGTAGAAAGACGAAAATAGGCCTTTGAATAATTTCTGTGATTCTCCATAAAAGGGACATCAAGAAAATAATTCAAAAATTATTTCTAAAAAATTTTTAAAAATTTGGGATAAAGTGTCACTCCCCTATAGAAATTTCTTGTTTGACTTTAAAATGTTTGAATCTTCTTTTAAAAACAAATTTAGAAAAGGGCCAAATGTTTAAAAATTGGAAGAAGCAGCAAAGTCCATAAGCATCGATGCCTTTAAAAATGGGCCAGATAATGACAAGCAAATAGCGGAAGGAATAAAAAGTAATAGGAGAGAGAGATAGAGGAGGGGAAGGAAATGACGCCGTTAAAAAAAAGTTGGGGGGCTCTATTTCCATTCCCTCGGGACGCGCATTTCTCTCTCCCTCCTCTATATATTTAAATGCTTAAATGTGATGTTAAAAAGGGGAAAATTTTGTTGGCATTTTAGGAAGAGACGTTTTAAAGGATTGGAAGGTGAAAGAGAGACAGAAAAGTTAAAATGAAATAAAAAAAAGAAAAATAGCCAAAATGAGTGAAGGCAAGAGCATAAGGATGATGAAGCTAAAGGGAGAGTTGAGGGCTTTATTTTTTTGTTAGTTGCCTTCCGACGCTTTTTTAAACTCTCAGGATGTATAAAAGAATATTATTGAAAGTCAATCACTTGTTCGCGCCACTAAATTCTCTTCCTTTTTTCTATTTTTTCTTACCGGGTGGCAATAAAAATAAGAGGGGAGAAGAAAAGGGGAGAGAACTGGGAAGGAAAATATGAGGGGATTTTACATGTAAAAAGAAAAAAATTTTAAATTTAAGGTCCCTTGGAAGTTCTTAAAATGTGAATAATAGGCTTAAGGCTTAATAATAGGCTTCAATAGGCTTAATAATAGGCTTCAAGGTCTGGAGAAAACTAAACAAAAAATATCTCCTGGAAATCTTGCCTTAATCCACCCAATTTAAATAGAAAAAAGCTTCAGGCATGTAAAGTTCCTCTCTTAAATTTAAACAAAGTTTAAATTAAATTCCATCTCTAAATTTGTGCTTTTGCCCACTTTAAAATGCTTAGAGCCGGAGGCAACCCCTGCAAGGTGTCTTGTCTAGTCGACTCATATTTCTCTATTTTTTCAGTGTTTTTCAATTGTTTACATAGTGTATTTAATGAATTCTATGGAAATATGGGAAAAATGTAAATAAATGATTTATTATTAAAGTGCCAAGAATATGTAGAAAGGAAAAAGAAAATAAAGGTAATAAAATTACCAAGTTATTTGATTATATAGGCGCTGACCGGAAGGAAATAGAGCAGCGTTCCCCTGACCACAAAACAAATTTATTTAAATAAAATGACTGGCATTTAAAGGAAAAATTTATTTCAATAGAAGACCGCCAAAAAACCAATAAAAATTTGCCCTTTTTAGAGCCAAAATTTAGTCAATACCTCATACTTTTTCAAAAAGGTCGAGGATTATAGCAATAAAAGTAAACCCAAAATGGAAGGGAAAATTCACAAAAAGAGGAGGAAGAAATTCACGTAAAATTGTTGGCAAAAGAGGAAGGCAGTAACAAACAGCAGGGGATTTTTAATTAGAAAGGGGAGAAAGGGAAGGACCGTTTTAAATCAAATTTAGAAAATTGCGTTGTTTTTACCAGGCAATGAGATTATATTCTAACAATTTTATATAAAAAGGAAAAGTTTAAAAGAGTTGTAATTGGAGAAAAGAAATAAAATAAAGAGGAAAACCAATTTAAAAAAATATTCAAATTTTTCAAAAATTAGAAAAAAATTTTTTACAAGTTCCACATCAAGATTCAGAAATTGAATTAATACAATTGCCCACAAAAGGAAGAATGTAGGTATTCGGAAGGACCTAAATGAGGAAAATAACAATATTTCACCAAATTTAAGCAATAAAATACCTCCATAAACATTTCCAATGATTTTTTAATTTCCTCTGAACTAGGTCGATCGTTTGGATTAGCAGACCAACACCTAATTAACAAAGTAATTTTTTATCACAAAAATTAAAAAAAAACCTTTCAATCAATTCCATAAGTGGTTTAGGCAATTTATCAACTTTTGGCGGCCTAAGTCCATCATTTAAAACCATCCACAAAATTGTTACGTGATTAGGTTCATTAATGTCGTCGAAAGGGTATTTACGTGTTGCCATCTCCCACATAGAAATTCCAAAAGAATAAATGTCAGATTTATGGGTATAGCTTAAAAAGAATTTTTTTCAAAAAAAAAACTTGTAAAGAAAAACCTTTCTCCTTGAAAATTCTCTGGTGCCATCCAAGCAGCAGAGCCTTTGTTGTCACATAAATTACTATTTTGATTAGCAACAGTTCCAAAATCACATAATTTTAATGTTTTGTAGTCCTTTGAGAGAAGCATGCTTTAAAAGAAATATTTAAAAAATAAAATAAAAAAAGTTACTTTGCTGGTTTTATATCACAATGAATAAAGTTGTTTGAATGTAAATATGATAATGCTAAAATTTAATTGGAAATTAAAATTGAAACTTAAAAGGGTTAAAAACCTTTAGATACTTGCAATGACCAATTCAGAACATGAAAAGTCTGAAAATAAAATTTTGAAGTAAAAAGAAAACATTGTTTAGTGTCACCGCGACTTTGAAAGACCATAACTCGGCCTAACAAAAAACAAATATATTCTAACTTCGCAACAGGAAGTCGAGGTCATCTATAAAATGGTACTGGAACAATATCAAAGTCACGGTGGCAGTAAACGATGTGCCCTTATAAAATTATTTTAAGAAATACTTGAAAAGTGAGATCCTTATGCAAATGTAACACTAAAAATATTTGAATTTATATTTAAAAAATAATAAAAATATACATTCATCCAGTGATCCGCCTTCCATTAGTTCCATCACAATACCAGAAAATTCGCCACGAAAGAGTGCATAAAGGTTGACTATGTTTGGGTGACAAAAACCATGCAGATGTTTAGCCTCTACCAACAAATGAGAAAGATCGTTTGACTTATTTGCAATTTTAACTGCAACTTGACGACCCTTAAATGGGTAAATCCTGAGAAGCTCTTAATATGTAAAGTTAACAAACTCTAAAAGTGCACTTATAAACTGTTCCATAAGAACCATGACCAAGTATTTGAATCTGACGAACATCAGGGAGGTTAATTTCGCTGTAATCAACTTCCTCCCAGCCATTTTCTTCTTGATAAACCTCAAGTGGAGCATTGCAAGATTCTAAATCAATATTTACATACAAAGGCTCCATTTTACCCTAAAGCAAAAGACATGATTAAAATCAAATGTTTTTAAAAATCTTTGGAATACATCCTTTATATAACAAACGATAAACGATATAACAATTTAATTAACAAGAGGACATCATTTTATCATAAAGAATAGATAGCTTCAACAAATATTTAACGCTTTCGACGACCACCTCCTTTACGAGCTTCCTTCGGTTTTGGTGGCAGAATAACTCCATCATACTAAAATTAAAAGACATTTGAGGAGAACGAAACGAATAAAATTTTAAACCTTCTGTTGGAACCATTTAACGGATTCCTCCTTGGTAACGCGGTGAGAAGATCCAATACGTCCAATAGCACGACGCCGTTTAGCAACACGAGTTCCAGCACGTCCCAAGACAACGTAGAAATCCATCCCATAGATTCCAATTGATGGATCGTATTTTATGCCCAAGTCGATATGTTCCTGGATTCCAAACCCAAAGTTGCCAGTGTCCGAAAAATTTTCTCTATAAAGTTCAAATTCCTTGACCTAAAAACTTTTTTCGGTTACAAAAGCAAAAATATTGTTAAATAACCTTCAAACCACGATCAATAATCTCCTCAGCTTTTGAGCCACGAACCGTGCAGTGAACAGCGATCTTTTCGTTTCGACGAATGCCAAAAGCTCGAACGGTATAACGGGCCTTGGAAAGAACGGGTGTTTGTCCAGTCAATTGCTCAAGAACCTAAACGAGAAGTAAAAATTTCTTAAGGAAAACTTTAAAAAACCTTAGCTGCACGAGTAAGTCTATCTCCCGACTCGCCAACACAAATGTTTAAGCAAAGTTTTTGAATTTTCAATTCACGCATAGTATTATGCAACTTCTTCTCCCGATTTTCGACAATTTGCTCAGTTTTAGTCATCGCAACAATAAATACTAATCTGATCTGAAACGAGAAATTAAAACAGTACAAAAATAGAAAGAAGAACAAAACTGGACAAAAGATACTGCGGCTTTTATATATTGCAAAGTATGCGTCCACTTTGAAAGTTAGCAATTTGAAATTACAAAAATGTGATAGATCACGTAAAAGAAGAGAGTATAAAGAAGGAGAGAAGAAAATAGTAGATAGAGGAAGAAATAGATTGATACTCTAATTCCATGTTCAATATTTTGCACCCCATATTCTGCCAATATCGCTAAAAATCGCTGTTTTACCACACAAACCTTATTGGCAAAACGTGTTTTTTACCATTATTGACGGAATATGGTTTGACTGAAAATGGGAGATCCTAGTTTCTCATAAAGTATTGATTTTGCCGTACTTTTAGTCTGTGTTTTTTTTAACGTCACCATTTTAAACTAGATTTTAATAAATTTTTCTACTTTTAGATAAAGAAATCTCTTCATTATTTACATAAATCTGCCGAACGATGGGGGACATAAATGGCGAAAATGGTGAAGATAAAGGATCAAACCGTAAAGATAACGGCAAGGATCGGGATGTTTGCCGTGATTATTTGAACAATATTTGCAACAGAGTTATTTTTACATTTCCAATACACATATTTTTTTTGATTTTAAGGGAAGCCGTTGCAAGTTTTACCATCCAGAAGAACATGATAACAAGGCACAAAATGCTGCTGATGAACCTTATCAGTTTTGTATTGACTTTCAGGTATACTTATTAATTTGAATTAAAGTTTAAACTTTTTTAACATTTCGAATTTCTTGCTTGAGCGTATGGGCAAACGCATGTATTTGCGCGCTCAAATGTTCTATTGTTCTGTTTAATCAAGTTTTATAAAATTGTTTTTTTGAAACAAAATTTGCGATTAATGATTTATTTCAGAACCAAGGCTGCAGCCGCGATAATTGTCGCTATGTTCATGCGTTTCGCGAAGATGTTGAGCGCTACAAGCGCACTGGCGATGTGACGCTTGGTCTTGCGCGTGCTTTAGCTGGTTTATTTATATAATTTTTTAAAATTACTACTGATGGGTAAGTTTGATTTTTCAAAGGGCGAAGGGCCTCACCTTTTTTCATGGGCGAATCTTAATTCTAAGAAACGACTATATTTACATTCAGGGCTGGACGCTTATGCTTTTTTATATTTGCTGTTGGTTTTATAGCGCCTTAGATTTTCTAAATTTTATTTGCCGCCAGCCCTGATTCCACGTTCACTTTTTACCTTGCGATACTAATTTTCACCCATTTTAGTCCAATAATTTAATTTCAGCATTGATGCGTGGTGATACAATCAACTCAATTCCCCTTTGCAAGGAATTCCAAAATGGGCATTGCGCGCGAGGTGCTTTGTTGAAAATCAAAAACATTTAATATAAATTAAGGCCCCCAATGCCGTTATTGGCATATAAACAAAGACGAAGAGCGGCGCAAACGCTTTCATGGACGACATGTTGGCGCGGCTTCTCCATTCGGCGCTTATACTGGGCATACAGCAGGTGCTTTATTGAAATGAAACTTTTTGATTACAATTTAAAAATTAATTTTTAAACGGAGAATTAATATGGGGAGTAAATGCTTTTTAATTTTTTCGGGTTAATTTCCGATTTTTTAATTTACTAATGTAAACTTTTTTAATATTTTTCAAGGTTGCACTTCCCTTTAAATAATTAATAATTTGAGAATCGATTTAGTTTGCGTTTTTAAGCGACGCATTTGTCTTATGGCTGCTTTTGAAAAATTTTTTATCAATCCAAAAATATTTTTTGTTTAGGCATTCGCCGCCGTGCTGATGATTATGGTTCATCCTATGATGATTACATGCCTCCAGAGAAGAGAATTGCACCTTTTGTTCAGCCTCTACCAGTTCCTATGATTCCGGGAGGTCCAACTCGTCTGATGGTTGATTTAGAACGTCGAAATGCTGAACTGATTGCTGAGGTTCTTTTTCTATATATTAAACATTTATTTTTTTCCTTTTAAAGGTTGACAGTCTGAAACGTGAGTTACAACGTGAGAAGGAACGCTATGATGATTTGATGTCTCTTTTCCGTGCTACACAAGCTAATCAAACAGCTTCGATTCAAACACGTCCTTCTGGAGCTTCTCAACCAGGTATTCCAAGTATGGGAGGACAACAGCAACAGCCTGGTGCAATGCAGCAATGGGGAACAGGAGGTGGAGGAAAGGTAACTCCAAATTATATGGGATCATTTGATTGGACTGCTAATTGAGTATTAAATTTAATTATTTTTGGATGAACGATTTTTTAAAATTATTTTTGGATCAATAATTTTTTGGACAATTTGTGTCAGTTTTTTAAATTAATATTCTTTTCTAAATTCATCAAGATACATGCTAGGATTTTTTGGGGTCTAAAAATATATAAATTTTGAAATTTAATTTTTTCTAAAATCTACGTTATAATTAAAATCCTAGTATTAATTTTTTAATCATATGGTTTTGAGCATTTCCTCTTTTGAAAGTTTTTTTGTCTTATTTTTTAAATTGGTAAATTAAACGATTTTGATTGATTAATTTTGATGATTCAATCTAGGGGCTAGAAAAAAAGCTTTTGAGATTGATTAGGTAATTAAACATGTTGATTTTTTTGTGACTTTTTGCGTCTGTCACAAAGTTAATGGTGACAGCTGTTTTATTTTTTAAGTTTTAAGATTTTGAGATAAAACCTTTTTAATAAAATCGTTCTCTTTTTTCCTCTCCCCACATTTCCTCAATTTTTTCCTTAAATTTAACCATCACATCTAAAATTCCCTTAAAAATGCGGAACAAATATACTCAAATTTGGTCGATTTTATTCGCATTTTTCCTTTGTTTTGACCATTTTTCTGTTATTTGTAAACGTTCTGGAATATTTGGAAGGTTTGGAATCTAAATTTCCTTTTATTATCACCTTTTTTCATTGTTCAGTAGAGGAGGTTCTTCTAGAAATGGGCATGGTTATTCGTCAGGAATTGGGCGAAGCCGCTATCCTTCCTCACACACTAATTATGGGGGTTCTGGCCGGAGAAGTATAACAGATAGATTACTTGGCAGAAACAAAGGAGGGGGATATGGAGGTAATAGAAACCGTGGAGTTATGGCTGGAGCGGCTAGTGGTGGATTACTCGGCCATGGCACAAGGAAGAGTGGTGGATTTTTGGGTGGAGGTGGAAATAAGTTTATAAGGACATCTATCTTTTGTTCTAAAAATTTTTTAAAAGATATCGAAGTAGCGGTATAGGGTCCCGTTCCCGTGCTGGAACCTTCAAAAACATGTTAGTTGGTGCAGCCGGTGGATTTCTTGCTTACAAAGCAGGAAAAGCGATTATCAAAAATGTGGCACGTCCCATGATGTGGAATAATCGGCCTTACTATTGGGGTAAGCATCTCTTGTAAAAAATTTTGATTCATTTCCAGGCCCGCAATACCATCCTTCATATCAGGGTGGGGGGTATGGAGGTGGATATGGTGGGGGTGGTGGTGGATATGGGGCTGCTCCTTCCAAAACAATGTGCAGAATGGCAATTGAGCCTGATGATCCAGTTTTGGGGCAAGTTTACATGTCAGATAATACAAGGCCAAAGGAAATTGTTTGGACCTGTGAGATCCAAGAGGTAAAATAGGATAACTATTTATCCTTGAACTTCATCTTTATTATAGGAATGTTGTGGATACGAATGCTGTCCTCGATATTAAAGGATTTTTTGATGCAAAATTCGAATGAAAAAATATTTTTATTATTTGTAAGACACCACAAAGATAAAAAAACTTAAGGATTGGCACCCCAGTTAGAAGATTTTTTATGCAACTTTAATAAGGTCATGTCTTTACTCGCAGGGACGTCATTATCTTTAAGAGCTTTTTTGTGGTATCAATTTTTCTTTTTTATTAACACTTTTGTACTGTTGGCACTGATAACGATTTTAAATGGAATAAGGCGGTCGTTGTCCAACATAAAAATATTATAGTAAACGATTTTGGTCGACAAATTTATATATTTTTTAACCTTTTCTCCCTTATCTTTTTTTAATTATGTATATATTTTTATTTGATTAGAATAAATTGATTTGATGAAGATTATTTTGTATCAAAAATACTTTTTTTAAATTAGTACTTTAATATCTTTTTTAATTAAAAAAATTTAAAATGCCCCTTTATTCAACTGGAAGTACCCAAGCTTGGTATTCACCAAAACAGGTTCTTCTTTTTTTTAATTTTTTAAATATTTCCAAAATTTTATAGGCGTTATGTATTGCCCTAACTTTTGCAATTGTTGATTTACTAGTTAACATTTTTGGATTGGCCTGGAATGGAAAATTCTTCACTTTTGATAATTTACAACACTGGTTCGATTTTAGCCATTACACGTTTACTAACAACCCGATTGACTTCCTTGCTGTTGCAATTCTTCGAATTTGTATTCTTTTGGGTGGTGCCGCAGGTGTTTATTGCAATCCAAAAGGAGGCGCTGAAGCTTGTGCTACTCTTTCCAATGTATTTTTTATTTTTGAAAAATTTTTTTGACGGGAGACAACTAAGTTCAGATTTAGCTTCAACTTTTTTTCCATCTCCCCCACTTGGAATTGATGTCGGTTACGTTCATAGCTTATTGCAGGATTTAGGGGTTTTCCCTTCCAAAACATTCAAAATATACTATATTTATCCTTTTCAGTTCACCTTTGCATTAGTCCTTGTTATTGTTGCCTTTTCTCCAATAAAATTACTCGCATTTTATGAACATGAGGACCTCAAATTTGCTGTTGGAGATTGGATTCTTATGGTATTCTTTTCTCTCTTTAAATTAAATATAATTTTTAATAAAAAAGATTTGGTGCATTCTAGCAGCTTTATTCGTTCAAGCAATTTGGGTTAGCGTGTTTGCTCGTGTTAGAGAAGTAATTTTTGTTGGACGTCAAAGACTTTTTTCTAATGAAGATGAACAATATTTTTCTGAACTTCAAAGAAAGGAAAGTGAAGTTGCTGACCAAAAACGGGAAACTTTTGTGATGCTTTTTCGACTTCTTGGATATATGGCAAAGGAATGGCCATTTTACAGTGTTGCTTTTATCTTTTTGTTTTTCTACTCACTTTCTCGAGTTTTTGTGCCTTACTTTACTGGACAAGTGGTTAGTTTTTAAAATTATTTTGAAGGGTTTACTAGATTTTTCGTCTGTGGCGTAAAAGAGAGGACTTGTTTTAGGGTTAGGTTTGCCAACGTGTAGAAATAAGAGCAGCCAGATTTCCTCCTTTTGAACTCGACATCTCTGCTTTTGACCATTTGACTTTAAAAGATAAACTCCCTAATATTTCCCTAATAAATTAAGGTTGGAGCTGTCTTTGGTGCTGATGCTTCTTATGAACACCTCTTTAATTATGTCATTATTATGGGTAAATTAGCAGTGGAAAATTTTATTTAAATTTAAAACAATTTAGCCTCGCTTTCACTATCTAGTTCTGTCTTTGCTGGTCTACGAGGAGGATTTTTTACTTATTCTCAGGTTTTACTTTTTAGTGTTTATTTTTTTCTAAATTTGTTTTAATTTACAGGCTAGAATTGATAGAAGAATTCGCGGGGATCTTTTTGGTTCTTTTGTTAAACAAGAGGTTTTTTTCTAACCCAAATTTAATTGTGATTGGAAATCTTGCGACTTTAAATAATTTTCTAAATATTTTTTTTTGCAGATTGGATTTTTTGATGCCAACAAAACTGGTATAATTCTATTTTTAACTATTCGTTTTAAAAATTCTTTTCTTATAGGGGAAATTTGTTCCCGAATAAATGCCGATTGTCAAACAATGTCAAATACATTGGCACTTTATATGAACGTTTTTTGTCGAAATATGACAATGCTTGTTGGTTCGCTTATTTTTATGTTCTTGCTTTCTTGGCGTCTTACAGTTGTTACATTTACTGCTGTTCCAATTATTTTTTTAATTTCAAAAGTTTTCGGTGTTTACTATGATGTAAGGGAAGTTTAAAAAATTAAAAAGAATTTTTATTTTTTTAGCAAATAGCTGAGGAAAGCCAAAACAGTGTGGCAAAAGCAAATGATGTTGCAGAGGAGGTTTTGAGTGCAATACGTACAGTAAAAAGTTTTGCTTGTGAACGTTTTGAATCTCTCCGTTTTCTTTCTTATTTGAATGTCACTCTAAGTATTGGTGCACGTAAAGCAACTGCTCATGTTGGATTTCTCCTTACTACAGAGGTTTTTTTTTTGAAATTTAAAGTAATTATTTTTTTTTCTTTTAAAGTTTTTACAAATGGGAATTCTTACAATGGTGCTCTTTTATGGAGGTCATTTGGTAATTCAAGGGAAAATTGATTCTGGACTTTTGGTCTCATTTATGCTCTACCAATTCCAATTGGGGGAAAATTTACGAGTAATTTTTCAGGTTTTTTTGGAAATTTAATTAAATTTGCAGGAATTGGGCGAAGTTTGGAATGGATTGATGCAAGCAGTTGGTGCCTCGAGAAAAGGTTTTTTGTTTAATTTTTTAAATTTATCTTTTTCCCATCAGTTTTTGAATTAATTGACCGTCAACCTGAAGTTCTGAATGATGGACACGTTGCTCTTGATGATAGAATTGCTCGGATGGAAGGACGAATTGAATTTAGAAATGTTCATTTTCATTATCCAACACGGCCTAATGTCCCTGTACTTAAAGTTTGTTTACTTTTTTGTGTAAAATTCTTATAAAAATATTTTCAGGGTCTTTCCTTCACGGTTGAGCCAGGACAAATAGTAGCATTAGTAGGACCTAGTGGAGGTGGAAAAAGTTCGTGTATTGCTTTGCTTGAACATTTCTATGAGCCTGAATCTGGTGAAGTTCTTCTCGATGGTGTACCAGTGCGTGATTATGACCATAAATTTTTGCATACAAAAGTATCACTCGTCGGACAGGTTTTCTTGTAGTAAAAAATTTAAGTAATTTATGCACTATTAGGAGCCGGTTCTCTATGCGCGTTCTGGTAAATTAATAAAATAAAAATAATTTATTCTTTTTAAGTTCGTGAAAATATTGCATATGGAAGCAAAGCAACTTATGAAGAAGTACAACGAGCATCAAAACATGCAAATGCCCATGGATTTATTACGGAAGCGCAAGAAGGTTTGAATGGGTAAAGACTAAATTAAAATGTTGATAAAAAGGTTATGAAACTGATGTTGGCGAAAAAGGAGGACAAATGTCTGGAGGACAAAAGCAGAGGATAGCTATTGCTCGTGCACTTGTAAGGGAACCAGTTGTTTTGCTGCTTGATGAAGCGACGTCAGCACTTGACTCAGAATCCGAGCATTTGGTACAGGAGGCTATTCAACGAAATCTTAGGTTAACTTGTTTTAATTTTCTTTCAAAAAATACTTGGAAATTTTTAGGGGCCGAACTGTGCTTTTAATCGCACATCGTCTAAGCACAGTAGAGAATGCTGACAAAATTGTTGTGATTAGCGGGTGTTTTAAAATATATCTAAAAAATATAAAAGTTCCTTCTTTAAGAGGTCGAGTGGTTCAGGAAGGTGTACACAAAGCCCTAATAGCTGAAGATGGTCTATACAAACAATTAGTACAGAGACAAATGCTCGGTTTGCTTGATTTACCATTAAAATTAATAAGGTTTTAAGGTGGTGAACTGAGTGAGGACTTTACAACCCCAAAACATGCTCATGGTGGAAGAACTCCCCGTGCCCGGTCTGCTAGAAGAGTTCCACGTTCAACATCGCCAAGTCAACAAAGTACAGTACAATCTTTTCTTGGTTCAAGTATGGCTAGTTCTTATCTTTAAAATTTTGTCTTACTATTGAATGATGGCTCAGGTTTACTATTGAAATAATTTTTTAGTAGTTTTTAAAGTATTTTTTAATATTGTTCTTTTTGGTTAAAAACAGTAAATTTTTTCAAAATTTAAAAATTTTTCAATTTTCACTGTGTAAATAATCTGTTGAGTAAAAACTTTTATTACAAATCATGAATGTTTTTTAAACTTTTTTAGTAAACTTAAAGTTAAACTTGTTTATATCAGGACTAGGTGAGAGTAGGAAAGAGTTGATCAGGACAAGCATCGATAAAAATACATGTGAACATTTATACAAATTGTGAAAAACAAAACTCTTAAGTTAATTCAACGGATTCCTAAGAAATTCTTTTTTCTTCCGAAAATCCTCGTTTTCAAGTCTACTTACAGGAACTTAGCAGATTGAGAATGTGAAAATTCTCTTTTCGCGATTCTTTCTTTCCTCTTTCACCCTCCAACTTGCTTCTTTTCCTTCCCCCTCTTAAACTTTAAATTTTATTTTAATTTATTTTAGATTTTAAAATAAAAATAAACATGAAATGTTCATTTGCGAGGTGGGCAAAGAATAAGATAACCAAATTATTTGGAGGGGAGGAAGAAACAAACAACAATAATAATAATACTCAACAACAACCACCTCCACCACCTCCCGTAATAAATTACAACAACTTCAACCCAACTATCAACATTAATTCACCTACTTCTTCCAACAATACAACAACAACAAATCCAATTACTGCAGCAAATTCTTCTCGTTCACATTCAAGTAAATTTTAGACTAAACTTTAACTGCCATTATGCTTGACAGTATACTTGACAGAACTCGGGAATTTTTTCGATACATTAAAAGTACTTTACCACGGCTTTCCAAAATTATCAAAATTTTTATCTGCGGTGCCCTAAAATTAAAATAAAACATTTAAAAATGGTTTCCTTTCTAATTCTCTTTTTCCTCTTAATGCCCTATTTAATTTTTTAAAGCAACAAATACAAATACTTTATCTTCAACCTCAAACACACGATCCACAGCTTCTTCCTCTACTCAACATTCAAATTCAACCGTTTCTCTTCCAGAACTTTTTTTGAATCCAATCGTTAAAACCCGACACAAGAAGAATTAAAGTTCTTCTTAATTCTTCTTGTGTCGGGTTTTAACGATTGGATTCAAAAAAAGTTCTGGAAGAGAAACGGTTGAATTTGAATGTTGAGTAGAGGAAGAAGCTGTGGATCGTGTGTTTGAGGTTGAAGATAAAGTATTTGTATTTGTTGCTTTAAAAAATTAAATAGGGCATTAAGAGGAAAAAGAGAATTAGAAAGGAAACCATTTTTAAATGTTTTATTTTAATTTTAGGGCACCGCAGATAAAAATTTTGATAATTTTGGAAAGCCGTGGTTTTTTTTGGAAAGCCCCCCCCCCTCCCCTATCCCCTCTGGCTACGGGCCTGTGATCAACTCTTTTCTTCTCTTTCACCTAGTTGAACAAAACTCAAAAAAAACTTTAAACCAACAACAAAATTTTCAATTTCTTCCAATTTTCATTGTGAAAATCCTCTCTGATCACTCCATTGCCCTCTTGGTTGAGCCATCTGAGGCATAAATGTTGCAGGCATATAAGGATGAAAATGATATTGATACTGATTAAATGGTGGAGTATTGTAGATAGGGCCATAAGAACCCTTAAATTATTTTTTAATTTTCAATTTTTAAAAAATTCTAGTTACTTGTTGCTGCCATTGTCCATTTGGAGGCCCTTGCTGTTCATTATGTTGTGACATGCGTTGACGGCCACCACCTTTTTTCCCTCCATGTCTATGTTGACGAGAATTGTGCTAAAAATTGAAAGATTAGATATTTTTGATTTCCAGGAAATACCTGAAATTGACCACCATTTCGAAATCCTCGTCCACCTTCGGAATTCCTGTTGCGGTTTTGCCACCTTGGTCGATCTTAAAAATATCTCAAATTAAAAGGGAAAATTCTAAATTTAATAAACCTTTAACTACAACCGTCCTTTCACGTTCAGCATTAAGCAAAGCCTGTTCTACTTCACCCACCATAGGAAATTCAAACTCGCCAAATTCATTTTCTCGTCGTAAGAGGACCACAAAACAAGGATGACCAACCACCTGCCAAAAGGGAATATACATAATCTTTTAAAAAATTAAGGAAATTCCTTACATAACGATTGCGCAAATTTTCCAAAATAGTCTGTTGCGGATTAACTGGATAATATCTTTAAAAAAGTATTTCAGCGTCTAATCATTTTAATTAATACCTTAATTCTGCTTCACTTTGACAATCATTTTCACTTGTAACTTCATCTTCCTCCTTTCCAAGAGGTAATGCAACCTCAGAGTAAACGGTCAACTGATCTCTCACACATTCCTTGTCTAAATCATTTGCAGGGTCGATAATTGATTTTGAAGCGCTTTAAATTTAATTGTTATTTTAAAGAAAAAACAAATTTAAAAATACGTCGTAAATTGTTGTAGAAAATCCATGTCAAGCTCTGATTTAGGTATAACTGTCCCATAAGGTTTTGGTCTGAGAAATTGTCGCAGGAGAGTAGAAACACGGATTGATTCAGGAATGTTTTGAACCTTTAACAAAATATTTTTATAAAAAATTTCAGGAAAAAAAGGAAAAATAAAAATACCAACACTGTAAGAAAGCCATTTTAATGGAAGAAGTGGTTCCTGATATGAATTGACATCTTCAATCATCTTTTCATCATTTTGTTCTTCATTACCCTCATTGTCAGAAAATAGTTTTTCTTCAGTTTTCACTTCAGTTTCAATTTCTCCTTCCTCTTTTTCAATTTTTTCTTCTTTAACATCAACAATATTGTCAGGAATCTTCAATTCTTCGCCATCTTCAACTTCATAATCAACAAGTGGTTTGGCCAAATGTGTAATAACAGATGAACAAGATTGATCATTAAAGGTCTCGTCCTCTTGAAAACTTTCATCATTTTTAATCGAAGATTCGTTCATCTCTTCAGTCTCTTCAACGGGTGCCCGATATGCAAACTTGACAGTACATTTCCAAAAAATTGTATCAGAAAATTGTTCAATACGAGAACCAAAATCTTTAAAAAATTATTTTGAGGATAATTAAGATTAATTTTAATAAACCTTTTGAATCATTTGATGGTAACAGCCAAATACGTCGAAATTGAGCACTTTTAAGTAAGGATTGGTCATTATAAGAAAGCTTTGGCTTTTGGGTATCATTCAAATTTTGTGTATTGAGTGAGGTATCTTCTACTAAAAAATGAAGTAATAATAAAAGATTTATTTAAATGAAAAAAAGAACTCATTCTTCACTAAAATCCCAAACATCTATAGAAATCTCCCAACAGAAACTAATCCACCGATTTATTTCCTAACAATAAGCTCTTAATTTCCATAAACTTATATTTCATTTTTTCATTTTATATTAACTTTATTTTATCTGAAGTAAAATATTTTAACTTTATTTTATCTGAAGGTCACTTATTTATCGAGCATAAATTGAATTGGGAATTTATTTAAATTTTCAAACTTTTCTCTGTTTTGGGCAAGCATTCTGTCTCGTATGAATTATTTTTTCGTTGTTTAATTTGATGTAAAAATTGCTGATCTTCAATGCTTGTATCCTCCTTGAAGTTTGAGTAACCTCGAATTTTCTTCCAATTTTGTTTGCCATCAAGTAAAATATTTGAGCGAGGACGTTGACCATCACACTAGAAAATAATTTTTTTCAAATAATTTCTAAAATTTAAACGAACATTGTTTTTCTCCTTATGCGTTTTTGAACATTTTGCTGAACACGTTCTTATTAAACATTTTGGGCATTTGTAAAGAGCTATAGATTCACAAATTGCACAACTGTGTAAATTTTCCGTTTGTGGTTCGATTAATTTTGGAGTGAATGGTTTGAGTAATAAAATATTGTTTTCGACATCCGCTGACATTTGAAAATCTAAAAATCAAAAGAAATTTGGGAAACTCTTCGGTTAAGATCCCTAACCATTTTCCTGAATCCCTGACCATTTTGAGCTTTCTTACTTTATCAAAAATTAAGCACAAAACTTTCTTCGTGCTGGTTAGAAAAATACCAATATCGGGTAGATTTGGTAATAGTTATCCCAAAATAACAGATACCGCAAAGGGATTCAGGAAATCAGGAAATGGGGGTGGGGGGGGGGGGGTCTTAAGCGAAGAATTACCGAAATTTGACAAAATATGAAATTAAAAAAACTTTCGCTTTTATAGCATAACTTTTTCTATCAGTTACCAATTTAAAATTACCAAATTAACATTATTTCTTTTAAAATGTCAAATTGGTAAAAATCTTAATATAAAAGACAAAAAGTTTCTTTAAAACGTGGTTTTTTAATTTTTAAGTTTTGTAAAAATTTTTCAAAATTTTAAAATTTTTCAGTTATGGAAGATATTAAAAGTACTCTTTACGCCGTTTTAGGCAAAAGGAAGCTTGGTCAGCCCAAATATACTTTTAGTCAAGGCAGTAAAGGACGTCAACGATTTTTATGTCAGGTTATGGTCGATGGAATAAGTTATGGTATAACTTTAATATTTTTTCGAAGTTTAACTAGAGTTCAGCGGGATCGGGATTTGAAAAACCCGGGATAATCCCGCCCGATCCCGACCGTGATCCCGATCCCGCTGAACTCTAGTTTTAACTATTTTTCAGTCGGATTCGGAAACTCTACCTCAAAGAAAGATGCACAATCAAACGCCGCCAGAGATTTTGGACAATTCTTAGTTCGTGAAGGGTTGGTAACTGCTCAAGAGCTTCCTCAACTGCAAGTCCAGGTTTACTTTACCTGCTTTATTTTTACTTCATTTGATCTATTTTAGCCGTCCGATTTGGAAGCTACTAATCCGCAATATCAAGTGGACGTGAAAGAAGGAACTTCTGCTCCGTTGCTTCATCATGTTGATTTTACAAATGATGATATGTTGACAGGAAAACCAGATTTTCAACGCCCCAAAACTTTCCATGATCAATACATCGAACAAAAAGCCGAAGAAATTTCTCAGGTTTTTTGCATACATTTTGCTATATTATGTTTTCATTTAGTCCGAGTCAGTTGATATGACGTCTGAAATACACGGAGGATGGACGATGGATAATTGTAAGCAAGCTCTCAATGAATTCTGCCAAAAGAACCGTTTTCTTCCACGGGAATACAAAACGAGTAGAGACGGAACAAATAATAGCAGGTTTATTTGATTGTGCGGCTACAGGCTAACATCAAAATTCTCATCGCATTTGATCTAAATGTGCATTTTTATTATTTTTTAATTCATTTTGTTCACTCATTTTCTCGATGCACATTGGATCAAATGCATATTATGCTCGTTTACTAAGTCCAATCCACGTTGTGGTGGAACCAACTGCTTTGTTCAACTGTGTTAACCATTTAAAGATCTTACCATTTTGGCAAGGTCGATCATTTGTCATAATTTTTATTGCGGTTGAACAAAATGAATGGTCATTTTTTATTGAGAAGTAATCCCTAAAATTAACATGCAATTTATTTTCAGCACATTTGTCGCAGAAAATGAGCTTTTTCTACCTCGATTGAATCGAAGTATTTTTTTCAAAAATTTTCATTATTAAATTTTTCAATTAAATAGCTATCTATGGACGTGGCCAAGGATCTACAAAGAAAATTGCAGAAACTACTTGTGCTTTATCTATTGTCCGTCAACTATTTCATATTGGTCTGTTTGTTATTTTAAATTTCATAATTAAATTTATTTAATATTAGGTGCCATACCTTCATCTTCTGATAAATTATCTCCAACTAAAAACCGCAAAGCTGATAATGTTTGTGAACTAAATCTAGTACTTTTTTAATTTTCATATTTTTTAGTTGGCAGAGATCAAAGTTCATGTTGATCCAGGATTGGTTACTCGTATTGAAAAATATTTAGGCGATGTTGGAGTGGAGCCTGTTGTTGATGGATTAGAACAGACAACTCCGGATGCTCCCAAATCTTTGTTAGTCGATAAAAAATTGGATGAATTTCCTCCATCAGAAGATAACTACTCTAATGCAAGCATTATGTGGGCACCTCCCTGTCAAAATTGGAATCCTTGGAAGTTTGTTCTTTTATTTAACAATAAAATTTTGTTTATTTGCCCTTCTAGAGCTTCAAATATTGATAATCAACCAATTGCTTTTTGGTCAATGGATCGAATTAGTGATGATTTAATGATGAGAGAAAAGGCTAAACAAGTCCCTCAACAATTGGTTCAAGCGCGGCAGAGGCTTCCAGTCTTCAATGTAAAGATTTTTACAAAAAAATTTTCTTGTGAAATTTTATTTTTTCAGCATCGTGAACAAATAATTCGTGCAGTAGATGAACATCCAGTTGTTTTAATTAAAGGATCGACTGGTTGTGGAAAGTCAACTCAGGTTTTTAGATGCACTTAATATGCGTTGAAATCAATTTTTAGATTTGCCAATATTTACTTGAGAGTCATTTGCTCGATAAAAGAGGGGCTAATTTCAATTGTTATGTAACTCAACCTCGTAGAATTTCTGCTATTACATTGGCTGAACGTGTTGCAAGTGAACGATGTGAACAATTGGGTGAATCTATTGGTTATTCTGTTCGTTTTGAAGGAATAACACCAAGACAATATGGTGCAATAATGTAAAATTATAAATTCATTTTTTTATTTAAAAATATTTTTATAGGTTTGTTACTGTTGGTGTACTTATGAGAAAAATGGAAATGGGTTTAAGAGGAATTTCTCATGTTATTGTTGATGAAATTCATGAACGTGATATTAATACAGATTTTTTATTGATTGTGGTTAGAGATATGCTTCGTGCAAATCCAAAGCTTCGTGTTTTGTTAATGTCAGCAACAATTGATGTATTTTTTAAATCAGTTATAATCTGAAAAAAACATTTTTTATTTTAGACATCACTTTTTACCAATTATTTTGGACGTTGCCCAATTATTGAAATTGAACAAAGAGTTCATCCAGTTCGCGGATTCTTTCTTGAAGATGTTATTTCAATGTTAAAATATATGCCACAACTTCCTGAACCTGATAAAAAGAAGAAAAAGAAGAGATCAGGAAAGCCGGAACCTTCAACTTCGAATGCTGATGTTGATGAAGAATGTGATGAAATGTCAATGAGTGTAACAGATAATTTACTTGTGTGTAATGATGATTATCCACCTGAAACAAAACAAGCGCTTGGTAGAATTACTGAAAGAGAAATTCCAATTGAATTAATAGAGGTTTGCTAAAGGAAAATTTATTTTTAAAATTTTAATTTTAAGCAATTGCTTTCTGATATTGATCAAAATGGAAAGCCTGGATCTGTTTTAATTTTTCTTCCTGGTTTATTTTTCTATATTTTTTTAAGGAAAAATTATTTTTTTAAAGGTTGGCAAATGATTTCTCTTCTTTGGAATCGTTTAATGCTTCATAGAATTTTCAGCAATTCACGTCGTTTTGTTATTCTTCCACTACATTCACAACTTTCTGCTAGAGAACAACATCGTGTATTTGAACCAGTTGGTATTGAACAACGAAAAATTATTCTTTCTACAAATATTGCGGAAACTTCTGTTACAATTGATGATGTTGTTTATGTTATAGATTCTTGCCGGTTATTTTTTTATTTTTATTTTTTTATCTATTTTTTAATTCAGTGTTCGTGAAAAAATGTATTCATCGAGAAACAATATGGTTCATTTTGCAAATGTTTGGGTAATAAAGATTTTTTTAATTTTCATTAATTTTTTAATCTACAGGCTTCTCGAACAAATTTAATCCAAAGGCGTGGAAGAGCCGGACGTGTTCAAGAAGGCTTTTGCTTCCATTTGGTTACTCGTGCTCGTTTTGATGCCTTAGAAGATCATAGAACTGCTGAAATGTTACGAACTCCTCTTCATGAAATAACTTTAACAATTAAACTTTTACATCTTGGTTCTGTTGGCGAATTCTTGGAAAAAGCAGTCCAACCACCTCCGATTGATGCTGTTGTGGAAGCTGAGGTTATTCCAATTTTTTTTGGAAAATTTACTTTTTAAGGTTTTACTTCGTGAAATGAATGCATTAGACAAAGATTTGGAATTAACTGATCTTGGACGTATTCTTGCTCGTTTACCAATTGAACCAAAACTTGGAAAAATGGTTTTGTTAGGCGCTGCTATGGGTGTTGGTAATTTAATGTTGACTTCAGGTTTTTGGTTTCATAATTTTTATCAATTATCTGTTATTGTAGCTGCTGCCACAAGTTTTAACACTCCTTTCGTTCCGAAAGAACGAATGCACACAAAATTGGCACACAGTCATCGTTCCTTTTCTGGTAATCGCCCATCAGATCACATTGGACTAGTTAATGTGAATCAGCAATTTTCTGAACAATTTGATATAGATGTTTCGTCAGCAGAAGATTTATGTCGTCGGTTTTCTTTGAGTTATCCTTTACTTTGTATGACTCGTGAAGCAAAACGGTTCTTTTTTAATTCTTTTAACACATAACTTTTATTTTTAGCCAACTTTATGATGTTCTCGTTAATCATTCTGGATTTCCTGAATCAGTCTTCACTTCTTATTCAATCGATGTACGTGGACCGGATTCAAATTTGGATGTTTTTCTTTCAATGTTAGTTGCTGCATATTACCCAAATGTTTGTTATTTGAGGTAAAATTTTTATTTTTTAAATTTATTAAAATAATCTTTATGTAGAGATCGACGCCGTGTTTACACTTTAGAGCAAGCAGTTGCACTTCTCAGCAATATGTCCGTTTGTGTGCCGTTCAATCGTGGGGAGCAAGCGAATTTTGCATCACCACTTTTTATGTTTAGCGAAAAGGTAATTAATTTAAATTTAGTAAAAGCGGTCGACCCATTCCTGACAACTGTCCTGAACAAGATTTTTATCCAGTCAACTAGTATTCTACCACCGACTTGTGGTTTTCATTTTTCACAGCCATTTAGTCACTAGTCGATTCTGTACTAAACAGTCATTCTGGCCCTCCTCCTTAAAATGTTCAGGTAAAACAAACTAGTGAAAATTGTGAAATATCCCGTCAATCATTTGTCGACGAATTTGCTGCACTTTCATTACAATTCCAGCTAAGAACCAATTGTATTTCTTGCAAACAAGTATCAATGATTTCTCCATTACAATTATTGCTTTTTGGCTCTAGAAAGGTCGAAGCAATTGGCGCTGATAAAGTTCGATTGGACAATATGTAAATTTTTATTAAAGAAATAAAATATATTTTAAAAAATATTTTAGGATTCCTCTAAATTTATCAGCAAAAATGGCTGCAAAAATTGTTGCATTACGTCCTTGTATAGAAGCGTTAGTAGTTCGTTCATGCATGCATCCTGAGCAACTTTCTGATCAACCTAAACAAGTTTTATTAAATTAATTAATATTTTTTAGATTTTTATTTTCTAATAGGATAAAATTCTTACTGCCTTAATTCGCGAGCTTTCTTCTGATAGAGCTTGGATTCCAAGTGGTGAGGAAGGACTTGAACCTGTCGAACAATCTTCTTCATCAAAGGGAAGTAATGCTCATCAATTTAATGTGAATGAACAAAGATCTTATGCTACTCCACTAAACCAAACGTTTATTTAGAAATTATTTTTTAGCTTCGAAATTTTTTTTAATTTAGATTGAATTTATCTTCTTCTGCTCCTGTTCCTCTTCGTTCTTTAAAACGCCCTTATGGATCTCCGCCATCTATTGTTGACGTGTATGGCAATCAACCATCACCTTTAACACGTTTAGTTTCTTTATTGTTTTTTTTGTTTAATCTAGTTCTTTCAGAGCCTAATAGTCTTGGACAAGAGGCTGTAGCTGCTGCTACTGGATTGGCATCATCAGCAGATTTTGGTGGTCGAAGAACTCCATATACAGCACATTCTCCTTCTGGTGGGGATTACAGCTCAATGGCCGGCTACGGGTGCGACTATGGGTTAATTTATAGAATTTATCCTAATAGTTATATTAGAAAATAGATTATGAGTAAAATTTTTTAGTAAAAATTTAAATTCTAGACCAGGCTCCTATTATGGAAACCCTCAAAATCAACAAAATCAGTTGCCACAAGGATTACAACAATTCAATGGTATGAATGGGAGAGGAATGAGAGGATTTGGTGGTCGAGGAAGAGGACATGGTGGAGGTGGTGGTGGTGGTCGACGTCATGGGGGCTTTCGAAGAAGGCGAGGCAATTGATATCATTTTATATTACAGAAAAGATTTTTAATAGTAAATTTTTGTTAAGTTAGCGATTTATTCGTTATTTATTATGAAAAATTTTTTCTCAAAATTATTATTTTATAAATGATTTCTTTCGCATGTTTTATTTATTAAGAATGGAATGTTTTTCATTATTTTTATCTATAGTTTATTTTTGTTATTTTTTTTATATTTATGTTTAGGTGAAGGATGGTTTATTCTCCTCCATTTAATATTTTTATCAGTTCAAGTTTATTTCGACCGCGAAACATTTTTGGAAGCATTACAAAACTTCAACATAATTTTTTATCAACGATGCATCAAGAACCACCTCCTTTGAAAGAAATCAACATTTTGAAAGATGATGTAAATCCAAATGTTTTCAATGTCCAGCTTAATCGTGCAGAGAAGCGGAATACTTTTACTGACAGTTTTTGGAGGTTTTTATTTTATTAATAGCTTTATAAAGTTTTTAATTTGAGGGAATTAAAAACAGCTTTTTCCTATTTGTCAGAAGAGCCGACATGTAGATCTATAGTTATATCTGCAAATGGACCTGTTTTTTGTGCTGGTATTGATCTAAAAGAAGGAATAGTGGTTTGTTTAATTTAAAAATTAAAGTCAATCATTTATACTAGGAAACTTCAAAAATAATGTCAAACGAGGAATTGGATGTTGCAAGAAGATCTCGTTCTATAAGGGAATTGATTAAGCGATATCAAGAAAGTTTTTCATCTTTAGAGGAATGTCCAAAACCAGTACGTATTTTGGTTATTTTTGAATAAGAATTAAATTTTGGGTAATTGCTGCAATCCATTCATATTGTATTGGTGCTGGAATTAATTTGGTTGCATGTGCAGATGTGAGATATTCCTCCAATGATGCAGTTTTTTCTATTAGAGTAAATTTAAATATTATAATAAAAACGAATTTTAATTTAAGGAAGTTGATATTGGAATAGCAGCAGATGTTGGAATATTACAGCGAATTCATAGAATTGTAGGAAATGATAGTTGGTCGAGAGAAATGGCTTTTACTGGAAGGGATGCGGGTGCAGATGAAGCGCTGAGAATGGGTTTCTATAAAATTTTGCTAGTTTTTATTTTCCTTCTAAAGGTTTTATATCTCGTACATTTGATACAAAAGAAGATTGTTATGAAGCTGCAATGAGTTTAGCTAGGCAAATTGCTTCAAAAAGTCCTGTTGCTGTTCAAGGTACAAAATTGGCAATGAATTACGTTCGGTCACACGGAATTGAGGTTTCTTTAAAAAAATTTTTTTGATGAATTCTATCTTAACATTTTAAAGGATTCTTCTGAATGGATTAGAAATTGGAATGCATCAATGCTTCAGACTATGGATATAAGCGAAAATGTCAAAGCAAAATTGTCAAAAACAAGTGATAACCCTGTATTTAAAGATTTTTAAGAACAATTTTAAGGTTTTTTATATACTAGGACATATGTAACTTTTTTTAAATTTTTTAGGAAATAAAAATATTTCTCATTTATCTTTTGTAATTAAAATTAAATATTTTTCTTACGAATACTTGAATTAAAAATAATTTTTTCAATTAAAAATATTTTTTCTTCTAATTTAAAGGATTTATTTTCAATTTTTCAAAAATTAGAAATCTATCAAAATGCTCAATACAGGGTAATTATTTTTAAATATTCTAGTTTAACTAAAAAACACAATTTAAACAGAAAATTCCTCGGCAAAACAATTTTGATAACTGGCGCTTCACGTGGAATTGGTAAAGAAATTGCATTAAAATTAGCAAAAGATGGGGCAAATATTGTAATTTGTGCAAAAACGGCTCAAGAACATGCAAAACTTTCTGGAACTATTTACAGTGCAGCGGAGGAAATTAAAAAGGTTTCTAGTCTGTTTTGGTATAGGTAAATAGATTGAATTTTAGATAGGAGGAAAGGCATTGCCTCTTCAAGTAGATGTGCGAGAAGAGGCACAGGTTCAGGATGCTGTTGAAAAAGCGGTATATTTGAGGTTTTTCTGCAAAGAGAATTTTTATTTTTTCAAAGGTACGTGAATTTGGAGGTATTGATATTTTGGTTAACAATGCAAGTGCTATTTCATTGACTGGGACACTTGATACATCTATGAAAAAATATGAACTTATGCATCAGGTCAATATACGAGGAACATTTCTTGTGTAAAGTTTTGATTATTTTCATTGAATTAAAAATAGTATTAAAGAGAATCGATTTTGTGGCATCGGTGGTTCAGTGGTAGAATGATCGCCTGCCACGCGGGCGGCCCGGGTTCGATTCCCGGTCGATGCAATATTTTTTTATTATTTCTTCGATCATTAATTTTTTCAATCTTCGATAATTATTTAAATAAATTTTTAAGGTCTCAAAAGTGTGTACCTTACTTAAAACAAGCAAAAAATCCTCATATTCTTAATTTGAGTCCGCCGCTTGATTTGAATCCTATGTGGTTTAGCAGACATTGCGGTTAGATTTTTAATTTGAAATGGATATTTTTAAAATTTTTCAAGCTTATACAATGTCAAAGTACGGAATGTCAATGTGTGTTTTGGGAATGCATGAAGAATTTCGGAAAGATAATATTGCTGTTAATGCTATTTGGCCTCGGACTGCCATTTGGACTGCTGCATTGGATATGCTTACAGAAGGAAAAGGAAAACAAATGAGCAGAAAGGTTCAAGATATTTTCTTTAAAAAATTCTTATAATTTTAAATTTATTAAGCCAACAATTATGGCTGATGCAGCATATATTATTTTGAGCAGAAATTCAAGAGACTTTACCGGCAATTTTTGTCTTGATGAAGATGTATTAAAAGAGGAAGGAATCACTGACTTTTCACAATATTCATATGAACCAAGTATTAATTTTTAATTAAAATTATTTTTCTATTGTTTTATTAAGATGCTGAACTGCTTCCTGATTTTTTTGTACCCGGAGCTGAGTTTAAAGCTTATCTTCCATGGAAGAAAATGTTTGAAAAGAGCAAGATTTAAACGTTATACTGTTAAAAATTTGGCCTATATGTAAAACTAAATATTAAGCAGAAGAGTATTTTGTAAATTTTTTTAAAGAATTTAATATGTAGATAAAAAGTAATTGGCAAATTCTTTTTCTAAATTCATTTGGAATTCTTTTCTAGATTCATTTTTAATCTTGAAATATTTTTTTGTTTAAAGGGATTTTTAAATTTTACAGAATTTAATAATAATTTAGAGAAATTCAGAGAGTTACAATGGTATCAACAGATAAATTACGAAAAAATAGTAGTCAAAGCTATGAGAACGGGGTATTAAATTTTTTAAAAATTATTCTTTTTAAAAATATTATTTTTTAACAGCATATTTTTGAACGCGATAGACAATTAATGGATAGTTTTATTTATACAATTTTGATGTTTAGGCAATGTATTATGGTTTGTTTTTATTAAATTTCTAATTTATATTTTAATTTATTAGTTGGAAGACTTTTTCGAATTGTTGATGGCTCTTTGTGGACAGAAATGTGCAAAACTTTTTTCTTCGCATGAACAGCTTCTTGAATTTGTAAAAGAGAGGTGTAAAACAAGAGTAAAAATTGAGGAAAAGGGAAGTCGGGTATGCTTATTTCTTTAAAAAATTTTACATATTTATTCAAAGGTATTTTTGTCTTGGGCTGAAGCTGATGATGGATCGAAAAGACTGCATGATCAATTGGTCATAATTGGAAAGCGAGTTTGCTCGGAAAGTGCACCCCAAAAAGGATGTTAGAAAAAATGAATATTTTCTAAAGATGGACCCTAATTAATTTATATTCGATTTCATTCTTGCCTTTAAAATGAGCTTTACTGGTTTCATTTTGCTAAATTTCATTTTGCCATAAATGATTTTACCAAAAACTACAAAACTTAAATTACCGTAAGGTGGTCTGATCAGAACTTTTGTTATTTTCCGTGAATTCTTAAAATTAGTTTCAAATTTATTGTTAGATTAAATTTAGACTCAATTTTGATTAAAGAATTATGGGCATTCTACGCAACAAAGAAAAGTTTTATGAACCAATTCGAATTGAGGATATAACTGATGATGTAGGCGAGGATTATGCAAAGTTTGTTTTTGCTTATTATTTATAGAACATTTTTTAGTTATATTCTTGAATCTGATTTTTCTGACGATAATGATCAGGCTGATAAGGAGGGTATCAAAAGTTTTCCCTGTAAGAAGACTCGACGTTATCGTTCACGCAAATGTGTTGAGATGGTTGATGGCCTAGCTCCAAAACGCAACATGAGTGGACATAAATGGAGACGAATAGAGAATGGTTTTTTTGTTTTTTAAATTTTATTTTTTAAATTAGCTCGAATGATTATGAACTATGCCGATTTGGATGATATTTATTTTGATGGTTCTGATTTGATTGATGAAACAATTACTGCTTTTACTCGTCTTTTGCGTGATGAATCGAAGATGAAGGTTTCTAATTAATTTAAATTTTTGGATATTTTTCTAGCTTTGGAATGATTTTATTGAAATGGACGAAAAAGGTCAAGAAAAGATGATTGAAAAAATTGAAAAAGAATTGTCTCAAACTAAGGCCTCTGAAAAACCTTGTTCTTCGAAGAAAGCCACTAATGGACACAAACGTTAGAAACATTAACTGAATAGTTTACCTAAAAATAGATTTTCAGAAAATTCGATTAATTTGGCTGAAGAATGTTTCAAACGTCTTGATAGAAAAATTAGAAATTGTTTACTCAATCGACGCTCCATTCGATTTGTTTGTTTTGTATTTTATGAATTTTTATATTTTTAAATTTTAAGGACTATTTGTCACAAATCGAGACTGATCTTCGTGCTTTCTTTGAACATTGTTCAACTGGTGTCTTTTGTGAACAAATTGCTTGTCGAATTAAACGTTTCTATATGCATGCTGTTTCCCAATTTCTTCGTTTAAAATCCCAAAGTAAAAAATTTTTTTAAATTTATCGTAAACTTTCTGCTTATTTTAGCGCTCAATGATGCTGATTCTAAAAATGTTGTTCAAGTAGAAAATGATAAAAATGAATTTTCACCCCCTGAAGTGTTTCTTATGGCTATTCTCAAACGGAAGAGACAAAAAGGAAGAAAGGGAAGTGATGATTGGATTGAAGATGATGAAGTTCAATATTCTGACTGGACAATAGTTCGTTAGGTTTTTAGGTTTGATTATGTTTGTATATTGTCCATATTCTTTTTCTCCTTCTAAATGATGGTTTTTAATATTCCCTAATTATATTTAAAGTAAATTGAAATTAACTTTATCCCTTAATATTGCTGTAGTCTTTTGATATTATTTTTTATCTATTTGTAAGATAATTCTGATAAATCAAAAAATAATTTTAAAAATGTTTCTCTGTTTTTCGAACTGGAGTCGATATTAATTTTGTTTCTTTTTTTAATTTCATTTTTTATTTTTTGAAAGAAAATATGGATCTAGCTGAAGCTATTAGTGGCGACGAGGAAGGAGAAGAAGTTCAAAAATCTATTGATCATGATGAGGGGGAAGAGGAAGCTGAAAAGTCTATTGGTAGTGGTGGGGAAGAACTTCAAAAATCTGCTGGTGAGGATGAACTCACAAAATCAGGTGACGAAGATGATAATGAGGAACCTATAGAGACTATTAGTGAAAATGAAGAAGAGAATGAAGGTGAACCTCAGGATGAGATAGATGAAATACTTCAAAAGGATACTGAGGGAGAATCTCGACAGGAAGGGGACGATGAAGAAAATTTGGGGCAATCAGTTGGTGAAGATGATGAGGGACAGCAAAAGGAGGGTGAGTCTAACGAAGAAAATGAGAATAATGAGGAGGTTCAAAATGAAGTGAGTGGGGAGCTTTTGGGACAAACGATTGATGGAAATGAAGATGAACTTCAACAGGAAGAGAATGGTGAGGATTCCCGGGAACCGTCGAGACAATCGATTGAAGGAAATGAAGAAGAACTTCAACAATTTGAAACTGCTGAGGAGTCTCAAAAATCTGTTCATAGTGAAAATGAAGGAGAACAACCAAAAGAAGGAGAAGAAGACGAGGAGCATCAAAAAGACGATGATGATAATGAAGAGGAACACCCAAAAGTAGGAGAAGAAGACGAGGAACATCAAAAGGATGGGGATGATGAAGAACTTCAAAATGAAGACGAAGAAGGATCCGTTAGTGGTGATGAGCAAAAAGATGGAGACGTAACTACTTTGATGCAAAACATTTTTGGAGATGATATGAGCGATGATGATGATGAAAAGGCAAATGATGGGGGACAGGTTTTTCTTTGTTATTTAGGATATTAATTTTACTAAATTAAATTTTTTGTAGGGTTCGAGTCGAGCAAAAGGATTTGGGTCTGATGATGAACCTAAACTTTTACGAGTTGAACAGGATGAAGAAGAAGACGAGTTTGTTTTTAATAATTTTTAAAATTGTCCTTTTTCTTTAGAGACACTCACGGACGAAGATGGGATTTTGATATAATGCTAGACAAAAAGAAACTTGATCGACGACGTCGCCGCCGCAGAGATGGTTCTATTGATTTGATGGCCGATGCAGATGATCAAATTAGAGAGCTAATTGATGCTATGAATGAAGCGGCTAATGTATTAATTTTTTTTAAACTGAACCTTTGATAAAAGATTTTTTATTCAGGATGATCGTACAGCTAATATTGACCGTCGACCAGCTGTTAAGAAAAGGAAGATGCTTTCTTTGGTTAAAAATGCTTTGGTTAAAGTTGATCTTTTTGAGGCAATGCTTGAAAATGGTTTTTGAATTTTATTAGATTTTTTGTTAAAATTTTCAATTAGGAATGGTTAGTGCTATAAGTGAATGGTTAGCTCCTTTGCCTGATAAGTCACTTCCTGCTTTGGAAATTAGGTTTTTATAAAGATAGGTAGATTGTTTAAAATTTTATTTTAAGATGCACCTTTTTGAAAATTCTTGAACGTTGGCCTAATTTGGAACAGGTTTTTTTTGAGTTTAATTTTTGATGTCACTTCCATATTAAAGAGCTTTATTCAGAAATTATTTTTTATTTATTTTCAAGGGAATCCTCAAACAATCTGGTCTGGGTAAAGCAGTTATGTATTTATACAAACATCCAAAAGAAACAAAAGAAAATAAATTAATTGCGGCAAAACTTATAAGAGAATGGTCTCGTCCAATCTTTCAGGTTCTCACAAAAATATTTTTTTTATTTATTATTATCCTAACCCCTTTTTCAGGGAGTTAGTCGGCGTTGGGCCCCAAGAGTGGTGACCCACCCTTGGGGCGCGCCGATCCACCAATTAAAAGGAAAGCTTTCTTTTTAAACTTTTATTTAACAAATATATTAATAAAATATAAGGGAGAAGGAACCGGCCAACTTTTGGTCGGACTTGAGATTGGGCGAATGAACTAATTTGGCCAGTTCTTTCTCGCCTTTTATGGGGCATTAAAAATGGGCGTTAAATAATTTTTCTTAACTATGACATTCTATACGCGGGGGGTGGGGGATACAACAGGAGAAGCGGATATGGCAAGAAAATGTGTGAAAAAATATTATCTTTATTATTTATTTTTTATCTATCTTTATGTATTCTTCCTCGGCCATGTTAATCATCTCAATTTTTTCACTTTCATTCTTTTTACCAATCAAATCTTATCGCGCCAACACGTCGCTTTTCTTCACCAAATTCCTACACTGTATGTTTTAGTCGGCGGCAAATTTTATGTATTGGATCAGTAATAATAAAGCAGGAGGTGAGAAAATTTTAGTGAAAATCCGAAAAATTATATATATATATAGCAACAGAGCATTCATCCAAGAAAATGTCAAAGGGCTGGGTTAAAAATAAAGGCCAAAATCCGCTTTTCTTCCTCTCCTGGGGGGTGGGGGTAACATCGAAATAAGCATAGCGCAAAAATTGAGTTTTAGAACCATCACCAAGTATTTTTTTTATTCCTCAAAATTCATCAAATCCTGTTTGATCTGTGGGCCAGTGTTGATCATCTTGATCGTCGAAACAACAAAAATCATTGCCAAATTGATCTTGATATTCTTCCTCTCCCCAATACTCATTATTTTCATTTGGCATCCATTGGCATTCTTCATCGACATAATTTTGCTCATGGTCATAATATTGGTCATGGTCATTATAATATTCATCATAGTATGGGCCAAAATTTGGGTCAATCTGTTCGTCGCCCCAGTCATTATCCGGATCTGCATTTATCTCACCTACTTCATTAACTTCCGCTAGCGCCGCATTAACCTCTGTTTCCTCCATTCTTTTCCAAGTATCCGCTTTAATTGTTAAATTTAACTCTTCCACTCTTTTCGCTTGCGACACTGCTTCTGCCAATGAAGAGGGTACTTTCATAAAGATGATTTTCTCCCTAATTTCCGGCAACAGACCATATTTAAATTTTTCCAGGCAAATTTCCTCTCTGAATCTTTTGGCCATATTTTCAATCTCGGTTTTCAAATTCTTCTTTTGATCATCCTCTAATTTAAGTGCCGAAATATTCAGTTCAAATGACGCATCTGGATAAGCTCGTTCCACCAGTTTTTTCAAATCATTGGAAAATTCTTCCAGTGATTCTCCAAATTCCTGCCTTCTTTCAGCCAGCTTCACGAGAGCCATCTCTTTAGTCGACATCTTTTTCAATCTGCTGGCTAAAACCTCAACAAGTACCTTCCAGGAATTTTTCTCTCTATCTGGCATTCCTTCATATATCGCCAAAGCTGAGCCAGTTAAATAGAGCGGCAAAATTTGCGCACATCTTGCCGGCATCCATCCATGGGCAGTCGCTACACGGTTGAAAGTCTTCAGATAACAAACAAAATCTTCTGAACCATCATAGGATTTAGGATAAGGTAGTCCCAAAACACTGCCTCCGCTGTTAGCTTCGATATTTTTCCTTTCCATTCCAAGTTCTGGTTTCTTCTCATCCTTCATTGCGAGCTTTCTAATCCCAAACCAGCCCTCAGATTTTTCTTTTAATTTTATTTAGTTCCCAAATTTACCTAACACTTTAATTTTTATTCTTCTCTTTTCTTTTCTTTTTTTCTTTTTATAGCTAGCTTTTTGCCCTTTTAATGGGATTTAGTAGATAACCGGCCGAGTTAGTCCACTAAACTGCTAGGCAGGGATTCGGGATTCCTTTTTTAATCAACCAAAAATTTTTATCTTTATTTTTTTTAACGTGCACGTTTCAAATTCAATTCCGAGGCACTGTTTAAAATTTAGAGGCTCGTCTAAAAGAATTCGAGTTCAGAACTTTGACGATTAAGCGGCTTCCTTCCACAAAATTCAAAATCTTTTCTCCTGTTCAATGGTTTTCGAAAATTTTTCTCTTTTTCCAACCTCAGCTTCAGCAACAACCGCAAACTTCAGAATGCTTTAATCCAAGAATCGTCAAATGAAATTAAAAATCAGCTCAATCAAATCAAGATCAACTGGTTCCCCTTCAGAAAATCCAATCGAGATCAGCAACAGCGAAAGGTCAGCAAATCAGAAAAATCAGGTGCCTCCCTATAGAAAATCCAAGATGCGCCAAAAAAATCAGCCAAAAAACAGCCAAATCAAATAAAATCAGCTGGTTCCCCTTTAAAAATTCAAGCCAACAAATCCGCCAAAAAAACCAATAGGGATCGGCCAAAACAAATTAATCAACTCAAATCAGATCAGCCCCGGTCAATCAGATCAGCCAACTCAATCAAATTAGCCAAGGATCAGCCAAATCGCAGATCAGCCCACTCAAAGCCAGTCAAAACAGATCAACCAACTCAAAGCTCAGTCAAACCAACAAGATCAGCCGAATCAAAGTTTAAAAATCCAAATATTTAAAACTTTGATTGACTATTGTTTGTCAAAGCTTCCTCGGTCCACTGGTTTCTTTTTCCAAAATTATTCTGGCTCTTCTTTAGGCTCTTCTAGTGTTGACTGCTTGTTTGAGGCTCTTCTTGATCAAATGATCCAAATTGGTGACCGATTTGTTCATATTTATGGGAATTTTTCTTTCATTTGAGCGCATGATCACGCCCAAATAAAAGATTGACTCGCCAAAAAAAACCACAATTTGGCGAATTTATGTTGTAATATTTTTAGGCGTTTTTCCTTTTTCTCCTTCTTTCCAAATATTTGCCAATTTCCGGCCACAAGATCAAGAAGAAAAATTAGTTTAATAACCAAAAAGAATTTTTAGTTTAATAAACAAAAATTTTCTTCGCCGAATTAGATTTGATTGATGACAATGAGGAATAAATTTTTTTTTTTTTTAAATAAAATATTTTTTGAATATTTTTAGAAAATAATTTTTTTTTTAATCAAGGTGGGGAAATGTGAATATTTTTTTGGGTGGAGATAAAAAGAATCTTGGGAGCACCATATTATTATCCTAACCCCTTTTTCAGGGAGTTAGTCGGCGTTGGGCCCCAAGAGTGGTGACCCACCCTTGGGGCGCGCCGATCCACCAATTAAAAGGAAAGCTTTCTTTTTAAACTTTTATTTAACAAATATATTAATAAAATATAAGGGAGAAGGAACCGGCCAACTTTTGGTCGGACTTGAGATTGGGCGAATGAACTAATTTGGCCAGTTCTTTCTCGCCTTTTATGGGGCATTAAAAATGGGCGTTAAATAATTTTTCTTAACTATGACATTATTTAAGAATCTTTTTATAGTTGGATAGTGATTTTCGTTCATTAAGTAAAGAAGAGCGTGTTCAACGGGATTATTCACAAATGCCACTTGCCAAACGCAAAAGACTTTCGTTTGTTCTTTTTTTAATTTTTTTGAGTTTTTTTTAAATTTCTTAGGGTAGATGAAGATAATAGTGGGCAAATATTTTCTTCAAAAAAATTGCAAAAAGAAAAGGATGATGGGCCAAAACGTCCTGGTGATCCTGGTTTTATTATGCGTGCTCGTGTTCCTAAACTTTCAACTAAAGATTATGTTGTTCGACCACAACCACAAATTGAAAGCCAATTTAGAGGAGAAACAAAAAATAAGCAGGTTTGTGTTTTTTGAATAAAATAAAAGGAATACGGACATATTGCGACAGATATGTGAGATATTTCAATTACGAAAAGTTTTGTTGTTTTTTGGGCTTCAAGTCACGGGGTATGTTTTTTAGTACCAAGTTGTTTTATAGTAGAACCAACGTAGAAATGCAAGAGGTTATTTTTCTCACAGCAATCCCGATATGTCCGTTTCGATACGTCGAACAAATTAATAAAACTTTTTTAAAGGCTTCTCGTTTTGTTCGAGCTCAACGTGAATTTCGTCAAACAAATAAAACTGGACTTGTTAAACGTGCTGTTGGTGTGAGTATTTCTGGAAAGAATCTTTAGAAATTTTTTAAGAAATAATTTGAGGTTTTTTTCTCTTTTATTTTGTATACAACTGGTCTTTTCTTTTTTATTTTTTGGGGGACGGGTTTCTTGATGATTTTGTTATTTTGGATATTTTAAACTTTCATTTTTGGCAAAATTAAAAAAAATTTTTAAGAACCTGTCTTTTATTCTTTCCCCTTTAATTTAATTATATAAAAAATTTATTTAATCTTGAATTAATGTAAAGAATTCTTTTTGAATGAGATTTTTACATTTTTTTCATCAAAACAAGTATTTTACCTATTCTATTTTGCTTACATTTATTATTTTTTAGTTAAATATAAAATTTTTTTCCTTTTATTTAAATGCAATTTTTTAAAATGCATAAATTTTGCATTAAAAAGATTTTCTTTTATATATTTTTTTTCTATTTATGCTAATGACAATTTTATTTTAAATTAAGCTTCTTTTTTAAATTAGAATAGGAGATATTCATGTGACAGATTTCTATTTTTTTCAATCAATTCTGAAGTGTTGTAGTTTTTTTTGTTTTATTAGCTTGTTTAAATGTCAGGTTCTTTATCGAAAAAAATTTTTTTTGAAAATTTTTTAAATTTTAAGGTGCAATATTTTTTCAATTTCCGGTGCTTGTATGTCGACTCCTTATTAAATTTTAAATTTAATCAATTTTTAATGAAAGAAGAAATAAAAGAAATTAATGAAGAAGAAATTATTGTTGAAGAAACTCAAAATACTAGCAATTTAGAAACTCCCAAAAGCAGCGATTTGTATCCATATCAATGTTTACTTTTTGTTTTTACTCAATTTGGTTATTTGGCTGTAGTTCCTTCAATGCTTTCTACAACATTTTTTGAACCAAATGAGGTTTTTAATTTTTTCTAAATATTTTTTTTCGCATTTGCGTGTTATTTATTAAAAATTATCCAACTAATTTTTACTGCATATCATGCAGACACATAATGGTTAGAGCATCCATGGCGTTGAAGTAATAAGAGAATTTCTGAGCTTCATAGAAATATTAGGAGCTGGAATGAGTTCCTTTTTATCTCTGATTATTATGAGTCCGCAAAAACTAATTTGCGATAGATAACCCACAAGTACTACCATTTTTTAAGTATTCTTTTTAGGAATTTTGTCAGAAGAATTTTAATTCAAGTCATTCGGAAGAGAATCCAAATTCTACCAATTATTTTGAAGAAAAATTATTCCACTCTCTTTTGATTGAATGGAATCAACATTGTCAAAAATCTATTTGGACTGCTTGGATATCAACAATTGTTTTACTTGGAACAATTTTTGGATCATTTGCTGCTGGTTTTATGGCTGACAGATTTGGAAGGGTTTTTCTTTTTTTAAGGAAATAAATTTTTTTAAATAATTTTTTAGAAACCTGTTGTTGTTGTTTCAATGTTTTCAATTTGTTTATTTAATTTTTTACTTTTTCTGGTTGGTGGTATAAGTCAACTAGCTGCTATCTTTATTTTCTTTTTTATTGGAACTGCTTGTGGTGGATATATGGTTACAAATATGGTTTGATATTTTTTGTAATTTTGATTTTTATATTCTAATAGACGTCCATCTTTTGTTTATTCTAATAGACTATAATAAACGCCTATTTACTTTAGATAACTTTCCCTAATTTTTCCTTCTTTAAGGATGTACTAGCTTGGGTTACTTTTTGTTAATAAATTGTTCAAACATCCTTGGGAATTATTTCAAAAAATATTTTGTTAAATTATAATTTTAGGTTTTACTTGTTGAATTTCTTCGTAATCCAAATGCTCGTCTTTTAGTTGTTTCATTAAATGGATGGCCGTTGGGTATGATTGGAACTGCTTTTTTGGCCTATTTTCTGTGTAATTGGAAATTTTATTGTTTAGCAATTTCTCTTTTTGCTTTACTTTTTTCTATTATTATTGTAAGTTTTTAATTATTTTTTAAGGAAATTTGAAATTTTTTTCAGCAATATTTTGCTTGTGAAAGTATTCCTTGGTTAATTCAATCTGGTAAAGACAGAAAAGCTCATTATGCACAAAAACATTTAATTCGGGTCTTATTTTATCTAGAAAAATTTTTTAATTAAAAAAAAATTTTTTAGATAAATTCTTTTCTTGCTTTATCAAAAAAGGCTGAACAACAAAATGAAAATTCTTCAAATTTATTTTTACCTCGTAATGAAAACGGAGGAATTGGCTCAATAAAAAATGATGAAAAAGAAGAAATTGTCGTTTATAATTATTTTGATCTATTTCGGCATAAAACAATAAGAATTCGTCTGTTGGCACTTTTATTTTGTTTTGGTTCTTCAAGTATAGTTTCTTTTGGACTTTATTTTTCTGCCGAATTATTACCTGGATCGAGGTTTTCTTTTTTGATTTTTTAAATTAATTTTGAATTTTGTTAAAAAAGATATTTGAATATTGCTTTAATGGGTTTTTGTAAATTATTATTTGGATTTTTACCTTTTATTGCTTCTAATTTTGTTGGGAGAAAGCCAATACTTTTAATTTCTATTGGTAAAGGTGTTTTGATTTTTAATTAAAAAACATTTTTAAAGGGTTTGCAATGCTTTCTGCGTGGTTTTTAGTTTTTTCTCAAATTTTTAGTTTAAATCAACGCTTTTTAATTACTTCTTTTGGACTTTTAATGACTGGAGCAGTTGATCCAAATTGGAAAATTATTCATTTATTTTCCATTGAATTGTTTCCAACGCCTATTAGAAATATGGCACGGTTTGAAATTTTTTTTAATTTCTAAAAATTTTATTTTCTTCCTTTTAAGTGCTCTCTGTAATGTTTTTGCTCGTTTAGGAAGCCTTTCAGGTCCTTGGGTTATTTTAACAAAAATTGGCGGAAATCAATTCTTTCCTTTTTTAACTTTTGCTTTACTTTTAACTTTACAATTTTTTATTTCTTTAATATTTTTACCTGAAACTAAAGATAAACCCCTTCCAGATTTTTTATTTAAATCATCTTTAAATTCTCAAAAGCATTTAAAAAATAGTTCGTCTTCTCCTCATTCTTTAAATTGCTAATTTTATATTTAATTTACAGAGCAAAATTTTCACGGGCCTATTAATTTTCTAAACTGTTAATAAGTTTGTAAATTCAAAACTCCCCCGACCCATTAAAAATTTTTTTGCTCTCTATTAATTAAATAATTATTCTCTTCTAGGACCTCAAATATTTTTAATAAATCAGTGTTGAGGGCCAAAATTTGAAAAATTTTTTAATTTTTTTTTGTTTTATCCAAAAAGGTGAAATATACATTTTTGGTTCTCTTCCTCTCCTCCTAATCTTTTTTTTTGTTTAATAAAATCTTTTTATTAAATTTCCTGCATAATTCACAAATTCATTCCTCACCAGAGTCTTTTTAGATATTTATTTTTTCTCCTTTATTTTTTTACCTATATTTTTATTGTTTTTTTAAAGTTAAGATATGTAAGTAAACGATAATTAATTTTTTAAATATTCTTTTTGTATATTAAGGTTAATTTAGAAAATAGTTTTGATTTTCTTTCAATTTTTTAGTTACCATGGAAATTTATTTTTATTATAAACATGTGTGAATATTGAATGCTGCTTTTACATCTTTTAAACATTTTCGCAATTTTGTCTTTTCTTTTTAAATAAAAGAATTTCAGGTTTATTTTTAAAAATATTTTTTACTTAATATTAAAATTTATTTTTCAATTAAAAAAATGACTTCAAAAAATGATTCTTCATTTGCATTGGCTCCTCTATTAAATTTACCTCAAAATGGAACAACAAAACGTCTTTCAATTAATTATGAACAAGAATCTTCTCTACCTGTGTTTGTCCCAATTTCAAAAAACCCAACAAGTGGAAAGATGACTTTATTTTTGGATAAATATGAAAAAATTGCTAAAATAGGTTTAAATTATTTTTTAGAGATATTTTAATTTAAACTTTCTAAAGGTGAAGGTTCTTATGGAATTGTTTTTAAATGTAGAAACAAGGAAACTGGAGAGGTAAAAACAAATTTAATTAATTGGGAATATAGCTGGGTTAGGACCAGTTACCTGAAAACCGGTCCGACTTTTTTCTCGCCCCGTCCCATCCCTAGAATATGCCATTCTTTTAAGTGACAAGAGGCTCTCTCTAGGCAGAACTTCACTATAAGATTGACTATTTCTTCCTTTCTTCCAGAACGGAACTCAAAAATAATTTTTAAATTTTTATTTAAGATAGTTGCGATCAAAAAATTTGTTGAAACTGATGAAGATCCAGCTATTAGGAAAATTGCTTTTCGTGAGATAAGAATGTTAAAAGTATTATTTTATTTTTTAAATAATTTAAATTTCCTTTATTTTTAGCAATTAAAACACATAAATTTGGTTAATTTAATTGAAGTCTTTAAACGAAATAAAAAGCTACATTTGGTTTTTGAACACTGTGAAAGAACAGTTTTGGATGATTTGGAGAAATATCCTAACGGGTTTATTTTAAATTTTGTAGATTTTAAAATATTCTTTTTCAGATGTCCCGAATTGTTAACAAAAAATATTATTTTTCAATTACTTGAAGCGACTCGTTTTTGTCATTCTAAAGGATGTGTTCATAGTAAATTTTAAGTTTTTTAATATTTAATTTAAAAAATTATTTAAGGAGACATAAAACCCGAAAATATTCTTTTAACTGCACAAAATGTTGTCAAACTTGGAGACTTTGGGTTTGCCAGGATTTTAAGTGAGTTCTTATAAAATACTTGAATCATCAAACAAAAATTTTTAAAGATCCAAACGAACTACTGACCGATTACGTCGCCACTCGCTGGTATCGTGCTCCAGAACTTTTAGTAGGTGACACTAGATATGGATTTCAAGTGGATGTTTGGGCTATTGGATGTGTTTTTGCTGAAATGTTGACTGGAGAGCCTGTATGGCCGGGAAGGTTTTTAAAACTTGTTAGATCTGAAATATTTTTTTAAATTAAAGATCTGATGTCGATCAACTTTATTTAATTATTCAAACACTTGGTATAATTTTGCAAATAAAAAGATATTTTTTAAATTTTCCAAGGTCAAATAACTTCAAGGCAAATGCAAACATTTTTTGAAAATTCTTATTTTCGCGGTATCAGCATACCAGAACCTGAACATTATGTTGGATTAGCCCAAAGACTTTCACAAACAGAAAACCCTGATTCTTCACTTGACGAGATTGCTATCGACTTTCTTCTGGTAAAAATCTTTCGGAAATTTTTCAAAAATTTTTCCCTGCCAGAAGTGTCTTCATGTAAATCCAGAAATGCGTTGGAGTGCCGAAGAACTTTTAAGACATCAATATTTTCGCGAATTTATTTTTAAATTGCCGGAATTTGATGGAGGGGAAGCAACAACAATTAATGGATATCTGCCTATACTTGCTGAAAGAAGAAGACAAAGTTATGCACAACAATTAATTAGCAATTCAGAACAAGAAGGCCAAAGAACAGTTGATTCAACGCATCTACCATCAATTCTGTGATAAATTTATATATTTTTACCTAAACAATAAAGTCCAAGTATTTTTTAGTTACCTAATTTAGTTTATTTTTAATAATGGATTGGCGATCTGAATCATTAGCCCCCACCTTTAATTAAACATGGAACATAAGTTTGTTTTCTAATCTGGAACTTCGCACAATCGTAGTACAAAGGGATACTAAACGAATTTTTTCAAGGGATTTATAGTTTATTATCAAATACAAATTTAAAACAAAATACGTATGTATTTAAAAATTAAATTTTTTCAAGTTATCTTCTTTTTTTAACTTTTAACCTCTTTCGCCCGTCGGTCTTTTACTTGCACCGGTCTTTTAATTAATTTGTCTTTTAATCTTTCGCCTTTTCCGGTCTTTTATTGCACCGTTCTTTTAATTACTCTGTTTTTAACTCCTTTGGGATTTCCGGTCTTTTATTGCTCCGGTCTTTTAACTACTCTGTTTTTAACTCCTTTGGGATTTCCGGTCTTTTAATTACATGGTCTTTTAACTCCTTTGGGATTTCCGGTCTTTTAATTACATGGTCTTTTAACTCCTTTGGGATTTCCGGTCTTTTATTGCACCTGTCTTTTAATTATTCGGGCTTTTAACTCCTTTGGGATTTCCGGCCTTTTATTGCTCCGGTCTTTTAATTACTCGGTCTTTTAACCCTTTGGGATTTCCGGTCTTTTATTGCACCGGTCTTTTAATTACTCGGTCTTTTAACCCTTTGGGATTTCCGGTCTTTTATTGCACCGGTCTTTTTACTAACCGGTATTTTTTAGTATTATTTATAATAGGTTTGAGTGCTTAATTCTGAGAGCGCAATGGCTTATGTATAAATTTATATAGATTATGGCAACTGTAAAATCGATAAATTCTATCTTTCCTTGGTTAACTTTGATTAATGTTGGACATGTTTAAATAAATCTGTTGCAGGCCTAAGATGGATCATCAAAAGATCTTCAATTTTTTGATTAATTATTTTACCATCCTTTTTTTAATTTTTTCAACTTCTATAATCAATTATCTACAGCTTGGATTTTTTAACAACGTGGGACTTTATCACGACAATATCAGAACAAGTCCAAGTTAATTGATTAAATAATCGAAAAAATAGAGACGTTTTTATTCTAATACAGTAACTTTTTCCTCTCAAAAATTGGCACTGAACCGACCTAGACAGCTCTGTTTTAATTTATTCTCTAACCGCTTATTTTCTTTTTATTTTTCTCTAAACTAAGGGACAAAGTGTCATATATTTAGAATCTACATCTCTACTCCCACACTATCTTCAACATTTACTTCTCTACCTAATACATTCTATTTTACTAGATTTGAAAGACTAGAAAGGGAATACTAGAGTCCTAATATCTTAAATTAGGTCTATGTAATAGAACCAAGAGTGATAATTTGAAATATATTTAACGAAATATACCTAATTGATAAGATAAAAACGGCCGCAATATGTTTAGATGAACTAACGTCATGAAATCTCAAAGGCTTATAATTTAACAAAATAAGATGGAAAAATATGTCTTTTTGTAGTTTTCCTATTTCGATTGGGACAAAGATTCTAAAAACTTCTGCAGAACTTTCACGATTCTGATTGCGAATAGAAAATAAAAAAAGAACGAAGTACTAGCAAATCTGTAAAATATCAAAAAAGAAAAAAAAAGACATATAAAGAACTTCCTTTCTAGAGAGATGGAAAAATCATAAAAAAATTAGGAGACACTAAACAAACTTTTACCCGTTTCACTATCAGCTAATTTAAAAAAACATTTTTTAAATTACAATTTATTTAAAACACAAATAAATAAGACAAGAATAAAAAAAGTTTATCTTTAAAAAATAAAACAAAAAATAAATAAAAAATGATAAAAATATAAAAATGATAAAATTTTCATCCATGCCAGCGAGAAACCATCGACACAACTTAGCAATGAGAAAACACCGCCACCTTGTCGATGGAGGACCACCGACAAGTTAACAATGAGACCCACCGAAGCCGTCAATGAGTACCCGCCGACAAGTTGTCGATGTGAAACCACCGGAGTATTGACACAGTGAGAAACCATCGCCAAATGTCTCAGTGTGAAATCACAGCCACCTTGTCGATGCTGGACCACCGACAAGCTAACAATGAGACCCACCGACAAATAAACAATGAGAACCACCGACAAGACCCGATGAAGTAACCACCGACAATCCCAAATTGATTAAAATCATTGGCGGGGCTCGAACCAACCAACGATACAAATTAAATAAAAAAAACATGTAAATTAGAAAAAAAGGTTGTTTCCCATTCCCTCATGAATCATTAAAAATTATTTATTCATTGGCGGGGCTCGAACCAATGACCATAAGACCTCAAATTCCAGGCCGCTTCCAAGTAAGGGACAATCTTTTTTTGACTTTATAAAGCTAAAGGAAATGGGAAACTTCCCAACGAATCAACAGAAAATCAAAAAAAACCTTAATTAAATCAACTCCCGGCTTTCTCCAAGGGTTATCTTCCATTGTAGCCAAATCCAAAACATCTATCGGTGTTCCATCTTTCAATGTCGGATTTGTGTCCAAATCAATTGTTCCATTAGTCACTCCACTTCTACTTTGCTTTTGAAAAGGAACATTTGCTTCTCCAATTGTTACAACAAATTCATCATCTACGCTGTCATCTTCGTTTAAATAATATGATTGTCGTGGAGGTTCAGCATATCATTAGTATCTACTGAAAAAATAAACTGTAATATTGAACCTGACAGACCCCTCTTTATCAGGTTCAATATTACAAAATAAACATTAACCATCCCCAAAAGTAGAAAACCCACATAGAATTTGTAGGAACAAAAACTAAAAAAAGGAATGTTCGGGAAAATAAAACAATTTTTCTCTTTTTCTCTATGCACACGGCGCTTCCACCCTGTTGACGCACGCGCGAAAACTAGCTAACTCTTTTCCTTAAACATTACGCCAAAATTTAAATTAAATATCTATAATTCTCCTTTTTCTATTGCATCTCTCGTGCGTCTGACTTTATTGTAAACAAGAGAAAGGGTCAGAAGAAGACGAGTTATAAAATGGTCAGGGAGAGGAAAAATGGTCAATTCTCTCATTTGTGAGGGGCATTAGTTAAAATTTTATAACTTTTAATCCTCCAATCCGATTTTTTTCAAATTTTGTATTTTTGTAGTCCTAAAGTAGTTAAACAATCCCATAAAATTTTATAGGCTAAAACACATTTTTAACAAAGTTATGAATTTTTAAAAACACAATTTTTACGATTTTTAGGAGTCTGTATCTCAGCTTACAATTAAGATCGGTCCTTGATTTTGGTGTCATTCGACTCATCTCGACGAGCTCTTTCGAATGACTTATAACTCACATACTTGGGAGTTGTCCATATTCGGAAGTATACTTTGTCGATATTCGGGAGTCTATACTTACTGAACCTAAATGACAAAATTTCTTCAAAATTTACCAAATTGTAGTACTATAATTGATATACAACTTTGCAAAATTTGAGCGAAAAATATACATTTTGGATGAAGTTGTGAATTTTTAAAAATCGGAAAAAATCTATACATTTTTGGCCATAACTCAGCTTAAATTGGCTTTATAAATTCAAATTTGGCATCATTCGGCGTATCTCGTCGATCTGCATCGGATGGTACCAAAATCAAAGAAAATAATCCGAAATTTTGAGATCATTTTTATGTGAAAATTCATCCTAAGTTTCTGAAGGAAAATTTCTTCATAAAAAGGAGAATTTCCTTAATTTTTTGCAAGATTGATCTTAAAACTCTTATCTATGAAACTGTTAGACGAAATTAAAATCTGTTAGAAAAAAACAAAGATATAGGATTTTAAAGTTTTACTAAAATTTTTTCTCGCAGTCGCAAAAAAAGAGTGCAGAAAAGAAAGAGAGACAGTTAGAGAACAAAAGAAAAGAGAAATAGAAAGCTAAGTAGTTTTCGCGCGTGCGTCAACAGGGTGGAAGCGCCGTGTATGCACATTATTTACTTATATTGTACGGTAAATACTTTTCGTTTCGAAAAACAGGACACTAGAGTCTCAAACAATTTTAACGAACAAATTTAATAAAGTTAAGCCAGTCAATCACAGCTTCAAACTTTGAGACAGATTTACAGGTCGAAATACCGAAAATGTCGAGCAAAATGTCCTGTTGTTAAAGAAACAACGTTTAGGTTTTGTCCCAGATTAGAAAAACTTCAAAGGATCCGTGTAGGGGCAGCCCGAGGAAAATATGATAGAAAAAAGTTCCCCAAACATTCTAAAAACTTCAAAAAAAACCTCGGCTCGATGAACAGCTGTTTTGTCTAAATGATTCCAAGAGCAATCAATCACAGCCAAACCTTTGGACAAAATTGTTTTGGAGTCTGCTGGAGATAATGTTGAAGTGGCTGTTGGTGTTAATAAGATTCCAGGAAAGCGTTGTCCAATTTTTGTTGTCGAATAAATCCAAGCCTGCATAGTTTACGTTCAGAACATCTTTTTGGATAACATTGACCAAAATAAAACATTGCAGGAATACAAGGCATTTTCTTTGACTAGAAAAAATCAAATTTTGAATTTAATTAAAAAAGCGTTGCATTTATTCAAAGGTTATTAGACTATTGAAAGTTTAAGAAAAATTGAAAGGATTATTTGAGAGGCGGAGGAATCACTTGGAGGAAAACAATCAACAGCAAAAAATAGGTTTTTCTTAAAAGCCAAGGAGGAAAGAGAAAATTTAACAAATGAGGTTTTTTGCAAATTACAAAAGAAAGAACATATGAGCCTGCCCTTAATAGGATTCACCTTAATCTTGATCTAATATAAATCGAAAGAACTCACAGATAAATTAAAAACGAGAACAGAAACAATCGCCGAACAAATCAAAAACTTAAATTGAGTAAAACAGAAATTTCCATTTTGAACTATTAACTTCAATGAAAAATCAAAATATCTACGACTAAAACGTCCAATACTGTTAAAACACCCATTTAATCGCAAAGACTGAGAGAGAAAAGGAGATGTGAAGAGATTGCAGTGCCGAATAAAATCAATAAATGTATAAAGAATGTGGGAAACAAAGAGACATTAAACAGTTAAAGAGTTGAGGTCAGTTCAGTGCGAAATAGTTCAATGCGAACTACTCACTGTAATAGTGTTTAAATTATTTTTACATATATTGTTCTTTTATCCATTTTTTTGTTTGTCTTTAGATTAGTGCCAGCCAAGGTCATTTTATTGTTGGCTGTTTTCTCTTATGCTTTTTAAACTCCAAATTGCGCCCCGATAGTCTTTCGCCAATTTTCCTTTTTCTTCTTTTAGCCGTCGGCTGGTAGATTACTCTTATTTTTTTCTTATTATTCAATCCCCATTTATGCGCGTAATTGAAAGTCCCGTCGCGACTCTTGGATGGCCTTCAACGTAGAAAAAATAATAAGAAAAGCCATTTTCTTCCGTCTTGCGCAATTTTCAACCTTCGCCTTCAACAGCTTCTTCGTATCAGATCGTTCCCGGCCGCACCAACCCGTCGGCAATTTTGAGGAGGAAGTTTTTAAAGAAGGATAGGAGAAAAATCAAGTGAAAATAAAAACACTTTTAATTTACACAGTCTTATTCAGCTGAAAAGAAGTTTTTTAGAGGCCCACGCATTTTACCTCCAACCATTTATAAAGTTGCGCGAAAAATAGAGCAACTAAAAAAGAAATAATAAGTTTTGTTGGAGTGGCCTTTACAAGCCGGGAATTTTTTTATTAGTAAAAAAAGGAGGGGCGGTCATTTTTAATATTTTTTTTTATTTGTTAAGGAAGGTAAAATTCCATTTAAGGGCCGGAATGTTGAATTTTATTTTCATTTTCCACACATTTCTAAAAATATTTTCATGAATCCTTTGCTTTATTCACTTTTAAAGAATTACCAGCAAGAACAATTACTCTTAAATTCTTTTAGAAACGAAAATTCAACCCTATTTCCTTTATTTACACCTCCAAATCAAAGCCCCCCTTCTCCAGAATTGTCTCTACTTGCTTTCCTTGGTTCACCAATATTTGCCAATCATTTGTTACCTTTATGTTCATTGCCTGATTTTAATAAAAATTTAATTAAAACTTCACTTTCTAATACTTTTGTTGATTCAATTTCAAATTCGACTTCAATTAATGAATCAGAAACAAATTCTCAATCAACTTCCTCTTCTTCTTCTGAAGCAAGAACAAAGCAAAATGAAGGGGAATATCTTAAAGAATACAAAATTGGCACAAAAGTTGTTCGTAGACTTTCTTATCCGCGTGAATTTAAGTTGATTGTTTTACATAGTTATTGGACTAATGGCAAAAATAAATATAGAACATGCAAGGAATTTCATATAACAAAGTTTTATCTTTGTTTTTCTCTCTCAAAACCTAATTTAAAATTTAAAGATCAATGTTAAATGGTTGGCTTCAAAAAGCTGAAAAAATTAGAAATTCCCGTCCAGGGTCTCTAAAAAGTGGACGTTCTGGAAGAAAGTTTGTGGTCCTTCAAAAATAAAAATATTTTTTTAAATTTTCAGACCTCAATTTCCAAAAATTGAAAATCAATTATTTCAACTTTTTCTTGCCGAAGAGAATAAAGGAGAAAATGTCTCGAATAAATGGATACGTGAAACAGCGAGAATTTTGGCTGAAAAAGAAGAAAATAATTGTCAATTTTCAGAGAGATGGTTAAACAATTTTAAAAGAAGATTTCAAATAGGGATTACAACTAAAGATGAAAATGAACAATTTGAAGAATCTGAAATAAATTCGATTAAAGATGATTGGCCTATTGAAAATGACCAGGAAATGAATAAAATAACACATGAATCGAATAACTTAAAAGATGAAGAATTAGACAGGTTAGAGAGAATCCAAATATTTTGGCGAATAAAGAGAACTCAGGATCAAGAATGAGTCGGCCTGCTTCTTTTTGCCTTATCCGACGGTTGCACAAGAGAGGATTTCCATCTTATGCCCCTTAATCCCAACATATTCATATTAATCCTCCTCCATCGATATGCCCTAATACTCACAAATCCCTCCGTATCCGCTAAATATTTGGATTTGACCCTGGTTCTCAATTTAAAAAATAATATTTTTTATTTTTAGAATTGCCCATGAAATTTGTTCAATTAATGGACAACTTCCAATTAAAGTATTTTATGAAAAATTTCATCGGATTGGGCAGAATGTTCAATTAATTTAATCAAAAAAAAGAAAAAAAATTAAAGAAGGCTTTAATAAAATCTTATTAAAATTTTTATGTTAAAAAAACGTTCACCTTTTTATTCAGATTGTTCTGGTTATTGTTGTTTTAATCGTTGGATGTTTATTTCTTTGTTGCATGCTTGGTGTTTTTTGGTATCTTTATTCGGTTAGTCTCGTGTTGTTTATTTAAAATTTAAAAAATTGTTTTTAAGCAGAAAAGGAATGAAAGGACAGAATCTTCAAATGTTCAATATTATCCTTATTATGTTCCCCCAGCTACAAGAATTGGAAAAGATGGAGAATTGGGAACACAATTTAGATAATTTTTATTATTCACAATTTTTTGTGAAGGATTTTAAATCCTAGTCTCGAATTTTCCAAAAAACCTCTCTTAAAATACCGAAAATATTTTATTTTTACAAAAATTATCTTACAAATTTCACTTAAATTTTATTGAAATAAATTTTTTAGTTAAAAATATTTTTATTTATTTTTCTAGCGGGTAAAACTTTTCCTTTCTTAAAGCTAATCTTCCTCTAAATATCTCTTTTCTCAAATTCGGGGCATTTAAAACATTTAAAATATTTCGTTTCTTCTATTTACTTTTAGTCAAACGTTTTCTTCTCGTCCAACCAACTGGCCCTAACTTAAAATCGTATTTATAGCCAAAAGGCATAAATGATACTACGTGGAGAGGATTAAAGAAAAGCAAAAAAATATTTAGTAGAGGAAGACTATGACTACTTTTCCTTTGAAAAAATTTCATTTAAAATGCGCCCATTTCCGTTTCTTTATATTTTTAAATTTTACCAATTTTTCCAATTAATTGATTGCCTTGGACACAAAGATTGGACAAATTCAGCATATCCAGATATTAGGGGGCCAACATTTCAGGCAAAGAAAATATCCAAATTGTAAAAAAATTATTTTAAATCCAGCAATGTGCAAATAAACTACCTGAAGATAAACCTTTATTTGTTTGTGATCCAGATAAAATATTTAATTCAACACAATGTAAATCAGACCAATTTTAGTTAAATATCCCTATCATTTGTTTAGTAATAAGAATAAATGATGAACTTGCCAAAGTAGCTATTGGAACACCTTGTCCATGTCAAAGGCGTTCTCAGTGTTCAAGTATGCGAGTGATACAATAATCTAGATAAATTATTTCTAAAGGCGGATATAGCACAAGTAGTGGAAGTACTTTCCATGGTTTTATTGTGTAAGATTGAATGCTGAATCTACTTTCTAATTTACTCCCTTTCTCTAGTTCAATAGCATTAGTTGATAATCTTCAAATGAATTTTCATTCACCATCAGAACAACAATTGACAGATCGAGCTGAGAGTTTTTGTAAAGCATTAGAGGGACGTTGGGCCCTCGGGGATTGTGGAAATTCTGTTATAGTTTTTGTTTGGAGACATTATAAAAAGTTTAAAAAATTGAGAAAAATGAAGTTAAAAAATATTTTTAGATTAATTATTTGGCCTGCAAGATTAGCAGAACGTTATATAACAGTAAGTTGAATAGCTACTTTTTTAATTTAGAAAAAAGGAACAAAATTTAGCATGGTGAACGTAAAGCAATTCTTGCTCGAGTAAATGATTTAGTCCAAAATGGTAAATCTCTAATGTAGAATTTAGAGAATTTTTAAATAAAATAGATCGTTGGAGCGATGCAATTGCTCAAGTTATTGGTAAGAAAATCAAAAGAGAATAAATCTGAAGGAATTTAGCTGAAATGTATGAACAGTTGAGAGGTGAACCTGAATCTCGAGTGGACACAGGTTATACCCTTTCTCGTATTTTTGAAAGTTTCTTGAAAAAATAAACATCCCAATATTCCTGGATGATTGCCAAGTATTAACTTTTTTTTATTTTTAAAGGAACTCTCTCTCTAATAATCGCTGTTGGCGTAGCTAGTCTAATTACTTCACTAATTACAGGTCTTTTAGAGACCATTTCTTAAAAAACAATTTATAATTAAGGATGTGTTTGTGCATTTCGTTGTTGCGGGAATTTATCTCCTGACGAAAAATCTGGAAGTGTACTAGTTGATTCTTCTGCCAGTTTTAGTCTAGTTAATAAATTTGACAAAAACATTATTTATTAAAATTTTAGCCCCCAATGAATTGTCAATTGCCAATCACATCTACAGCATTACATTCCTCTCATCAACAAATTTCCAGAATGCCTTCATCACCTTCAGCTATTCGAAGATCTCCTACACCTCCTCCCCAACCTTCCCAACTTAGTTATATGGCCTTTTCTGATACTACAATTGTTTAAACAAAGAAAAATGAGATAAAATATTAAGCCTTAAATTAATCATAAAGAACATTAATTGTAAAATTATTCGGTACTATTGTGTTATATGCCCCCATTTTATAGCTCCATTTCCTATTTTACAAATTGTAAAAACCTTTCTGGAATTTAATAAAATATTTTACAAATTGTAAAAACTTTTCCGGAATTTAATAAAATATTTTACAAATTGTAAAAACCTTTCTGGAATTTAATAAAATATTTTACAAATTGTAAATACTTTTCCGGAATTTAATAAAATATTTTACAAATTGTAAAAACTTTTCCGGAATTTAATAAAATAATTTACAAATTGTAAAAACCTTTCTGGAATTTAATAAAATATTTTACAAATTGTAAAAACTTTTCCGGAATTTAATAAAATATTTTACAAATTGTAAAAACTTTTCCGGAATTTAATAATATATTTTACAAATTGTAAAAACTTTTCTGGAATTTAATAAAATATTTTACATATTGTAAAAACTTTTCCGGAATTTAATAATATATTTTACAAATTGTAAAAACTTTCCCGGAATTTAATAATATATTTTACATATTGTAAAAACTTTTCCGGAATTTAATAATATATTTTACAAATTGTAAAAACTTTCCCGGAATTTAATAATATATTACTGTAAAAACTTTTCCGGAATTTAATAATATATTTTACAAATTGTAAAAACTTTTCCGGAATTTAATAAAATATTTTACAAATTGTAAAAACCTTTCCGGAAAATTTTGTAATCTTAAAGAGAAATTAGAAAAGAAGGAAATGGAGGCTATAAAAATTGGGGGCATATAACACAGGGAGTATCAATTATTCGTAAATTGCCGTCCATTCTTAACCATTATGATGGCTTCTTCGCATATGACTGTCATGCGCAGCATGCGAAGCAAAACTTTTACCACAAACTGTACACTAATATAAGTTGTATTGATATACATAACATTATTTAAAATTTTTCGCACCTTAAATGGTTTTTCGCCACTATGTTGACGTACTGTAATTATGTATAAAAATATATTAAGGGTATTAAGAATGAAAATACTGTGAGTTCGTAGAATCGAACTAGCAGTGAATGCCTTTTCACAATGAGGACATTTATAGGGGCGTTCTCCAGAATGAGTACGCATATGCTTTAACAAGAAGTTAAAGACGTTTAAGCTTAATAAAGTAAAATTTATGCCTTGCTTAAACTGCTCGATTGGGAAAATGCTTTGTTGCAAATCTGGCAAACATGTGGTCGGCGACGCTCATGGACATGAAGAATGTGAATGCGCAAACGGTCACGCTTCTCAAAAGATCTAAAAACATTAAAAACTTGTATTCCTTGACCTTAAACAATGTGGACATGGAAATCGACGTTGGCCATTATCAACGCAAGGAGTGAACTTCAAATGCTTATCTCTAAAATAAGATGCTTATCTCAAATATGACATATTTTAATAAGCTTACCTGTAATAAGCATAACTAAATAATTTCCCACATCGATGACAAGCATATCCGCGATTTGATTCAACAGCGCCACTGCAAGCTTCACTAGCTTTGATTTGTGCATTCTCGTCGCTTGTTGGTTCAAAACTTGCTGAAAAGGAATTTAAACCAGTATCTCTAATCCTTTAAAACCCTTAGGTCTTTCTTTCTTTTGTTGTGATAACATTAAAATTTTGTTAAGCTCCCTTATAATCTCTCCATTTTTAGAATTATCACTGATATTGCCAGAATTTGTTGGTCCATTACTTGATGCAATGACTAATAACATTTTGATTTCTCATAATTGTTTTTAAAATTACTTCTATTTTCTCCAGCATTCTCTCTATCCTCAACCTTTGAGGAACTCATTATTGAATCAATGCTCAGTTTACTTATCAGCTTTTTCTCTTTTTCTGGGATAGTGATCGGGCGAAATCGGATGAAAGGAAATGGAGATAAAAATAAATTCATTTGTGGCACCAAAGACCTTTGAAGAACAAACGGACGAAAGAAAATAGACTGAAAAGGATAAGGAAAGTGCGGATGAGGAAGAAATAATTGGGGTGATTGCAATCTCGGAAAAATACTTGAAACAGTAGAATTCTGCATTGGATTGCCCTTGTTTTGATTTTGCATTTCTAATTGTGATTGATGGATTTAGTTAAAAATTAAAATCCTAAAGAATCATGAAAGGTATATGAATTAATACATAGTAAATAAACGGATATAAATAGAGGTGTCTCAATAACAACAAATCCTTAAGGGTCTTGAGCTAAAGAGGTGTTGTAGCGCTAAGTCTCTTGCCGAAATAAGAGCTCTCTAAGCAAAGTTATTAAACAGTAAATATTTGAAGTAGGTGAATGACAGATCACGGCATGTTAATATCCATCTAGTATTGAGTTATTTTACCCTTGAAAGTGTCAAGTACTCGGCGACCGGTTGTATCGGTAAAAAAGAGAAAATTAAAGTCATAAATTTTGTAGTTTTCTCAAAATAAACTCAAGTCGAGAAAGGGATAAATATTGAGGACAATATAGAGCAGACCAATTCAAAAGTTTATTTTGCATATATTAACATACCAATAATGAGCCTAATTCTTTCAAATTACCATTAAAAATTGGTTGGAACAAATAGCGGATGCCGTAATTTTTGGCAAACAATTCCCTTGATATAGCAGTCAAAAAATAATAACGGTAGAAGAATGCACACACAATGCCTATCTGGCCTCCCTCCCTAGCCCCTATATAATCCACTTATCCAACCACAATATTGGGGAAGAGCGCGTTACATTTAAAGTAAATTAATTTACATAGATAGACTCTTAACATTATGTGAAAACATTGTGGATATTTGTTTGAGAATATTTAAATAAATTCCTAAGATGTTGAATTATTCAAGGATAGAAAGCTGCAAATATTTTTATCCATGCTTATAATAATTTTTCTTCTAAAAATCACATAGTATAATTATATAAAAATTAAACGTTTTAATGAATAAAAATTCCGATTTCAGAAGTTATACACAGAAATTTTTGAGTTTAAAAAATATACAAAAAACATGCTTACCTATTTATTTAATAAAGTACTAGAAAGCTAATAAGTATATAAAAACATTTTGTATAAAAATATAAGACTGGAATCGGAAATTATAACAATAAAAAATATAGAACCAAAAAGATATATCCCTATATTATTATGAAAAATACAACATTTATGTATTTAAAAAAAAGAAATGGCAGAAGAAAAATGCGAGAGAAAAAAAAGATAAAAATATACAAAATCTGAAGGTTAAAAAAGTCTAAAAAAATGTTAAAATAATAAATATCAGGAGTTTGTTAAAATAACAAAAAGATATCCTGCCCCAAGAAAATCAACTTTCCTTAAAATGTCGGGAGCATTTTTTGATAATAATGACCTGCTTAGGTCACTAGGAGGAAATATATGAGCAACACAACCTTGAGGGTGATGCTACAAAAATAACTTGGAAAATTAAAAATAAATTTTATTAAAAAGTTTACCGAGCTAACAATTCCTGCCGCACTTTTGGAACTATAATATTCAATAAAGGAAGTTGCCATTTTCTCTGTTTGTATAGAAACATCGTTTCGATCACGTCCACAAGGTAAACAAATTAAGGCAACATGGTTCTCTTAAAAAATAATTTTGAAAAAGCAAAAATCGAATTAAATAGAAACCTTCTTTCTCCATTTTACGCATTAAATTATCCAATTGAGATTGTTCTAATCGCATCCTTTGTGTTACTCTAAGCAGAGGAATGCCTTGTTCATTTAGGGTGACTAACTCGCGATTCATCCTTTCTATAAGCTGTTCATTTCCACAAACCTAAAAGAACATTTAAATATTCAGATATTTATTAAGAAAACCTTATGCATTTGAACAAGCGTGTCAGCATTTTTCATAGCTAATTGTCCTTGCCAAATAATTGGATATCCACCTTGCGTCTATAAAGCAATAATAGTTTTTAGTTTAAAAACAATAAAGGAACATACACTCTGTTGTCTCTGAACAATTTTTTGCTGATTTGGTTGTGATATTTGAGGTGGTTGAAAGGCGGGTGGCTGTTGGACACTTTGAGTTGGATGTATGGCTGGAAGCTTTTGGACATTCTGAGGTGGATGAGCTGCTGGAAGCTGTTGGACACTTTGCATTCGCTGTTCATTAATGTTGACTAATTCGCGATTCATTCGTTCCATAAGCTGTTCATTTCCGCAAACCTAAAAACATTTAAATACTTATCATATATTTATTTGAAAAACCTTATGCATTTGAGCAAGTGTGTCAGTATTTTTTATAGGTAATTGTCCTTGCCAACTAATTGGATAATCACTTTGGGTCTAGAAAAAAAAGAAGCATTCTTAATTAAACAAGGAACATACAGTCTGTTGTCTCTGATTTTGCTGAGTTGTTTGAGTGATTTGAGGTGGATGAATTGCTTGTGGCTGTTGAACACTTTGAAGTGGATGAACGGCTGAAAATTGTTGGAAATTTTGTATTTGTTGTTCATTAAGGTTGAATAGTTCGCGATTCATTCTTTCCCTAAGTTGATCATTTCCGCAAGCCTAAAAACATTTACACATTTAAATGTTTATTAGCAAAACCTTTTGCATTTGAACAAGCGTGTCAGCATTCTTAATGTCCAACTGTCCAGGCCAAATAATTGGATAATTGCTCTGAATCTAGAAAAAATTAACTATTTTTAATCAGAAAATAATGAATGATCATACACTCTGTTGTTGTTTCTGATTTTGCTGATTTGGTTGTGATGTTTGTGGATGAACGACTGGAAGCTGTTGAAGACTTTGAGGTTGATGAATCGCCGGGAGTTGTTGGAAACTTCGCATTTGCTGTTCACTAAGGGTAGCTAGTTCACGATTCATTCTTTCCATAAGCTGTTCGTTTCCGAAATCCTAAAAACATTTAGCCATTTAAATGTTTATTAACAAAACCTTAGGCATTTGAACAAATGAGTTAGCATTCTTCGTAGATAACTGTCCTTGAGATAACTGTCCTTGCCAAGTAATTGGATTCTGTTGTATCTGGACTATTTTTTGTGGCTGTGTTTGTGATATTTGAGGTGGAAGAACGGTCGGTGGTTGTTGAGCACTTTGAGATGTATGAACGACGGGAAGCTGTTGGGTATTTTGCATTTTCTGTTCATTAAAGGTGAGCAGCTCGTGATTAATTCTTTCCATGAGCTGTTGGTCAGCAAAGCCCTAAAAAAATTCACATAAGTATTCAAATATTAGCAACAAAACCTTCTGCATTTGAACAAGCATTTTATCATCAGGTTTGCTAACAGATTGTCCTTGCCAATAATCAGCTTGGGTCTTAAAATATCAAATATTTTTAAACAAAAAATAATGAAAAGACATACACTCTGTTGTTCCAAAACCATCTTTTGTTGATTTGTTTGTGATATTTGAGGTGGATGAACAGCAGGGAGTTGTTGGACAATTGGTATTCGTTGAGGAGGAATATTGCTTTGTTGTTGTTCATGATAGTTTACGATAGCCGGTTCTTGAAATTTAGCACTCAGTTTAACAGAATTATTGTTTGCAAAAGTGCCAAATTTTTCATGTTCAACAGAATTTTCGTATTGTTGCCTATGAGCTGCGACTATATCAGAAGATTTTTGTTCTTGTTGAATAGAAGAAAATTGTTTGTCGTAAACAATATGCTGCGAAGTTTGATTTGAATGACAGTCCAATGATTTTTTCTCGTTTTCTTGTTGTCTTTTCAATTCTTTAGCATCAATTTCAACAAATCCGGTGGCTATAACGACCACATGTGATTCACTCGTCTACAAATAAAAAATTCCGGATAATTTAAATACTATTAGAATTTAAAGAAACCTTTTCTTTGCTTTCAATGATTAATCCAGAAGTATTGTGTGGAGTAAATGAAGAAAGTTTTGAATCTGAAGCGCAAACCTTATCTGAATTCTTCAATTGTGATTCTTCTTTACTTTCATTTTGAGCCTTTGGAATGTCTTCTTTTTCATCAGATTTTTGTTGAGAAGATAGATAGGGTCTTTGAAGGTTTTCGAAAGATTCGCTCTCTGAAGGTTCACTTTTCCTTTCATTAACTTTCTTTTCAGCAAAAACGTCATTTTTGGGTAATTTATCACATTCATCATTCAATTTAGTAAAATTGTTAATGTTTGCAATAGCATCTAGTTCTTCCTGCTCAGTAGAATTATCGTGTTGCTTCTCCGAAGATTCAAATGTTTCAAATATATCAGAAGACTTTTGTTCTGTTTGTGTAGAAGAATATTGTTTGTCGCAAACAACATGCTTTGAAGTCTGATCTGTTTCATGCTTTTCAGTTTCTTGTTGTCTCTTTAACTCTTTAGCATCGATTTCAACAAACCCAGTGGCTATAACGACCGATTGTGATTCACTCTTCTAAAAATGAAAAATCAAATAAAATTAAAATTTAATTCAACCTTTTCTTTGTTCTCAATTATCAACCCAGAAGCACCGTGTTGAGTGAATGGAGTAAGCTTCGAATCTGAAACACCAACGATATTTGAGTTTTTCAATTGTATTTCTTTATTTTCATTTGGTGTCTTTTTAATCTCCAATTTATCAAATTTCCTTTGAGTAGATATGCAGAAAGATTTGTCTTCCGAAGGTTTTCTTTTTCTTTCATTAACTTTCTTTTCTCCAAAAACAAAGTCATTTTTAGATAATTTGTCATATTCATCGTTCGGTTTAGCAGAAATGTTAATACTTGCAATAGCATCGAGTTCTTCCTGATCAGCACTTTCTCTAGGGAAATCACAAATTTCAGGCGTTATTTTCTGAGGTTGTTGTTCAATTGGTTGGACTTTATCAGAATCTTCTTCTTTGTCTTTGTCGCAAATTTTAGTAGTATTGATCCGTTCTGGATTCTGATCTGGGAGCAAAGTTTTCTCACTCTGTTGTTCTTTTAATACTTTCGATTCGATTTCAACAAACCCACCAGCTATAACGACCATGTTCGATTCACATGGCTAAAAAAAATAAAAATTGCTTTCTAAATTAAAATTTAAAACCTTTTCTTTGTTCTCAATTATCTGTTCATTCAAATTTGATGTCTGATTTTGCAATTTTGATGGATGACTTTCATTTGATGTCTTTTTAATTTCTTTTTTATCAAATTTCTTCTTTGCAGATATTGAGGATTCTATTTCTAATGGTTTTCTTTTTCTGTCAATAACCTTCTTTTCTACAGCAATAGATTCATTTTTATTTAATTTAGTCGATTCTTTTTTGAATAAAATAGGCTGAAGTTTAGTACTTGCAACAACACTGGTCTTTCCAACGTCTGGTTTTTTCTTGTTTTCGGCTTCCTCATTGCTATTCTTTTGAACCTTTTCAGTCTTTGAGTGCTGGACAACAGGTTGTTGTTGCTGTTGTACAATTGGTTTTTCTTTTTCGAGTTCTTCTTGACCGTCAGAATCTTCGCCGAATACATCGACCATCGAAATTTTGGCAATTTTTTTCTGATTATAATTAAATAAAATTAATTTAATTAAAATATACCGGCACATGCTTTTTAAATATTGGAAAGCCTTTAGGAGGTAAACGCACATCATCATCAGAAGTGTCAGAACCACTGGTACTTGAAACAGAAGAGGTAGAAGAAGAGGAACAAGAGACTGCACCCATCTTTTTTGTTTCCAATTGTTGATGTCCTTCTTTGGCTATTTCAATTAAGGAAGTCAATTTCTAAGAGATTTTAATATTAGAAGTTATTTTTTAATAAAATGATTACCTGATCCAAATCATCTTTGTGTCCATCCACAGAACGAGGTGAACTAGACCGATGTTTAATAAATTCTGTTTGCAACTAAATTACAAACATTTTTAAGATTAATTTCAAAACTAAAAAACCTTTTGAACAATTTTATCTCCAATTCTTCCAGGTTCTTCATTATCAGTTTTTTCATCCGCGCTAACACTTACACTCCATTCATCACTTGACGAGGACTCCTTAGATTCAAAAGCACCATCTTTTTCAATCCTTTCCATTACTGATGGCTTTTTTGGAGCAATTTGTGGCCTTCTTATTAGGGAGGGAACAACTTCATTCTTTTGACAATTAATTTTATTAGAATCTTGTAGTTTGTTTATAACAGGTTCGATTGAATCTTGTCGTTCAACATCTACTAATTCTTCATTTTCCTCAACTTCTGAATGACCGTGATTCTCTTCCATTTCCTTTTTGATTTCTTGAATATTTTGAAGAGCCGGAAAATTTTGTTTATTATCTTCTTTTTTACTTTCATCAGAATCGGATGAGGAACTACTAAGGCAAACACGATTTAATTCTTTTTTCTTTAATTAAAAAATTAATTTGAATAAAAATTTAATTAAACCTTTTTCGTCTTTTTTTCACGCAATTGTTCCAAAGCCTGTGATTTCTTTCTTTCTTCATCAGGTCGTTGAGACGATCTTCGTTTAACACGATCATACATTGACATTCCAAAATTTGCACCTGATTTTATTGCCGCAAGCATTCTTTTCTGTTCCTCCAAGTCAATATCCCAAAGAACTCCAGAAGTAGCAGTATCGCTTTCTCCCTCACTATCAGAACTACCAGAAGAGGATCCATGTTTTTGCATTTGATGAAGCCTTTTCTTTCTTCGCAAGTGCTTCCCGTCTGTAACTGAATCAATTTCAGACGTCCCCTTCTTTTTAGAAATCGATTTTAACTGATCCTGAATTTATTTAAATAAACAAATATTAATAAGTTTAAAAAATTTTCTTACTTTGCTACCAACAGAAAATGCCTTTGTCTTCCTTATTTCGTCAGAATCTTTATATTTTTCATCTTTTGACAAGCTGATTTTCTTCGGGATTAAAGTCGCAGATGAAGTTGACGGCATTTTAGCAAGAGAATGTTGTTTGATTTTTAAATCTTTAGGCTGATCTTTCTTGTCACAAAATTTATATTTTAGTTTCTTTTCACAGGTATCTGACAATGTTGGAGTCGTTAGAGTTGGCGTTGTTATTAATTTTTTCGGCTCGGTTTTCTAAATTAAAAATTTATAAACATGAAAAATTAAAAATAGGTAAATATTTTAAACCAATTTTGGAGTTATAGTTAACGGCTTATTCATTTGTTGTTGTTGTTGTTGCAAATTATGAATTGGTAAAGGCGCTACTGAAGGCTTTGTGAGAATTATTGATGACTTTTTAAATGGTTGAGGAGAGCTGTTGTTATCATTTTCATCTTTTTCAATTTTTGGAAGTGAGGTAGCTTCATTAGATTTTTGTTGAGGGTTGTTAAGTCTTGTTGATTGAACATCAAAATCAGGAACAGATTCAATTTGTTTTACAAAAGGAGATGAACATTCATCTATTGAATGAGTAATGCTTGTAGAAGAGGATGCGCGTTGTCTAATTATAGGAGCTAAACAACTTTTTTGTTGTTTTTGTGTGCAAACGGCAACAGGTTCAGTCACTGACTTTGCTGGTAATGTGTTTCTGGAATTAGTAGCTATTAGAGTACTTTAAAAGAAAAAAACCTTCGTTCATGCAAGTCAATGCTTGTCGAAGCAGAATCTTCACGAGACAGATTGGCCAACCGATTTTGTTGATCATTTGTTTTTTCTTTCGTCCCTTCTAAATTATGACTAGTAGAGGCTTCATTATCTACATGTTGGTGTAAAAAGTCTCCTGTCAAGTTAGAAACTGAAGATAGACTTGAAGTAATGGAAAACACATCTAAAAATTGTTTCATCTCTTGTTCCATTTTTTGAATATTCACCTCCTTTTGACAATCTTGTGGATGCTAAAAATTAAATTTTCAAAAATTATAAAGTGAAAATACAAACTTTTTCCATATTTAAAATTGTTTTTCGAGCATCGATTTTATTGTTAATTTCTTTGAACAAAGCACTGGTCTTGCTTAACGAGCGTAAAGTCAATGAAAGTTTACCAATTTCACTTTTGATGTTTTTCTCTTCTAATGAGTTTCTTCGACTTCCTTCAGACTCTAATTTTTGTAGTGGTGTTCCAACGAAGGAATCCTCGCTCGTAAATTCTTTCGATTTTGAATCTGATGATTTTGGAAGACGTTGCCTCACTTCAGAATTCTCTCGTTTAGGAAGTTTCAATTTGACTGCAAATTTTGGTAATTCCAAATCCATAACTTCTTTCTTTTCTTCTTTATCACGTCTTCTAGGATCTTTTAATGAAACATCTGTTCTATTTAATGGAATATTTACATGTCGGAGAAAAACAGTTCGAAGACGAGCAGTTAAGGAACATGGCCCTGATGACGTTGACGGCAAGTTAGAGTCGCTCGCTTCTTTAAGGGTTTTTAATTATTTAAGAACGTCAAAAATCAAACCTTTCTTCTGTATCGAAACTTGAGGTTGTCCCGTTGTCTTTTCTACCTGGGGCTGTTTTTCAGTTTTTATTGAAGGGGGTTTTCCGTCTTCTTGAATTGGGTTAAGTTTTTTCACGCTTTTTTCCTCTTCATTTTGTGGATCATCGTTCGCTTCGTCATTGAATGAACATGTAGAGCAGCTAAAATTTAGGGTTTGTCAAAATAAAATTTTATATATACCTTTCTGAGCTAGAATTAGATGAAGAAGAATAAGTGCTAGATGAGGAATATGTGCCTGTAGAGGTACTCGTGGAGTAAGTGCTAGTAGAGGATTTTGTTGGAGAAATTTTATTATCACGTTCTACTCGATCCATCCGTTTAGGCGGAACAGGCGGAGGTGGAAGAATAGAGGATACGGAACGCGAATCTAACAAAAATAAAAATTTTACACATAATTTATATTTACAAAACCTGGCTTAGAACGTTGATGAGAACGTCCATGACTCTTCTTGGATTTTGACTTTTCCGTTGAATGATTTCTTCTGTTCGGTTTTTCCGTGCCATTTTCGCGAAAATATTGCTTCTTGCTTGAACGATAGTCAGGGATTTGTGCATTTGAATTTTTCATTGAACTGAAGAAAATTATACAATTAATATTCTAATAGCAGAACATAATAACCTTTTATTAAAGAAAAAGTTTTATGTATCTAAAAATGAGATTTATGATCAAACTTAAAAAGAAAAGCATGGTCAATTAAATTAATTAATTTAAGGTTAAAAATTCGATTAAAAACGATGAATATCAAATATTAACAAATACTCTACTATTCCCTAGACTTGAAATTTATCTACTTAAGTATGACTTAATGTGTCACTAGAGTCCGAAAAACAACAAAATTCTTCTACATAGATTTTAAACCTTTTTTTGAATAAATAAAAACGAACATTAGAATTGAAAATTAATGAAATATTAAAGCTTAAAAGATGAAATATCAGAGTTTCCTCCGACTCGATTTATTAACCCTATCAATTTAATTAGGATAATGGTGGAACACGCAGCTATCATTGATTTTCTCAGAGGTTGAAGAATAAGAATTGAGAATCTTCCCAAGAGATCAACACACCTAAAGGATCAACACACTGTCGTCTCTCCGTTATCACTTTAAGTGCGTTTTAAGTCTTTTGAGAAAGAATACAAATTTCAAAAATTTTCAATTTTAATTAAATAACAAATAAATATATGCAAGTTTATGAAAATTAAGAAAGAAATCCATTAATGTTTTAAATATTTCGTCTCAAATTCTTATAATATAGAACTGAAACAACAGCTAATCCAGCAGTTGAAAGAACAAAAGCAATAATGAATATAATTCCCACTGTTTGCCATGTATTCGAACTCGAGCAGTCACCGAAAATATTCAATTCGTAATCAAGATATTCACCGACTTGTGGATATTCTGTTGTATTTAACTAAAAAATTAAAAGAACTGAGAATCATCCCAAAACATCAATAACTAAAAGGATCAACACTTACATTTTGTTTGCATTGTGTAATCTCTTCCGTATAGTTTTTACGCATTTTTTCAAGTTCATCTCGCCAGTTGGAGCCAAGATCGGTTATTGTCTTATTAGCCTGATCATATAAGCTTTTACAGTCTACCGGCTCACCAAGATCAGTTAATTTTAATGAAGAAATAATGCAAATTGTTTCGAAAGAAATAAAAAGAGCAATCAAAATTTGACGATTAGTTTTTGAGAGAAAGGAGGCCATTTTTGTAATTTAGTGAAAATGAAGAATTTTTTTCCTGACAGTTCCGTTCTCGTAAATAATTCTTTATATGGCAGTTTAAAGTCAACGCCCATCCTGAACTCTCCTTTTTCTTATCTATTTAAACCTCTACTCCTTTTTTGTTTGTTTAGTGTTTTTTATTTCATATATTTTATTAATGACTCATTTTATAACAGTTAGGTGATACTAAAAGTTAAAAAGTAATAGCATTTTCATAACTTTCCACCTTTTTTTTTGTATTAGTTGTCAGATTAGTTTTTTACTAATTTTTAAAGTAAAATGTCGAATTCTGATTAAAAAACATTCATAAATTTAAAAATATGAGCAATAAAAAGTAAAAAAGGGGAAAAATAATAGAAAAAAAATTTGATTATAAAATAGAACGATAAATAAATATTGGGGGGGGGGGGGCGAGTGGCTGTAACGCTGATCTGGCAAATGGATAAAGAGAGTACATTCAAATTAAAAGCTGATTTTTATCACATTACATTAAAATAGAATTCCTATTAAAATGTGGAAACAGTAAAGCTTTATTATTTATTCACAAAATCTAATTTTATTTTTAAAATTTTTTTCAAATTTAAAAAAAAATCTTTTTGTAAACTCTAGAAAATTTTAAAATGCCGAATTTTAATTTTTTAATAATTTCATTTGCGGAAATTTTGTTGTTTTGTGCCGGTGAGGTGATTAAATGGAAGTCTGATTATTCAGAATTTCGTCCAAATGATGGTGTTTGTACTTTGGTAATAATAATTTTCTTTTAAATATCCCAGCTATTACAAGGCCGGAGGCAAGACGCTTACTCCAAAAAACGTTCCAAACAAGGAAGAAGGTGTTTGTGGTGATAAACTTTATAGTTTATTGAAGCATTGTGCAAAACAGAGCTTCTATATAGGCTTAAATCGACCCAGATCTGAATTCGCCGGTATTCCTTGTAACAATGTTCTCAATTTTTCTAAATTCTAGAATCTGCTCTTTATCTTATAAACGGTTGTCTTGAATGTCCTTATGGAAAGGCTGAAGCAACTGTAAGCTTACATAATCACCTCCCGTCTGGATCATTGTTTAGTGGTTGTGGACAGGAGGATAAGATTGTAAGGTAAAAATGTCATTTGTGGATGTTTGTTGAAGATATGTAAATTGCTTAAAATTTTAGCAGCGTATCAGTGAAATTAACTTCTGAAAAGAATGTACATGGACATGGAAGTTTCTCTCTTGGAGGTATATTGGAAGGGCGAAAGTGTAATGGTCTTTTTGACAGCAGTCGCGAAACCATGTTTGAAAAGATTGTTCTAGAAGTGAAACATAAGTAGGGGACTTCTTTTGTATTTCTGAATTTTAAAAATTCTTTTAGCTGTGGCCAAAAGAAGCCAATGACACTCTTTGTTTTGTTGCCACCTGTTGATCTTCCAAAACTTTTTAGTGAGAGAAACAATTTTCGTGAATGGGACGGAATCCGTGTAGATTTGGGGATATTTGGAGTTGGTTGGAATGAACGCTGGCTTGATTTTGGTGATGTTTTTCATTCAACAACAAAAGGTAGAAAAATAATTTTCCAAAATTATTTTCACAATTTTCTAGCAAAACAATTACCGGAAGTTCAAATTCATAGCAACAATTCAAGTATAATCCAACATGACGAAAAACCTCCGATTTCTGTATTACCAACACCTGTCGAATTCATTGAAGAGTCCGAGAAGAGCAATGAACAAAAGGATAAAAATAATCATTTTGAGTTCAATCTGCCATTTATTTTTGCTTGCGTTTTGGTCCCATTGTTGCTTGGATTTTCCCTAAGTTTATTCAATTACTTGTTCAAATCCGTATTTTTCAAAAACTCTAACAAAACTGAAAATGACTATGAATTGGGTGGAGGAGCTTCCATTACATCATCGTCACTTTCAAAAGGAACAACACACTCGAGCATTAGTTCATTGCCTTGAAAAAAGAAAATTATTAAATTCTTTAATTCTATCTCCTTTATAAATTTAACATGCTATTGTTTAAAATTTATTTTTAAATGAAAAGTGTAAGAACGTTCGTTCTCCTTTTCCTTTATATTATTGCCGGTTGGCCAGGTAACCATTCCCCGCACACTCGAAATAATGAATGAATTTCATCTACCCTCCCCTTACACCTTTTATTATTCAAAATTCATTGTTGAAGTCACCCAACGAGATAGGCCAAAATGTTAATTAAAAAGATATTCGTAATTATTTTGTTCCTTGAATGCATAAAGACAGCCAATTTAAAACTTAGTTCCATCCTACCAGTTGACCATGAAGATGAACATAATGAGAATAATGAACCAGATGAAGTTGGAGTTAATGATGTTAAATGCCAAAATTGGAAGGGGAAGAACACAACTGGTCAGTATTAATTTTCCAATTCGATTTTGAATCCTTTAATAAAAGATGATGATGATCTTATGGATGAGCAATTTACTGAGCTAGAAAATTGCATATGGAACTCATTGCTGGCAAAAGAGCACGCACATTCACCAAGACAAATTCATCCTTTATTGAGTCCTCCTCCAGAATATCCACTCAAATTCAGTGTAGAAAATCTGGTAGTCGAACAAGTTGATACGGTTTGCTTAAATACAAATATTTGTATTTCACACATTTACAGTTATCCCGCGCAAGTATGGAGTTTAACGTTTTTGGCCACATACTATTAGTTAACTAATATTTAATTTATAATCTAATTATTTTTCCTAGTCTTGGAATGATTCCCGATTGCAGTGGGAAAAATCAGGTAAAGAAGATAAAATTCGGAGAAATTTTCTTTGTTAAGAATGGGCTCTTGAAGGGATATCATTAGAAGAGGATCGGAGACGTGAACTTTGGACTCCCGATTTTATGGATGATTCGTTAGTTAATTATTGGATCAAAAACTTAATTAATTTTTAAGGAACTGTGGTTCTAACGAAGGGTGCATGGCCAAAATTGGTGATTTAAGTGTTACATCTTCGGGACAAGTAGTCGGCCGGCTATTATTTCGTTTCCCATCTTTTTGCCGCATAGACTATCGCAGGCAATTTTTATTTAAAATTTGTCCTGAATTTAATAAAAATTTCTTTTTGAAGTTACCCCGAGGAAAGAAATGATTGCTGCCTTTTTCTTGGTCTAGCGGATATTGGTCGCACAGTAGAGGTAAAACAGATAGAATTCTAAAGAATTTCTTAAAACAGTTTACCGTCGGAGCCAAAAGTAAATTTGCTACTTTGGCAAAACAAGTGCATGTAAGACGTGATCGCCCCATGAGTGCTGTTGTTATTTCTAATCTTATGGAGACATCGCCTTGGGCTGTACAGGTGATTTTTAATTATAATCACAAATTCCTTTTGGATTTAGAGCCAAGCAATTGAACCGGCCCGTGTAGATGGCTCTCGAAGTGATAGTCTTCGTCTTTGTGTTCAATCAAAAAAGGAGATGAGTACACTTCGAATTGCTCTTAGGATTCCAGTTACAATAGCTACACTGTGAATAGTATAATAAGATAAAATCATTATTGATATTTTAAGATTGACACTTGTTTCACCTTTGTTTGGTGATTTGCGTTCCCAAGCACTTGTCAAATGCTTGACTTTATTGCTTCAAACAATATGCTTTCTTTTCCTTTGTTCCATCGCACCAGCCAGTGGATTTGGCGGGTCTAAACCAAAACTCTGTAGGATAAATTTTCTTGATCAAAGGTTAAAACATTCTCTATTAAGACACCTTCTATGAATTCATGTTTACTTTGACTTTTCTCTCAATTCTGGTATTTAATTAAGTTATTTTCAACAGACACTTTAAGGTAACAACTGCTTGTTTGGCACTTAGTCGTATGAAAAGGACTGTGCCAGCTACTCATAGTGTCTATCTAGGCGCAAAGGTGAGCACAAATAAAGGTCCCTTTAACATTTATAAACTGAATAAAAATTGAAGATGCTGAACCACTTCCTGTGTTGCATCGAGCCAGATCCCGCTACATCATATCAGCGACACCTAGGTCTGTCCATGAAATGAAATAAACTTGAGATTTATTTTAAGAGGACGATACAACAAGTACTCGACACATGCCAAATCATGGACAAGCATTACAAAACGAGTAAAAATAAATTAAATAATAATTCTGTAATTATTCCTATAGTTATTCAATGGAATGGCGACACATTTACATTGCCATCAACAATCTCTTTTCGGGTTTGTGCTTCTCACTTTTCTGTTTTATAGTCATTTTTGATATAATGTGAGAGGGAAATTGGAACACCATTGGTCTCAAGAAATGCCAAACTCAATATCATATCATCATTAAAAAGAATTTGTAGTTACCTTCTATATTATTTTGAAGATTTTTAAGACCAAATTTAAGTCAATGTTTAATTTTACCAAATATGATATAATAATAGATAATTGTTTAGGCACCACTGAAGATTAGAGCGCCATTTTGGTAAAAAATCGTCCGAAAAATAATACTCCAATCATGAGTAGTGCCATTGTTTAGAAACAGTTTAAGTGAGAAATTAAAAATATTATGAAAATAATAAATTATAAAACAACCCTCAAGATTTCCATGCATTTAATAAAGATTGGAATTTCTTTTAGTTTTAAAAAATATAAACGTAAAGGTACACAAGTTATTTTTTCCAATCTTTGATAGGTCAATAAGAAAAATAAACAAAAGATATTAGGATAATATGGCTTTTAATTAAATGCCCTGAGAATAGATTTAAGGCAGTTAAATTATTAAATAATTAAAAATATAAAAAACTGTCAAGGCAAGTATAAACTTAATCAATTTCAAAAATAAATTAGTAAATCTACCAGATTTAATGAGTCTACCATTGTTACCAATTTTTAAGCATTAATACGCAAATCCTTCAATTTTGTATTCGTATAACAAAGTGAATCAGAAATTTGTTGATAGTCAAATTGCCCATCGTCCTTGCGCATTTGTGCAATCTTGTCATATTCACGACTTGAATAATTCAAAATTTTGTAATAATAACATATTTACTCACTTGACTTGAAAAATTGCACGTCCTCGTTTAGCATACATCAAAGCAATATATACAGGAGCTGGTAGAGATATAGGTGAATTTATAATTTTGTGTCTAAAATTTTTAGGTATTTTTGGTAAATGATATTACACAAACCCAAACGAAAGCGCATAGCAAATTTGTTCAATTTGGTCCATTTTAAATTTGCTATCATCTTCTAGAATAGTAAAACGCGGTGTTCGAGTGGTTCCCTAAAAAATACATTATGTTATAACTTGTAAGAAAAAGTCTGCCTGGATTGCTGAATGACAATTTAAATAAAATTCGGAATGTTCAGGATGTGTCACTTGCTCGTCCACAACCTTAAAAATTGGAAAGATTCATTAAAATTTAATAAATAATTTACCGTTCCTGGTTTAATATTCAAATTCTTGGAAGAACCAGTAGACTTTGAAAGCTTAAAATTTAAATTTAATGATAAAAGTGAAAATTTAACAACCTCTTCATGCGCAAAAAGACGAATATTATGCGTCTAAAAATAAATTTATTTAGAAAAAATTCCAAAAATATCAACCTTTTGTGAAACCAAAACAGTTAACTTGCAACTACTGGCTGAACATTCTTGCAATGCTAGCCGAACCATTGGAATTTCATATTGTTTAGCTGTAGCAAATTGCCCCTCAGACATTCCATTCCTAAACAGTATTAATCTTTTGGGTGCATCTCCTCTTGAATTTTGATATCGGGTCACACAAGTTTTGGTAATATGTGCCAATGTGGTATATTTTTCATCACGACGAGCCTCATCAAATAAGTAATCGCCAACAAAGTCGAAGGAATGTTTTTTCATATTCGCTGCATACTAAAATAAAAAAAAATAGAATAAAAAAACAATTCATAAACAAACTCCAATAACAGAAGGAACATTAGGTGCAGCTCCTCTAGCACGTTCATAATTTCCCAAAGCTCCCGGATGTGAAATGCCTAAACCAATAAATAATGTCCCATCTTCAATTAAATTGTGAATTCTAAAAAAATTACGAAAAATATAAAATATAAAAAATAAACCCTTGATCAGCCAATTTGATTGTATAATTAATTCCTCCCATTTTCTCATTAGTCTTACAAACAATATTTAAAACAGTTTCTTGCTTGCCACGCATTGCAATCTCAGCTGCATTAGAGAGCTTTAAATCTTGCGTAACAATTTCATATTTCCTTTCACATCCTTTGATCAAATCTAAAAAATAAAACATAAACACAAATAAAAAATATAAAAAAGAACTATGCAAATTTGTAACAGCATCACTAGTGACAAAGAAAACAAAGTCGCAATTATTGTCTTTGCATATTCCTATACACTTATCAACGTCATCTGGATTGGGCTGCAACATTTGCTTATCTGCTGGTCCGTTAATTATCATACCATGTTGTTTACAACAGTTAATGTAAGCGCGAATAAAGTCACTGAGAATTAAAAAAAAATAAAAAAAATTAAGCAAGTGCATACTTCATTTCATTTTCACCAAAGCGATATTTCTCTCTTGTTCTTGCAGCAGGGATTAAATAAATAGCCCATTTTTCGATAGTTGCCGGCAAATAAAATGCATCTCTAACATGCCATTTACCAGAATCCTTATCAACCATTGACTCACTTTCTCGACCAAAAAGAATTGTTGGAGGAGGAAGTCGACGACCTTTAGCAACTAACGGCTTCATAATGTAAAAAATTGAATTATTAGTAAAAATAAAAATTATTTTAACATATCTGAATTCCTGCTTCCTTGAGATATTCACTTTCCTTAAGATTTAATGCATGAACGCTGCTCTCTATTTGTCGTTTTAAATTAGTTGGAGGAACAGCTGAAGCCTTTATAGTAATAATTCAATAAGTACAATGAACAAATAACAAACTTTAATCATTGCAGCAACTTCCCTAGCATTTAATTGACTCAATTGAGCTCGTTGATTATCACGAATTGAACAGAGTTCCATTGGGTAATAATTAGTCTGTCCTTTTTCAAAAGCAGTTGCTAAATAAAAGAATACATAAAATCCTTATATAGGAAAGAAATTATACCTAATGGAGCATCGGGATACCTTTTGAATAGAAAAATATATTTAAGATATTAAAATAAAATTCAAAAATTACGAAAGTTTTTGGGTATATTTCCGTTTGAAATACTCTTGCACTGATACACGTTCACCTTGAACGTCAATAACGTGAGTGGCAGCCGTCGCTTGACTCACACCACTTAACAACACCTCTCGAGACCGACCATTCGGATAGTGAACAATAACATGCAAACCTAAGATAAATGGAAATAATAAACACTTTTGCTGAGGAACCTTTTAATTGCTGGTTTAAATAAGCAATTGCACCGCGATCTACAGAACCGTCATCTCTAATTGCATTTGGACCAACAATTGATGCAGTCTTATCCAGAAGAGTACCATCAGTATTATGAAAAGGTGTCTAAAAGAGAAGGTAAAAGGCAAAAATTATTTAAAAAAACCTTTTTGCTCTCTACAACCAATCCTACTTTTTTCGAATTTCGACCTGCAGGTCCTTCGACATAACGTACGCTCTTATGAATACCAATTGCCAGGTACTTGTTATGCGCACTAAGCTCAGGTCCATCCTCTGGAACAAAGTCATACATATCAGGGGTAATCAAATAAGAAGTTCCTCCGCCGAGAATGACGTGCTCGTTTCTGAGAAATAATTAACGATAGGTCTCATTTTCAAAAATATAAAACAAACGGAGTCTGAAGTGGATGTTGTGAAGTTGCAAGCTCAATAAATTGTGCCAAGGAATGCTAAAATCATAAAACCCTTTAATTATTTAATTTCCACATACATTTTGTTTGCTCATATCATTAGTTAAAAACGAAAGGTCCGCTAATTCTACTTGCTTATTCACTTTTCTAACAAGCATCTGAAAGAAAATTAGGTACTCTTGTGTTATATGCCCCCAATTTTGTTATATGCCACCAATCCTCTTTGCCTTCATTCCTGATTTCTCTTTAAAATTACAAAATGGTCCGGAAGTTTTTACAATTTGTAAAATATATTATTAAATTCGGGAGGTTTTTACAATTTGTAAAATATTTTATTAAATTCCGGAAAAGTTTTTACAATTTGTAAAATATATTATTAAATTCCGGAAAAGTTTTTACAATTTGTAAAATATATTAATAAATTCCGGAAAAGTTTTTACAATTTGTAAAATATTTTATTAAATTCCGGAAAAGTTTTTACAATTTGTAAAATATATTATTAAATTCCGGAAAAGTTTTTACAATTTGTAAAATATTTTATTAAATTCCGGAAAAGTTTTTACAATTTGTAAAATATATTATTAAATTCCGGAAAAGTTTTTACAATTTGTAAAATATTTTATTAAATTCCGGAAAAGTTTTTACAATTTGTAAAATATATTATTATATTCCGGAAAAGTTTTTACAATTTGTAAAATATTTTATTAAATTCCGGAAAAGTTTTTACAATTTGTAAAATATATTAAATTCCGGAAAAGTCTTTACAATTTGTAAAATAGGAAATGGAGCTATAAAAATGGGGGCATATAATACAAGAGTACCGAAAATTGTCAAAGTTATTTAAATAAGTAATCTAGTAAAAGCAAAAACAACCTCCACTCTATTAAAATCCTGTAACAATTTATGACGTTCACATTCCTCTTTATTAAGTTGAAATTTTTGCTCGTCTTTTCCTTCAAATGATAACTGGAAGAGTGTATAGAGAATTGACTGAAGATCATAATACAAAGTGTAACGATTGTCGCCAAAAACGGCCTTCTCCTTCTCAAAGAAAAAGTCAAAAGCGACGCGACAAAAATCGCGACGATCAACGACAACACAACTAAAAGAAATAAAATTCTCTCGAATATATTTTTAAAACACTTACTCGTCCTTTGTTCTTTTAGTAAATTCAATACGCGCTGGTCCTTTCTTCTTCGGTACAGCAGAAATTGTAATGTCGTAACGATAAACTGTTCTAAAAATGAAATTATTCAATAAAATATAAGTTAAAAATAAATATACTTTTCTTCCATCTTAATTCCGTAAACATTTGTTAAAACGCGAATTTTCTCTCCGACTTCCCCTGGATCAGCTTTCGATTCCAAGTGTGGATCCCCAACCTCAAGTCCAAGCGATTCCATCTCCTTTTTTATCTCTTCAAGCTTCTGAGTCTTCCTTCGCTTCTCTGCCGAAGTAGTTGTACCAGGTGAACTAAAAACAAATTTAATTTAAGCTAAGAAACAAACTAACGTCCTTCTAGGTCCCCTGTTTCCACCTCGACCTCTGCCTCGTCCACCACCACGACCTCTGCCTCGTCCACCACGACCACCCCTACCACCAGCAGAGCGCTGTTTATCGGCATCTAAAGCTGCCATTCGACCTTGACCACGTTGGCCCAGCGGCTGATTGTTAGAACCACTCCGATCCATTTAATCGATATTTAAAATTTGTTACTTTTCTAGAAAATAAATAAGAAAAAAATTATTAGTATGCTTAAGTCATGGAAGAAAATGATGAGTGGAATACTATCTAGGTTTAATGTTCATCAACCCAGGTTTGATGAAATGTCAATGGACTAACCTCAAGCTAATATTGATTCATTGAATTAAAGCTTCAATAAATGGGGAAATAGTTTAAGTGTTTGACAGTGAACAAATAAAGAAGAAAAGCAAAAAAAGTAAGAATTTAAAAATTTACGAATATATAAATTTTAAAACAACAAAAATAAAATAACTCTACTAATTTTGCTCTATCCTCACACCAAGTGCTCTTTCCAAGGATTGGATGTCTATTTGTTTTCCAACTTCTTTATAATTCTTTATCAGTTCCTGCATTGTCTTTGATCTTTCAACATCTCCATATTGAGCCTCTAATCGAGCAAATCCTTTGATTAATTGTAGATCTTAAATAAAAGTTATTTCAAAAATTCAACAATTTTTACATACGTTTTCGTTTATCTGTACATTGAATTGCTCTTCTAAGTAGTTGCAGAATTTGATTTGAATCATTTTGCTGCAACAGATGTTTGGCAAATGCAAACCAAGGTTCTATTTCATTACTCTTTTTAATTAAAGATTCAAAGTAGCCACGAATCTCCTAAATAAAAAAATATATAAAAAAATTACGAGTCAAAAATTAAAAACCATTTCACGACCCTCTGCATTTGGCTGTTTTTTTAAAAGATCAATCAAATATTTATGTGTCTTTAATGGTTCAGTTGCTGCGCAAGCTCGTTTAAAGCATTCTTTCAATGATTTTTCATTGCCTAGAAGCACTTCCAAATAAAGATATGAACGCCAAATTTTACTCAAATCGTTATCACTCCTGTTTAAATTTTAAAGAGTGAAAGATAATATTGCTTTAATGTTAAAACTCGAATGCGATAGTTTGTAAAGCGCGCTCAACAACTTCCTTTCCCAAAGTATAATTCTTCTTTGAAGTACTTTTGCGTGCCATAAACTGAATGTAGCTAGTCCAATGTGAAGTAGAATTGGGATTTGTAAGAAGAATTTGTTCAAACTCTTGCGCTGATCCCGATCCTTCCCCACTATCATTTTCCTTAAAATGTTTTAATTAGCTGTTAAACATAAATAAAAAAAACCTCTTCTTCCACAGGTTCATCCTCATCACATTCCTCATTGAGAGTATTATCATCACTTTCATCAGTTGAATCATTATCATATTCAGACATAATCACATCATTTGACAGAACCGATTCTTCAGCAAGAACACAATTAGAAGCATCAACCAGCTCTGATACCACAATTCTACCCCTGTTCGTTTTGTTTACACCAATCACTTTGCCAAAACGAAGTTCTCCATTGTCGAACAGATCATCGACACTAATTTCAGAATTTTGATGATCCAATTTTGAATTGATTTTAATATTCTCTCTTGAAATAATAGCAGAAAAATCAGGATTTATCTAGAAATAAAATCTAAAATAATCCAATCAAATGAACAACCTCAGCAAAAACATTATTTGTAGTATTTGAGGATTTTGAAACAATAAAAACTGCAACCACATTACCAGGTTTGAACACGCTACGATAATTCAAAATTGAAAGTTTTCTTCGCGACTCTTGCAACTTATCACATCTTGCTGTGCATTCAACAATCCTTAATTATACAAATTATTAAGATATTTCTAAAAAATAATTTTACCTATCTGACTTTCTCCGTTCCTCAAGTAATCTTTTTCCTTTAACAGGAAACGCTTTTCTTTTACTAACAGAGAGAACCTTAATATTTATCATTTTTCCAGTGTTTCGTTCCAAAAATTGTTGCATAGGACATGAACCCTCTCCATATTCAGCTAAATCGTTTAATTCGCTTACATGGAGTCGACCTATAAAAATAGACACGTTACTCACGTCTACAAAAAATTTTAGTAAATGGCTCACTCTAAATATTAAGTTTTAGGTTTAAATATATAATTTACCAACACTTCCCCCAGGAAGAAGTAATTCAGCCGTTGTAGCAGAAGATGTACCTCCATATGGCCACGGTCCAACCACTTCAGCATTATATATTCTAAATGGTTTTGCAAGTTTAGTGTTCGTTGTAATCTTTTGAGTGTTTGTAGTTGTCTTCTTTTGCTTCTTTACTCCAATTCCAATTGCATGAATAGGATGTTCGAGAAGTATTTGTGAACGTTTTGGATCTACAGTTTGTACCCGAACTTTGATGCAACAGCCAACCTTAGTCGCAACCTCTGGAAGCCCTACCAACTCAGTTGGGCGCATTATGCCTGTAACGAGAATAGGTCAAAATAAAAGTATACTTATTATCCAAACCAGTTATTCGGTTGAAAAAAGCAATTAATAATGAACCGCCTTCGAGATGCTTAATAATAACTCCCGTTGAAATTGCTCCTTCCAGATTCTTGTCAAACGTGGTAACAAACTTTTCATTTCCAGGCTTTTTTACCAATGATGGCTTTGAGGTAAGCATAATCCTGTTAGATGCTGAATCAATAAATAAAACACGACATCGCAACTTTTGGCCTCAAATTTTGTTATTAAAAATATTATAAAATTCTAGTAACCTTTTTTAAACCTGCTTTGCCATTTATCCACAGGCTTGTCAAGAACGTGCATTGCACATACGAATCCAGTAAATCCATCCCCAAATTCGACAATAATTCCAGTATCTCTAATAGATTTTATAGTTCCGTTAAGAACTGCACATGGAACCACATTTTCTATAGAAAACACAGTTTGTTTCATATCTGACTTTTTCATTGAAACATTCAAAAGTCGCTCCATTGGAGAATATCCAATAATACGAAATTTATGTTCAGATCCAATTTTATATTTGTCATCTGAAATAAAAATGTTAATTAAAATAAATTATAACAATACCTTCAAAATTTTCAATATTAATTCTCAAACATTTGGCAGTAATCAAATTTTGAATCGCGTCATCATCCTCCACTAGATTAAAATACATGTTTTGCATCTTGTCTATATAATATATGATTCCAGTACTTGATGAACCAACTTTAATATTCTAAAAAAATTTATAAATACTTAAAAAATAAGAAACTTCAGGGAGAAGGCGTTTTTCCAATTTAGACAAGGCAATAATATCAGGATGAGCATTGAGAACAAGAACAGAGGAATTTGGCTGAACGCATACAACACAAGCACGAAATGGCTTCAATATTTGAGGAGCATCCAATCGAAGTCGAGGAGGTAAGTGAACCTTTCGGATATATACTTTTTGACCTTAAAATCACAAAAATAATTTTAAATTTTGTAGAAATACCATTTTTAATGCTAGCAAAGAGTCCATTTAAAACATTTTTCTCTGGTATAACCTGTATAATTGTACCAGGCATAAGTTGTTTTTGATCAAAATCATCACTTCCATCCAAAACATCAAGTCCAACAAAACCAGTCAGTTTAATGACACGAGTTTCTTTATTTGGTCTTTCCCTAATAGAAAATAATGCAACTTGACCAATGAATAATTTATCTAATTGAAGGTATGGAGGTAAATGTTCAGCCTGAACAAATCCTTTGACAGAACTTGAAGAGAAGCCAAGATCAATTATAGCACCTTAAAAATAGTCAAAGACAAAATAAAAGTATTTCTAACCTTTTTCTTCAATGCTGAAAACAATGCCATTCAAAACCGTATTTTGAAGAAGTGAGGAGGGAATTAAGTAGTTATTTATCTCATATGGACATATTGAAACAATACAATTTGAATTGGGCTTATTTCCTAAAATAATAAATTCCCGCTGAAAAATATTCGAAATAACCTGATTTTTCGTTGACAACAGTGAAAGCTAAAGCTTGACCTTTATGAAAAATATTATTCAAATTTGCTTTTGTAGTAGACATTTGATTATTGAATATTCTGCTAATTTTATCAGCTGGCAATACTAATCTAATTCCATCAACACACTCCAAAATAACTTCAATATCTCCTATCTAACAATAAGTTAAAAAATTAAAGAATAAATTAAAAATTAACAGACAAATTTGACAAAAGCCAATCCTCTCATGTTTTGAGCAAGCAATTCAACAGACATATTTTGACGAAATGCGGTAGCATAGTCCTCGCTGTCATTATCCACAGGATCCTTAGGATTCTTAAAATAGAAATTCGTCAGTTTTAAATAGAAATTTAAAAACCTTTGAAGGATTTTGAATATTTGAAGAATTTCGTTTCACACCTCGTTTTTCATTATTAGACTTTTTCCAATCAGTTTGCAACGGCGATTGTAGCTTTGTTGAGCCGCCACGAGGAAAATCAATTTCAGTAGACATGTAAGTATTTAACTACTGCAATAAAGTCACAGCTCTGTAAAAGGGAAGAAAAAAATCAAAAACCGATAAAAAAATTCACAAAAAATTGGCAAAAGAAACATAGGTAACTCGAAAATGCGCGATGGGACTCAATCGTCTCAACCCATGAGACTCAATCGTCCGACACGGAAAAAGTGCCCATTTCATCACAAAAAAGTATACAGTATGCTCAGTCAGCACATTGTAAGAATGATTGATGAATTTGCTATGTTTGAGAGAAAAGTGATTGACTAGGAAAGGGATATCTAATCTCGTGACCTTTAAGGATATCAGCCAAGTGTCACCACCGTTTTAAGCTATTATTTTTATTAGAAAATATGCTTAAGTTAAATTCATTTTTCCTCCTTATTTTATTTCTAAAACATGTCGATTTTGTTCATTCTGCTAACAATAAGGAAGAAGTTTCCGAAAATGATATATCGCAACAACAACAACCTTCTATTCTTTCGCAAAATGTGCCAAAATTTGCTAATGCACAAGGTCCAGCCACGGAAATGCAACGCGAAACAAAAAACAATCTTGCTGAAGGGTGATATTTTTTGTTTTATTCCCTCGATTTTCTCCTCTTTTAAAGCTTAATCTTAATTTTATCTAGAAATGATAGAAATAATATAGATGAAGATGTGGCGAGTGCTGGACAACAATCGAATGATTTGAACGAGATGATCAATCAGATTAAAGAAGTGGAAATTAATGAACAGATGGAGTTGAATAACGATTTATCTTCCCTTAGTGAAGGAAATCCTGAGAGCGGTAAAAGTGAAGAAAATACTCTTAGCACCAACCTATTGGCGACTACATTAACTACCCCAATAAAAGGCAGCAATAATGTTGTGGATAATTTACCAGAGTTAGAAGTTTCAGAATTAATAACGAAAACAACTGCAGAACCACAATTAGATTTTCGAATACTGGAGGAAATCGAGAATCGAAAAATTGAAAATATTTCCTTGTCAAAAGAAGATGAGATAATTTTTAAACAAAGTAATAAGAATATTTCAAAGGAAAAAATCAGTCTTCCTGATAAAACAATTACACACGCTATACCTGAAGAAGAAAAAAAAGTGGAATTAAAATCAAGATCAAATGAAAGAGAAAATAATAACAACGAAGATTACTTTAATAGGAAAAATACACTCCATTCAGTCGAAGATGAAGTTAGGATAACTTTGAATTTTTTTAAACGTTGTAATTTTTCAGAAGACAGATTTGGAAGTAAAGAACCATGAACAATTCAATCCCCACGACTCTCCAAAAGAGATAGTTGCTCCACACGTAGATCAACATCCTTTGAAATTAACCGAAAATAATGTTGATAAGGATGAAATTAACAATAAGGCGGAAGAGAGCGAAGAACAAAAGGAAAACCATGTGGAAGAATTATCGCTTTGGGAGAAGATTTTGCTTGGTCTCCGCTGTGCAAGGCAGGATTGTCAAGGTTTGTTTTAGCTATAATATATAGAATCCCATTTTTGCAATAGATACATTTATCATCGAAGAACAAGATGAACAACCAAATAAACAGAGATTAATCAAAGGATGGAAAATAACGAGAGCGCGGCGAGATTTTGTTTGTCCATGCAAAAATATTCCCTTGTGATTTTTTATGTTGATTATATTTTTTGATTAGCATCACCATTTTGAAGCTATAAAATTATTTACAAACCTATTCAAGCTCATTTTATATTCTCCTAATTAAGATAAAAACAATTTTCCCAAAAACGATTTTTTGCAAGTTACTAAAAGCAAAAAGTTTCATTCTTTTCATCCCTTAAAATCTTTCAAATAAAAAATATTTGCACTAGGATATATGAATTTTTATTATATGAATATCTGCGCGCATGTTTTCACTTTAAGTGGAGGTCAGAGAAATGTTGAATTTAGTTGGAATGGAAGAAGATTCGCGGCTCTTAGCCTAAATTCTAAAATGAGGGCGTCATTAATCCTTTATAGATTTCCCTTTTACACAACGATTTTTATATTTTAAACCTGTTTTAAAAATAGAAAAAGCAAGTTATCATTGAAGATAATTTGATTTCTTTGTTTTTATAAAAATGTTATACATATCTTAACTTTTTTTTAAATTTAATCACATTAAATTCCAAAAAATATTGCATAGATTTAATATATTCTAATCTTCGATCAATTTGTTGTATCGTGAAATGGAATCAATGTCGAAAATAAAAACAAAGAAAAAACAACAATCCAATGATTCGTGCCTTGCCCTTCTTTGTTTTGCAATTGAATCATTGAGGATGATCTTTCTATTCTTTAGATATTTCCAGAGTCAAAGGAATATCCAGCTAACAATCCATCAAATTTCTCTTATCATTCTCACACTCATTATTTCTCTAAGTTCTGGCCAATTTAATGCAAGGAATTATCCTGATCCAAGGTTTAAGACAATATAATAAATATAATTTTACTGTATATTTTATTTACAGAATAGATCCTTTTTCATGTCGATTAATTCTACCTGGCCAAGTTTGTGATCCGGCTGAAATTTTAACGCCAGATGAAAGAAGGTTACTAAACGAGAAGATTACCAGGGTCAGTGTTTCTAAAAAATAAAGACAATTTGTAAATTTAGCTCCAGCAAATAACCGCCAACATTAAAAACAGTTCTCCTGCGTGTGCAGATACAACCAGGAATACTAACCTTCATATTGTTATTGCTTTGATGGAGAAACTTGGTGCACCCGAGTTAGTGATTAACCAAGAATTAATCTCTGAATTGATTTTAGTAACATAATTAGCCGTGATTCTCTCAATATCGAGAAGTTTACAAATCAATTAAGGTCTAAATATCAGAATTACCAAGTAATTGTAAAGAATTTGTTCAGAATGTTTTATTTTTTAAAATAGGATTCATTGTTATGTGATACCTTAGTGCTGATAGTAAACTCTCGAAGTGACCGACAAGTTTTCACTGTAGCAGGAAGGGATGCAAAGGTACTTTTTAATAGAAAACAGGATTTTCGTATAATTTGTATTACAAAGTTGAGTCAAGATGTATTGCAGACTGCCTTTCACAGAAGTGTTGGACATTTTCGACTGGGCAATTATGCGCAGGGTTTTGAAGGAATGGTTGAATACATCGTTTCCGCATATGGAAGCGCGCACATTGTTCAAACTCCAGCCATCGGAGATGGGTAAAATTTAAAGAATCAAAACAACGAATATTCTAAAGTTAGCCACAAAGTTTAAGCGTGTTTCCGACTAACACTCAAACGTTTTCTACACTCCCTTCTTCTTCTGGGACAGGGCAATTCACAGCTATTCAAGGAGTTCGTCAAAAGACAAACATCAACAAACTGGAGAGATTCGATTTCGATGAAATTCCTGAGGAGGATCGACTTTGGGTTCGAATTCTAGTGAAAGTAAGTAAATAGACCCCACCAGGCAATTCCAACATGAATAATTAAAAAAATTTTTCAGGCATTAGCACAATGTGGAGACGATCTTAGCAATTTAACTTTTCATGTAAAAGCGATAGCTGAAGGTTTCTTAAAATAACCGAAAATAATACGTATTTAGTAAATTAAGAAGCGATGGATATTTCCTTGAAGCTGATTAGTGATCTTCATTACAATAAAATTGAAGAAGAATTGCAGAATACAGATAAGGAATCGAAAGATCGGGAAAAGGCTTGGCTTCGCATGAAACCCTATCTTGAAAATTTGTATTCAAAATATAAAGAAATGCCTAATAACATGGATCAATGCCCAGAAAGAAAAACATAACGTTTTTGAGATTTAAATTTATATTTAATTTAGTCACAATAAATGTTTAGTCTCTGTCGAAACTGGTCAAAAACAAAGAAATACGAAAAAATAACCCATGACTAAAAAACAAATCGGACAAACTCGCAATAAACACTCTGCCACAATTTGGCGCAAAAATGAATAAAACTAGCGCAAATTTAAATTTAGACTTTAGAGTATTTTTCCTTTGATTTTTTGTGTTTTTTGAGTATTATCTGTGTTTTTTGTTTGTTCTGATTTTTCAGGATCTTTAATTTATTCACTTACTTTATTTAGAAATTTAGTTTTCATGAAGTCAACTGTTATTGAAATTATAAACTCAGGACTTCAGTCATCGAACGTTCGAATGATATCAAAAAATGATTTTGGTCATCTTATTAGAATTTTGATGTCCTATTTATCGCCTACCAACTCGCCTAAAGACGCAAATTATGAAAAAGAAATAATTGAGATTTTTGATCAACTTCAACAATTTATCCAAAGAGATTTTCCAATTAATCGAAGGTTTTTTACTTAAATATTTTATTTTCTACTTTTATTTTTCAGAGTGGACGGATTAAACGTTGCTAACAATGCAAAGATTATTTATCTTCACATGGTTTACCTGAATAATCGACTTAGACCTACAGAACAATTAGCTCAAAAAGTTTCAGATGTTTTAACGGCTCTTCAACAAATTACCAAACTTTCACATGACCAGTATTATGGGCCAGTTAGGGCTTTAGAAAATAGAAAATTACAAATTTCATTGGGTAAAATTTACTTTTCTTTAGCATTTTATATTTTTTATTACCAGGCTTGGTTGAGGTACTTACTGAATTGTTTGTTCTGGACATCAATATATTCGGTATCCAACTTACTTCTTATGAGAAATGCAGCAAATTTCGTCGTTCCATCGGAAATGCTCTTATGAATTTAGTATATCAGCAGCGCGAGGCTAAATCTCGACTCTGTACGAATCGACAATTCTTGCTTAAAGTTGCTGATGTGATTGACCATATATATCCTTTAATTCAAGTATCCTTCTTTGCATAATTCTTTCTTTTTGATATTTTTAGTTCTACGCTGGTTTAATCCAAAATGTCTCATATAATTCTGATCCGACCATTTCCCAGCACTTGTCTGTTATTGTACCCCCTCTTGTTCGTACAGCTGTTAATATTTCTTTAAAAGAACGTGATGGAGTAAAAAAGGTTTTCGATCCTTTAGCTATTTCTTCACAACACAAACAACAGTTACTTAAAGTTCTCTCAGCTCTTTGGAATCTTGCTGAAGATCCTGCAAAAAATAAACATGTTATGGTTAGTTTTTTGTGCTTTTTGCAGAAAATTTTTCTGTTAATCAAATGTTTTAAGTGTATTGAGGTTCCTGAATTTGTCCCTATGTTATTACGGATAATGTTTTGCGACCATAATGAATTGCAATTAATACAAGCTGCCACTGGGATTATAAAACACCTGAGTGGTAATTTCCTTTAATATATTTACATAGTGATTTCCTGTTAAGGCTATTTTCTTCAATTTCATGACTTATTTGCGAAAATTTTACGAAAAGGATTAACTTCTGCTCTTATGCGTCAATTGACTTCTTCCTCTTCTGATTTGATCATAGATTCATTGAGTGCTCTTTATACACTTTCTAGACATCCGATCATTGGAAAAGAAATCTTATCAAATGAAGCGTATATGCAACAGGTTCTTTTTAAATTCTAACTAAGTTGTTAAAATTGTCTAACAGATTGCTTATTTAACGAGAAATACAAATGAAGGAATTTCTCGGGCTTCCAGATTGGTACTTAACAACGTCTATTCCGTGACAGTGTATTTTGCCAAGAATGCAGTACCTTTGGCTTGGCCGATACAAAGTAGCTTTTAACTTTCTTAATTTCTTTGATTTCAATTCAGATTTAATTCTATCACCTGTTGATCCTTCTGGACAATTGGCTTCAACAAATTATTCTTCCGGTTTAAATCAGAATGATCCTCTAAACCTAAATAATCAAGGTTCTTGTTAATTTTTACAGTTGTATTAACTTCCATATTTAAGATTATCCTGAAAAAAAAGATGTTTCAAATCTGGAAAGTAGACTTGAGAGCAGCAATGATTGTGTTTTTGTAGAAGGTTCATTGCTAGATCATGGTGTTCAAGATTTACCAACTAGCGTAATGTGTACTAGAAATGCAAGTTCTCGGAGTTCTATCAATTCAACAGATGTTAAGGTTACACAGATTAAATATTTTTTATAGATTTTTAGGTTAATAATGAATGGTCCTCCACTTCTGTGAGAAGTAGTGTCAGCCAGTCTCCAGAAAGTGCCACAGACCTACCTGATTCTCCTTCTCAATGTTCCTCTCATAAAGTTTTGCAACTTAAGGAAATGGAGGTAATCCTTTCTTTTGTTATATGAATAATTTTATTTATTTAGCTTCAAATTTTAAAAGCATTGGATGAAAATAAACACAGTGGTCATTGCACAAATGCAGATATCAGTGGAAATTCCGATGTTCATGCCGGCGATGTTATTAAAAATGCTAATATATTGTCAGAAGACCAATCAAGGTTTCTGTTTATCAATGACGTATTTTAAATTATTTAAAATTTTAGCGAAGGAATTCTGGCCGAGGCTATACGCGATTTTATGCCTAAACCCAAAGATAAAAATGTTTCTCTTAACGCAGATGTTACTCGAAGTTCAACACCTATTTTGACACCAATTTCTTGTAACAGCCCTTGCAAAGCAACATCTGAAAATGATGGGCCGACGCACAAAAGTTGTTTATTGTAAACTAAAAATATTTTTAATATTTAAAGGATGTACTCAATTACTTGAGGACTCAATTGCTGCAGTTATGCCTTCTCCAAAACATAGTATTTCAAATCAGTTTAGAAGCAGAGACACGTCTTGTTCGGGGACTTCTTCATCAAATGCGAGGATACAACACAACAAGTTTTAAATTCCATGTACTTTTTAATTTTTTTGTACTTTTTTAAGCAGCGAGGAAGAAGATTTGCTCTTGAGAAGTTCCAAAAAATCTTTAAATTTTGACAGTGATGTTGCAAGTGCACAATTGATTGTTGTTGATTGCCAAAAAATTTCGTCAAAAACTTACAATCAATCAGAAAAGATGGGAAAGAATATTCAATATTCTGGAAGAAAATCGTTAAATTTTTCATATTTTTCGTAAGATAATTTTTTATTTAAGAATTAACAAACCCGAATTTTCTATTGCTTCCTATTCTTGTTTACCATTGTCAATTGAAGCAGATAGACATGGATCAACTACCAGAAGGCAGCGAGTAATTTCATCAATTTCGGACGGAGGCATACAAACACATAATTTACAATCTTCGGCTTCAAAACCTAAAAATCAAATGCCATCTTCTAGACGAAGTTGACATGTGTGAAAAAACAGGCATTTTTATAATTGCTTTATTTTTAATAGAATGAATGAATCAATATTAAATTAAATTTACATTTTATATAATTAATTTATTATTTAATAAATTCTTAAAATTTTAATATTAATGTATAAAAATTAATTTGTTATTTATTCAAAAAAATATATTTTTATAATATTAAAAAATAATAATTTAAGTAAGTTTTTAGACAGAGGGAAGCCTTCACTTAAATGAGCGCAGCACAATCAGCAGAACAAGCTGCCCAACTTGCATATCAACAGGCATATCAATTATATCAGCAACAAGCAGCAGCCCAATTGCAGCAACAAGTTGGATCCAATCAAAAATATAAAAGCACACTTTGCAACATTTGGTGAGAAATTCATGAGATCAGAGCCTTCGTTATATTTTTTGGTTACTAAATTAGAAACAACATTTTATTTTTTAAATCTCATAAGGTTAAAATGGGGATGATTTTGATAATTTTTCAGGCTTATGGAAGGAGTTTGTCCTCGTGGAAGGCTTTGCCATTATGCTCATGGTATCAGAGAACTGAATTATAGGTTGAAATCATATTTTATAGTTTGAAAATTCATTTAAGCCAGTATTATGCATTGTGGGGCACTACTCCGACTGTAACTGCGCCAGTAAATAAGTACGGATTGATAATATTTTCCAAAAGAGATTTAAATTCTAGACCAGAAGATCATCAGAACAAATTTTTTAAGACGGCTATCTGTCAGTTTTGGCAACAAAAAGGAGTTTGTAATAATGGAGATCAATGCAAATGGGCACATGGTATATTTTATTTATATTTCTAAATTTTTAACTTTTGTTTAGGAGATCAGGAGCTCCGTCGATCAGTATGAAATTTTTAATTTAATTATACATAACATGTTTTCTTAAAGGAAAATGGCTTGGGGATGGTGAGAAGTGGTTTGGTATCCGATGAGCAAACGTCGAGTGTGATGATTGGCCCTCAACTAGAAGGACCCTTACCAAAAAGGGAAATTATAGAGGATGATTGCGTCAACGATTTATTAAATGACAGAAAACGTAATTGGCAGGAGGCTGGTTTAGAGATAGCTGATAGATAATTTATCCGAATATTTTATTTTCAAAACTAAGTGTTCACATTTTATTTCCATTATTCGTACTTTTATATTTAAACAAAATTTAAAAAAAGTTTTATTTAAGTTTTGGCCGTTTCTTTAACCATTTATTTTTGCCCCGTTCAAGTTTTATACGTTTTCTCACTAGTTCCTTAGCATCTTCATTATGGTTGTCCCCCTCCGCTTCAAGATCGTTATTTTCTTTACATAAATTTGAAGGTGTAAGCGATTGCAGCATCTTTTGAAGAGTCGTTTCAATTTGCTTTAATTTCCTGTCCATTTTTCTAAAAAAACGTATTTAAACATGCACCAATAACAAGAGGTTTTTTCCACTTACTTTTGATGCCAGTTGTCATCGTCTAAAACATTCTTTTGCGTAGAAATCGATTCTTCGCCACTATCCCAGATTAGATCCGCTTCTTTCGCCTAAAAATGAGGAAGAAAATTGATTTATCGCAAATTCATGATTTAGACTTGATGATTTGGTACTCAATATCAAATTAACAATGGGTTTCCTCATAGTTTAATCTTGCCCATTCCCCCTTTAATGATTTGACCGGCTAACTAATAAGATTAAATTAAAAATAAAATAACCATCCGTTGAAACCAGCTGCTCTTTGTTCGTTGTTTTCGCCCTCTGTGTTCAATCGATTCAGCTTCTGTTGCTAACTCTACCAGGTATTTACATCTTTCAAATAACTTCCGATCATCTACAGTCAAAACTTCCAAGTCCTCGTCTAAAAAATTTTAACTTTAAACATTTTTAATAAATAGAAAACTTTTTTCCATGCCACGGCAAATCTTTTGGTAATATTGCAAATCCATTGGATCAACAAAAAGGATTGAAAGACCAGAATTTAAGGCTCTTGCTGTGCGCCCACTACGATGAATGTAATTCTAATACAAAAATTAAATGGCAAAAAGGAAAAATACTTCTGTCGTTTGTGGCACTTGATAATGGATGATTTGCTGAACTGATTGAAAATCTAAACCACGGGCTGCGACGTCTGTTGCTAGCAAGACTGAATTCTCGGAAGCTAAATTTTTTATATTTATAATTAATCCAATAAAATAAAAACCTGCAAATTTTTCTACGCTTTTAAGCCTTTCTTTTTCCTTCATTCGTCCATGCAAAATACATGGCAAAGTATCGATGTTGCGCCGTGTTAATTTCCTAAGAATTGCTTGTAAACGTCGGACTGCAGAGACAGAATTACAAAAGACAAGAGTTCGACCTCCATAGCGTTTTAACAAATAAAACAGATTAGCGTCCTTAAAAATAAATGTATATTAAATTAATTAGCAAAGAAAACTTTGTGAAGAAGATCCGTACAGTCCATCCGACACTCGACTAACATGTTTGGAATTTTTGTGGTCGTTGTTAAATCAACTACTGCTAATTTTTCTGGGCCTCTTCGCATGTACATTGAACGGGCTATTTGTTTTACCTGAAAACATTAAAATGATTTAGAAATCAGCAAAATTAAAATGTTTCAACCTTTTGTTTAGAGTCAATTTTCTGTGTATCCTTAATCTCATTTCTTCCGTCAGATTGCAAACCAACATTGTAAGTGAATGTTAGCGTTGCAGAAAATACAAATGTCTGCAATGGAGGCCCTTTTTCGCCAATAGTTTTAAAATGTTCATTCCGTTTACTAGAATAAAAGCTTGAATCTTTAAGAAAATAAATAAACCTATGAATATGCTTGATAATAAATTTCAGTTCTTTGAAATGTCCTTCTTTTAACATTCTATCTATCTCGTCGACAACAATAATTTGCAAGCCTGATAATATATTAAGATGTTCTTCTCCCTTAAATAGAAATATTTTTAATGAAAATTTTTGGTCCTTATGTATATTTGGTACTTATGTATGTACAAATTTATGCGGGCAAATACATCAATAGTACTTAATAGAATATATCGGGAGGAATAGCCGACAAGTACTAAATTTTTATTTAAAATACCGATTCTTTTAATGCCCATAAACGTCCAGGAGTGCCAACAATAATATCAGGCTGAGATTTAAGTAAACGTTGTTGTTTTTGGATACTCATTCCGCCAACAATTGCAACAATGCGTAGTTCTCTTGGTTCTTTTAGAGCGGAAAATTGTCGAAAAACATCTCTTATCTTGAATTTAAAAAATAATAAAAGGCCTTATTAAAAGATAAAAACCTGAATTGCTAGCTCACGAGTTGGTGTAACAACCAGAGCAAAAAGTTCTGTTTGATCTCTAGGCAAGTCTTTTTTTAATTCTTTAAGCCATCTATCAATTATTGGAACAGCAAAAGCCAATGTTTTCCCGCTACCCTATTGTTATAGATTTAAAAAATTATCTAAAAAAAGAGAAAACTGTTTCAGCTGCTCCAATGATATCCTTTCTGTGTTGAGTTGCCTGAGGAATTACAGCCTTCTGAATTGGAGTTGGGTTAATAAAACTTAAAAATTAAATATTTTAATAAAGATTATGATTATAATAAACCCCATAGTGTCCAATCCTTTTAATATGTATTCAGAATTAATAATTTCAGTCCATTCACCATTATGTTCCATTACTTGGAAAATCTGTATGATTATCTGAAAGTTTACAATTACAAAAAAATTCTATCTATAAATTAATATATTGAGTATAAAAAATTTATGAGGATTAAAAGGAGATTGCGGGACTAAAAGTACGACTCAACCATTCGGAATCAAACGAACCGGGATTCAACTGAGCATTTCAGTCTCGGCTCAGTTCAGTCCAGAGTATAACTCGTGAACACCTTATCGATCATAACTTTTTTACCTGTGGTCAAGAATTTTAATTTTTTGGCATATGTATTGTAGCCTATTTAATGCTCTATCCAATGGTACCAGTAACACTAAAAATTATCTGCACCTTCATAAGTTATAGGTGCCGGAACTGAACTGTGTGTCCGGGACTCAAGCGTGGTCACTCAATTGTGTAGACTCAACCGGGAGGATTCAATAGTCGCGTTCCGGACTCATTTGAGTTGTACCCGCTTGGAAATACATTTGAAATTTTTCTCAAGCCAAAAAAATACTAAATATGAGATTTCACATTCTTGCTAAATTTTTGTCCCAAAATCGATATTTAATAAAAATCAACATTGCGCAAGACGTAATTCAAAGAATGAGTCATCTTTAACTTCAATAACCTCACATACTACTACTTAAATTTTGTTCTCTTTTCTTTTTCTAGATTGAACAAAAATTTCATAAACCAGTTTTTCCTGTGTCATTTTTCATCTAAATTCAGCCTTTTTAACTCAATCTCGTTTCTTTTTTTATTTTTTTAGCTTATACTATTTTTAAAAATATTTAATTTTAAAATATTTACTCGTTCAAATGTCTACTACTGTTAATAAATCTTTTCTTATATTTTCAATTTTAATACTCAACTTAATAAATCATACAGAGGCATGTACATGCAGAATAGCACCGCCTGGAATAAACTATTGCTTAGCAGATTGGGGTAAATTACAATTTAAAAATTAAACAAAAACTTAGAAGTCGCCCGTGTTTTGGTGCTTAAGCGGCAGGAGGGTGTTAAAATTCCCGGTAACATTGATCAACAAACTAAAGAAAATGTGAGATATAAAGTTAAGTACGAACAAATGTTCAAGGTTTAATATTTTTGAAATTATTTTCAATTTTAATATTAAAGATCAGTAGTGAAATGACAGTAACAGAGCAAAATCTTGTTATATTACCAGTCAACATTTATACATCATTGGATGATTCTGCCTGTGGTATTCAACTAGAACTAGGGCACGACTATTTGCTTTCAGGTAGCTGAGTAAAATGAAATAATTTAACCTTATGGTAGGGAAGTATGTTAATGGCACAATGCAAACAAGTTTATGTGGCCAAATTCTACTCGAAGATCTAAAAGAATCCCGTAAACATGATATCCTGGAATGGACTGAAGTTCCAGATAAATTAAAACAGCAATTGAATAAACAAGAATTCGATTCAACGTGCGAAAAGGAGCTAAAGTAATAGGTTTCATTATGTATTATAATTTGAATGCATTGGAAAGTTCTTTATAGAATTTTTGTTTTTAAAATTCATTCTGTAATTAAATAAAAAATTGAAAAAAAGTATTTCCCAACAAGAGGCTTTTAGTCCTATAATCATCTACGTCTTCTTGCACAGATGAAACAGCATAGAAGGGAAAGAAGCACTGAAAGTATGATAGAAAGTGCTAAGGAGATGAGCAATGAGTTCCACCAGTCGATCCTATAGAATTTTCGGAAAGATTTAAATTTTAAAATAGAATAATTATTTTAATAATAAGATAACTATGCCACCTTACGCTGCTGTAAGTAATTCGATTATTCCTTCCGTCTGGCCTCTCTCGGTATATCCATCCAGGCCCAGGTCCTTCTGCGCTTCCGCAACAATAGTAGCTATAACGAGAGCTGCCTTCTTCCCTTATACAACATGCTACTGGGCAGTAAATTCTAAATAATTTTTTAAAATCTTTTATTTAATGAAATTTAAATGTAAAGAAATGAAAATAGCTCTTGCCTTCCTCCATTTGGCAATCCCGTGCATAATACATCCGCTTCTGACGACTTGAGACATGAAAGCTGAAAAAGCACTAATAAAGGATAGCCCAATATGTCGAAGATAAATTTTTTCATTTGTTGATTATTTAAAAGGGTATTGATTTACGGATCTTTTATTATTAAGAAAAATTATTTTTTCTAAATTAGTATTTAATTAAAATTTGAACAATGAGTCTCTTAAATTAACTCAAAACTGGCAAGTAAATGGAGGAAAGAAAATGAAAAAGGTTTAATCAATGTAAGGAAATGGCCGAGTGATCAATTTGAACGGGCTCCAATCACCAAAAATGCCTCTACTATGTTAGACGATCGGGACTCGTTCATTATTTCCACATGTCTCTTTGTTTCACTGCGTTCTTATTTTAACCTTCTTCCTTTTTGTTAAGCAACTGACTTGGATGCAGTAAGAAGAAAATAAAAAGGCAATATGACGCAATGAAGTGAAAATCTGTTAAAATAAACTTTTTGAAAGAGTAGAATAAGATTAAATTAATTAATTTAAAAATCCGTTATTGAAACAATAAGTTTATTATGTGACAACGGGAAAAGATAATAATGAATGATTGGTATGTATAAAGAAATCTTTGTCGTTAATAGGTATTTTAGCGTACTTCCGCCTTTCTATTCTAAGTTAATCTAACAGTAAGATTGATTCAAATCGGTTTTAATTTTTATTGTATTGGGAACATTCCTCACTCGTATTATTATCCTTAAAATTCTAAAAGACAAATTTAATCTTTTAAGAATTTCCTTAAGCTTTTTAATATTTTTTCTTCTTTTCTTATTTTTAATGTCTTCAAAATAACCCATTTCCTATCTATTTAAATTCTGCTAGTTATGCCATAATCTCCAATAAATTACATTTCCTTATTTTCTTTGTTTTTTAGAAATCCCTTCACATTTATTTATTTCTCTACACATTTCAATGCAGCATCTCTTCATTGAACATCTTTTACAGATTTGAATCTTTTTTTCGATCCATTCTAATTGTTTCAAAGGTATGCGTCACAATCTCTACTCAGTATATTGGTGTTTCTAACGCGTAATTTGAGTGCAATATTTTAAGCCTCCATCCTCACTTCCTCCCATGCTTCCTTATTCACCTTTTTGGCACTTTATGCCACGAAAACTCTTTTAGTTTTTGCTTTTATTATGGCAGCCCCATTATCAATTCCTTCTCACATTTCGACAACAGTTTTATACTACATAAACTAGCTTTTCCTTTGGTAGTGCGAACGAGGATAAATAAACACTTTATTGATAATAGATTCGAAGAATTATCATAAAATAAAAGCAAGTTAACATTCCAATTTTAATTTATTCCAAAACAATCCTAGATAAAAAAAAAGTAAATTTAATTATTTCAAAATTGGTCAAGTAAAGTCTCCTCTTAAATAATTCATGCGAGACAAGCTGGTTTAAAAATCACTAATTCTATTCGTCTGCTCCATATTTACAATTACTTTATACGTGCCATTCTCACGCTTCCAAGTCAATTTTATTTGTTCATTCCTTTAAGCTTCCCCCTTTTCCACGCTTCCTTTTCCGCGTTTTTTAAGGTAGCGAGTCCCTCAATTCAATTTTTGACGGAATTTTCTTTCAATTTATATCAGTTGGTTTTATTTTGAGGAAATGACAAGTGATAAAAATTAAAGTTGCTGCCTGACCAATGTTCAATCTATTATTAGCTATATGTTTTGTGCTGGCTTTTGCTAATTTACATAAAAAAATTTTTAATTAAAAATAGGCTTTTCGAGATTCTGAATATTGAAGAACAAACGTTAATAACAATCTTGGTTTTTCCTCAACCATCCAATTAATTAAAATATATTTCTTACCAGTTTTTTCGATAGTCAATTTTATTTCTTTCATCCCATGTTTTTACTCTTGGTAGTACCTTATAGTTAAAAGTTCAATATCTAATTATATCGAGTGAAATTTTCAGATTTTTCGGGTATTTATTCTCTTGTTTTACTGAGATATTTGGCTTGTATACTTTTCTTGTCAATGAGGAATATACAATTCCACGTCATTAGTACGTTTTTCCATTGTTAAATTCCAGATAATATTTTACAGCTTTTTCATTTTCTTTTCTTTTAAGTCACTCATTGGACATGTAAATGAGCCTTCTCCTCCCCCGAGAAAAGTCCAATTAGGGATCTAAGGTCTCTCGTAAATTAGTTGTTTACTTTTTTGAAGCGTTGTTTTCTTAGTTATTTTTCGTTACCCTACATTGTTACCCTACATTAATCTTTTGCATAATTTCTTCTAGCATTAAAAACATCTCATGAAATTCCATCCTTTTTCCAATAAAATTTAAATTAAACCCTGATTAATCTCATCTAGATCACTTTGGATAGTTATCCATGTTAAATAGTTATTTTCCGGATTACTCCATTTTATATTACTTTTTTAATAAAATGTTGGCATTATTTATTCTCTTTGTCCTTTTTTAGCTTTATCTATTCAGCTTTACTCAAATATTCGCTTCCTTTATAATATGTTAATTTGTCGCTTGGGAGTTTAGAATAAAGGGTATATGTAAACCTGAAAGCAGTTTAGTAAAGAAAGATTTTAACAGACTAACAATCGTTAGAAAAAATGCCATTTTACTATAAAACTAATGGGGTTTTAGAAAAGAAGACCGGAAGGCATCTTTTTGCACCATGAAAAAATAATAACATGTGACTTGAAATTTAATGGGAAAAGAAACTATAATAATTGCTGCGCTTCTTCAAATATTTTTCGATTTTGATTGATGGCACAATATTTCCTTAATTTTAAAAAGCTCTGTATATTATGATAGCATCTGAGAGTGATAAACATCTATCTTTTTTCTTTTATTCTCTTATTTTCCCTATAATATTTTTTACCAAAGGTTCACATCCCTCGAGAATTATACATATTTACTATCCTTTCCCTCATCACATAAATCCGATTTTTTCAGATTTTTCTTTTTCATCTTTTTAAAGGCTTAAGTCTTAAAATAACAAAGTTAATTTCTACGATAAATTCAAAATATCCATTCATTTAAACCCATCTTTTCAAAGTAAAATTGCCTGTGGCAATTGGTATTCTTTACCTCGACTGGTGTTTTATTCATAAGAGTGCGCAAACAAAGCGTATTTTCTACATCATCTTGGCGTAGTTGCCAAAATTAAAAAAATTTTAATTGTTAGATGTTTTAAATGCTCATCTAAAACAGCGTCAATATTTTGCTCATTAAAATTGTTTTTTTTATTTACTAAAATTTACACATGAATTCATTGTCCTTTAAATCTGTCAATCTCATTGTCAGTGTAACACCCTTCATTTGCCAACAATTTTTACGGTGCTATTGACAGATTCATTTAATATCTTGTTCTAGTTTATTTATAAATTATTACATTAGATTATTTATAAATTTGTAATTTAAATTTTTTAAAGATTTAGATAGAATGGAAGCATCTACAATAGAATTACTTCCACCTCCCACCATATTATTTAATGTATCATCAGCACCTTCTGTTATTTGTGAGGATATGAATGCTTATTTATGGAACACTCGTCGGGATTTGACTACATGTCCTTTCGTTATGGCTGGTAATTTTAACGATATTTAGGCTTAAATCAATATTCAAAAATTCGGCTATTGCTATTTACGCTTTTATTAAAATATGAATTTATTGAGTTAATTTTACAGTATTTGCTTCCTTATATTCATCAATCATTTTACTGGGTATTATCGGAAACTCTTGTGTGATTATGGCTATTGCCAGAATTAAATCACTTCAAACTGTGCCTAATATGGTAATACAAACAAGAATTTCTATTTGAATATTTTCAGTTTATTTTCTCGTTGAGTTGTTCAGATATACTTGTTTGCTTTATTTCTGCTACTATAACTCCAATCGCTGCCTTCAAAAAGGATTGGATTTTTGGCCAATTCTTATGCTCTTTTGCACCTTTTGTTGCGGTTGGTTCTTAATTTTACATCATTTTCAGAATTTTACATTTTGTTTAATTAAGGGAGGGAGTTTGTGTTTCTCTACATTCACTTTGGCGGCTATTTCCGTGGACCGTTTTCTTCTAATACTTTTTCCCACGAGAAAGGCTTTCTCGCATACACAAGCTTTATTTATAATTCTTGTGAGTTATTAACTTTTTCTTTCGATTTAAAACGTCAAAATTAGGTCACGTTTCTGTTGGCTAGCGGGTTTAGTTTACCAATGTTGTTCATGCAAAAGTTAAAACCAGTAACTCATTATTGTGGCCGATTTTGTTTCGAGGATTGGGGCGAGATGATTGGAATAAGACGAATCTATGGAACTTTATTGCTGACCGTCCAATTCATTATTCCGGTAAGATTTCATTAAATTTTTAATTTAGAGCTAAAAGAACATTTGAAGCTAATACAATTTACAACTTATTTAATTTTTTCAGTTAGCATTGATCACTTTCTGTTACACAGCAATTTCATTCCGACTTGGAAAAGTTTTAATAATTTCTGTAATCTGAAAAAAACATTTTCTTTTAGAGCGTGAATCTACGTACTAGGAAGAAATGTGAATGGCAAATGCCGACTAGTGCTCAGCGAAACGCGGCCACAAAGCGAAGACAACGAACTAACCGAATGTGATTCTGTCTATAAATTTCTTTAACATTTTTAAATTTAAGGTTTATTGCAATGGTAATTGCCTTCTCAGTGAGCTGGATATGGTCGGTTCTATATAATCTGTTACGAGACTATGACGGTCTTCCAAAGTTTGTACATGATCAAGAATTCTTTTTTGGAATATTAACACACTGTATTGCAATGAGCTCCACGGTATTTTCCTTTTATTGAACATTTCGAGTTTATTTTCCTAGGTGTGGAATCCGATCTTATATGCCTTATTAAATCTACAAGTAAATTAATCTTACAGCTTATAATTCAGTTTTTTTAAATTTAATTCAGCTAAGGGCAGCCTTTCTACAACTTGTGCCACAATGTATTAAGCATTCTCTGACTTGCACTTGTAGTCCTAATAAAGGAAGATTAAGCGGTCGATCAGTTGCTCGATGTGCCTACCTTGAAGAGAGCCGGCTTCTTGGTTCCTCAGTTCTTCGCGGAACAACCGGACAAGTACAGAGAAGAGAAACGAATTATGAAAATAAAAACTGTTTTAATTGTTTGATTGGCTCCTCTAGATCCGTTGAATCTTCTTCAAACGAAACACAGAAGCAAACGTTTTCTGTTAAATGTGAAGGAAATAAAGGAGATGCTAAAATTTTGGTACTAAATTTTTTCTTTCCAGACGAATTAAAATTCCAGTTACATAATCACCATCGGCATCAATTAGAAAGAATAACAGCGGACGGTGGATTTGACGAGCAAACATGGACAGAGCAACTGAGGAAGGACTCTGAAGATGATGCCTTAGATGATTGTAATGATGATTTGAGAGAAAGAGATACAGATGAGAGGATATGATATCTTTTTAATTCTTTTTAATTAAGAAAATTATATTTCATTGTTTTTATTATATATGTATATTTTAGTTAACTATTATTTATTAGCTTCCCTATTAGTTTTATAATAGCTTAAATAACATTGGGCAGATATGTATGTAGGGGTGCTCATGGTAAATTTCCTGTACATTCTCTTAAAAAATTTTTTTTCTATTTTACTCTGAATCGGCGACTCTGAACCGACTTTTACCGTTAAGCTGCTGTCACCATTGATTTCATTGTTGTCATTTACCTAGAAATTTTTAGCTTTTATTTAAAACTTTTTGGTATTGAATGGCAGGTTCTGGCTCCGTTGGATCTCCGTCAGGTGGCAAAGTTACATTCAAAATAACGCTAACAAGCGATCCTAAACTTCCATATAAAGTGTGAGTAAAAGATGATCGTTAATATGCATTAAATTTTGTTTTGTAGGATGAGCGTTCCGGAGAATGCGCCTTTTACAGCTGTCCTGCGATTTGCGGCAGAAGAATTTAAAGTTGATCATAATACTAGTGCTATAATTACGGATGATGGTATTGGCATAAATCCAGGTTGATAGCAAACTGGAATTTTCAAAAAGTTTTTAGGACAAAAAGCTTCAGAAATATTTATGAAGTATGGTGCTGAACTGCGACTTATTCCAAGAGATAGAGTTGGAAATGCTGATGATCAGTAAGCCATTTATCGAAATATTTGAGTTGAAGTTGATCGATGTCACTTGCGTACTTTTTTTAAACTAAGGAATGCTGGTTTGTGATACTTTTTAAGTTTTGATTTGTGAATAGCTGATAATTTTGTTCACTATAATTTTTATCTGTAAAATTTTCTACTATTCGTATTTGACTAGTTTTAATGCATAAGTTGCAGATTTATTAACAGAATTCTTTTATTTATGCATATGTATCACCAAATATGAAACTAAAATGTGTTAAGTGAAAATCGGCAAATTAATTTTAATTATATAGCAGCTTTTAAGTGTGTTTTTTCCTCCTTCTGTTCATAAAGCGCACTTTTCAGAGCCAATTTCAAAGCCTCAATGTCCTCAGGATTCGAGTTTACACCAAATGTGCCAATACGCCAGATTTTTCCAGCTGTCGGGCCGAGTCCACCAGCTATCTCATATCCCTGAGCCATTAATTTGGATTGGACTGCCTTCCAATCAACCCCATCGGGGACACGCACAGTGGTTAGACAAGGCAAGCGATAATTCTAAATAGAAAACTTAAATACAAGTTCTTGCTCTGAACAAGCCTCATTCTGGACATAGGGTTCCAGACCTAGCTCCTTTAAAGCGGCATAGAATAGCTTAGCATTCTTCTGATGTCTCTCAACCAAGTTTTTTATTCCTTCCTGAGATACAAACGAAAGACCTTCACGCAGCTGAAAATCAGCCATATTTAAAAAATTTTAAGATTAGATTACCGCATAAACTAGTGATATTGGTGCTGTGTGGTGATATCTTCGTGGTTCATCGAAACAGCCCCAGTAATTCCCTAATTCTAAAGCATCCAAATAAAATGATGGCACTCGTTTCTAAAATAATAATATGCATAGCATAAATTTTAGAAATATTTTCACAACTTTAATTTTAGGGCAAGTATTAAAACACAACAAACCTTTCTGTTTAGCATTTTCTTCCTTAAATTTTGTAAATATAATCTTTCCGATTTACTAATTATAAAGCGCCAAATTAACCTACAATGCTTTTTCGCTAAATGAAATAGGTGCCAATCCAGGTGGGCAGTTTAGTACTTTTTGTGTAGCCGAATAAACACAATCCACTTTTAAATCATCAGCGTGGAAAGGAGCACCTAAATAGAAAAAAATTTAAGAAAAATTTTTGAACATAAATAATAACCTCCAAGTGAAGCAACCACATCAACAAGAAATAGGCAATCGCTTAAATGTTTTAAAATTTTATATGGCCTTAAAGAATGCAAGTCAATAGCACTTTTTTGTTAACCATTTCCGTTATACTTGATATGAAAGATATTTACTTAGTTCTAAATAACCGTGTTAAAGTGCTATTTGTACCTGGATTCCTTTAATTACATACTAAGCATTGCAAATATCCCCAAAACGTTCCAGCGGGTGAGCAACGCCAGTCGAACTTTCTCCATGGCAAAGGAAGGCGACCTGCGGTCGATAATTGTCAACAGCCTTTAATTATTATTTAAAATTCTCTAATTAGTGCAATAAACCTCAGAAAAATCCTCAACACTTATCACCTCTCCTTCAGGCACAACCAATTTTCGCACATTAAGACCTAGTCTGTCTGATAAATCCGCAGCTCTTTGGCCCCAAACACCGTTCTGCACTACCTATTTTAAAAGTTTATCCTTTTTGTAAACAGTAGAAAAAATTAGGTAACTTACCAAAATAGTTTCTCCTTGATCCAGTAAATTCATGATGGCACACTCCATGCCAGCATGGCCACTTCCAGAGACAGCAAAAGTGAGGGGATTATTAGTCTGAAAGACATATTGAATGCCGGATTTAACATCGTCCATTATTTCCAAAAATTCTGGATGGAGATGACCGAGAAGTGGCTGAGTTAGGCCTTCCACTACCATTGGCGGCATATTACTCGGGCCTGGTCCAAACAATTTTTTCTCATTAACGTGCAAAGGCCGTAGCAATCGTTGAGGAGGTGGAACTGTCCCATAGAATGCAGAGGGATTTGACATAGTGTGCTAAAATAATTTTAGTATTATTTCAAATTATTATTTAATAAATTATCATAATAAAACTGAAAATGAACATAACACAAAAAGAATGGTGCGATAAAGATCGATTACAGAGATAAAAACCTTCCTTATATTTTAAGAGTTATGGGAAAGGAGTACTGTGCTAATTTATGTACTTTTCGTTAGAGATAGGAAGGAAGATTTAAAAAATTGAGAAATTATCAGGGACCAACCCGTGTAATTTCAGTCAGCTTTCGTTCGTTCCTTCTTAAGTGTACAATATTTTTCACAGGCATCATTCGGCTAAGCATATCTGATTATGTTGTTGGCAAACAAAAAAGATAATACCTTATAAAAATTAAAGTTTAATAAATTTTGGAGTAACAATAAAAATATGAAATGGTGATTGGCAAGGGTAAAATTAGAGACAGTATCTTTTTGAGAGATGACTGAACATCAAATAAAACAGGAGACCCACTGATTCTCCGAATGGCTGAAACAACACGTGAAAATGATAAATTTTGGGGAATTAGTAAACGATAGTCATCGATAATATCAAATGTGGCCCAGCTATAGTGTCATTAATATTAGTCAACGAAATTTAATTGGAACGGTTGACAGAAGTGAAATTCTTTAAGTGTGTATACAGTGTGAATTAGAGTGCATGATAAAGACTGATTGTTTTACAAATTTTAGTCAAATAATTTTTAGAGAACAGATTAATTTATTGGTTCTTTATAAAATCTGTACAAAGTAGTATGTATAAGGACTAAAGTATAGACTAGACTACAGTTATTGAATATATAGACTACTGTTTTTGGACAGTCATCGGAATTGTCAAATTTTTAATCTACTTAATAAAATTTGTAGGAATATGTAAGAAGTCAATTGTAATTTCATAGTAGCAATTACAATTTCCTCAGCTAATAATAATATAGTCACTTGTTATATTGAATAGAAAATGCTATCTTTTTGCTTATAAATATCTATTCTTCCATAGTAAAAGCCGGTTTGTGTACACATGATGAATGCTTTTGCTGGGGTTAGATGTACTTTTTTAGTATTATTTTGATTCATTTAGTTGAAAGGACGCACATTATTATACTGAGAAGAAATGAATGGAATCAGTCTGATGAAATTTTAAATAAAAATACGTAAACGTGAAAACTCTTGAGTACATGAGTGAAAATTTTAAAGTTTACGAATTATAAAAGTTCCTGTATATTTCAATTTGTTTTTATCTTGTATTTGTTTTTTTTTTAATTTGTTATTTCAATTAAATGATAAGTAAACAAATCCTAGGTTTCCATGCAACAGAAATGGCTAATATGTAGTACCTTGACATTAAATAACATTACATAACACCAACTTCATCTTCCAATTCGTCACAATGATGGAAGAATGAGGCCATGACAGCTGCTGACTCGTCAACTAATACGACGACAACTGGAAATGTGGAGTGACAAAACGAAGCTAGAGAGAAGGCAGAGAGAAACAAACAACTAAACGGGGAAAGAAAGCCATTCAATGTATTCGAAGGAGTCGATAACGGAGGCCAGCCATCGACAACGACTAGTGGTAAAAATGAATCCATTTTATCTTATTTTTTTTTCTAATGTTATACTGCTACGTTACCTTCATACTATCTGTTTTCGCTTTAATTTTTATCGCATTTCGATGAGTGGTCTTCTTAGAAAACTCCTGATTTTGCAATAATTTTCTATACTTATTTAAAATCTAAAGTTCGTTTTTAGTACAGCAAAATGTTCAATCATCCAAATCATGGATCAATGACATCACAGATTGCACATATTCAGAGAACGATGGCATATCGTCTTCAAGGGTCGAACACCTTTTTGGGAAATGTGAGCTTTTTATATTAAAGTGTAATTTAGTGAAATTTGATTTACCCTGAATATCACCAAAGGAAGGTGTTAATGGGTACTTAGGGAGGCTGTTCTTTAGGGTTAACTTGCATTTTCTCGATTGTTCTGAAAATAGAAAAATACGGGAGTGCATAAATCTGATCAGCTTTGAATAGAACTCCATTAAAATTACGGAATTTATTTCTAGATGAATGGTTGGAACCGTGGTTTTGGAACCTCCAATCTAATGGGACGCTCTGAATTTAACAATTATGGCTCTGGTTCATCAGTGCCCTATCCACAGACAGAAATGAATCAAACGTCTGGTAGCGAATTTATTGGCAATTCTAGCATTCGTATGCCTATTTTTAAATGCCCAGAATGTAGTATTGTCAAAAATACGAGTGAAGACTTTGAGGTTTTTTCTATTTTTTTCGTCTCGAATTTATTATTTATAGATTCATGTGAAAGTTGAGCATTTGAATTGGTTGCCATTCATTTGTCCGGTAAGATACATAATCTTTAAAAACAATTTTAATTTTCTGTAGATTTTTTAATTTAATTATTAATATAATTTTTCATTTCTGTCCGTTTAGGAAATCGTTTTATTTTTAGATGTGCAAAGCGGCTCGTGCTTCGGATATCCAAATGCGTGAACATATGCATTCATCCCACAAGAAGAACGATAACATGGTAATATCTTTATTTTGTTTTAATTTAATGCACGAGTATATTCGCATTTTCAGTACTGGTATCAAGACAACGCACAAGCCAAAAAAATTCTTCAAGAGATGATGGACAAAGCTCTTTTCGCTGCTTCTATTCAGCATAAGCAAAGTAACATTTCTAAACTGGGAAGAATTATTGGAGATTCGAATGGAAATTTACAAAGTGTCGTTAATACTGACAATGAGTTAGCTAAAAGAATCCGACTGGATGATGTCGTCACCCCTAGTATTAGAAGGTACTTGTTTGTTAATATTGTTATTAATTTTATATTACAGAAATATTGAAGAAAGTCTACAATCCAAAAATCAAAATGTTAATGAAAATATTTCATCAACGAGTGGTATCAAATTAGCTGGACAAGAACCTAAACCTAGTATAGACGAAGAGACGGACTCTCAGTTGAGCACGATTTTTGGACGAAATATCAAGTCCGAATTCGACATGACAGTAATGGAAGAGGATTCGCCTTCGCAACAGTCTTTGCAAACGATTAATGAAGACGATGAATTGCATGATAATACTCATCAAATGAATGCTCTCCAGAATATGGCTGCAATGTTTTCAGCTAGCAGTGGATCAGTTTGTCAGAAAGTGCAGCCAAAGAGTGTTTTAGACTCGCGCTCATCAAGGCCCTTTCCATATAAGCGAGTAGTTCGCAATCGGCCTGGCCCAATGTATGTAGTTATGAGATATATTTATTTTTTATATTTTATAGGACCTCAAAGAAGCGTGTCTTGGGTGTTTGCGCTCGGTTTGTTGCAAATAATTAATAATTTATTTTCTATAACTTAAGCTGTAACAAGCCGATAACTGCTGGAGCAAGACAAATGCACATGTTTTTCCATCTGGGTAAAGATATGCAAGTACTGTTAAAAATTAAATCAAAAATACACTAAATATTTAGACTTTTCGCTTTCGATGTAGACATTCTGGCTGCGATGTGGAGCATTATAGAAAAGATCAAATGGAAAATCATCAATCGAAGGTGTGCGTGATTTGTTTTTTTTTGAATTTTAATTTAATTGTAAATTGGTTATCTTTTTAATTTTGATAGGTACATGGTCAGGTTGATCCCAATATGATGGATGATCGAAGTCAGGAACTTTATAACCTTGTTCAGGTTTGGTTTTTTATCTCAGTTAAGTTATCAGGTTATTTAAATTTCAGAAGATGTCTATGGAGTTGCTTGGTACTATGGGAAATACGCCTGGACCAACAGCAGCTAAAGCTCAACTTATGTATGAGCAACAAATGCGTGATGTGGCTGCCAATTTAGGCAGTCGTAAACGACCGCCTATTCAGATGTTTACTCAACATCAACAAATCCATACAAATATAAACGGAATGTTTGATTCGGCTAACCGGAAAATGGAAGACCTGGAATGCCGCCTTTGCCATAAGGTTAAATTTTACTTTATATTTTCTTTGGTTCATTTGCTTTTTTAAACAATTTCAGACAATTATGAGTAGAATTCGCGGTTTTCATATACTTTGGCATTTAAATAATGATTTGGGAATTGTTCGCTATGGCTGCAAACACTGTGATTTTAAACATGACCGCCCTCAATCTGTTGTAGGACACGGCGCACGAGAACACGCTGACGAATATTGTTGCGAGGATTTGCTTTATGTTTGTGAATTTATCATTTTATTAATGTTGTTCTATTTGCATTAGAATTTTGAGGATGAACTTAAATCCATGTCGAAAGCATGTTTTGGCGTCGAACGACTTTTCGAAAAGGAAATTCGTCGAAGGACCAGGATGGTTAGTTCGATCGAAATTATTCTTAAAGTGTATCTATGTTTCCCTCTATTAGGAACTTTATGGAAATATAATGGATGATGATCTCAGGAATGAAGATGAACTTGAAGATGATGATTCACGAGGAAGCTGCGATTCAAAGCTCCTTAACCAGACTCCCCTTGCAAAACTAGATGTACAATTAAAGGCAGAAAGTTCAGATCGTTCTTGGTCTTCTTCTAAGGAGCAGATGCGCAAAAAACGAAGTTTTCGCCGTTTTGGTACTAGGTAATCTATATATTTTTTTGTCTAATTCAAAGTAAAACGTGTTAAGGGTACGTTCGCGGAGACAAAGAGAAGATATGATCAAACTGCGTGAAGTTAGTATGCGTCTTGGTGGAGCTCAATACTTTAAGAAGAAGTCAAATGAAGCGGTTCTTTGCGAGGTTTTATTATCAACAGAGCGAGTCACTATTTGTTTTTATTAATACTTAGAAGTGCGGGAAGATGATTTCAAATCGTCTTTCTGATCACGCTTATTCGCATTTGGATGGATGTGATCTGTTTCGTTGCCAACAATGCAATTTGGTTTTAATTTGTAAATATGCGTATATTTTATTATTTTAGGGCCACTATTCACGAGAGACGATTGTTCGTCACCTGCGAGATTTTCACAATTCCAGTGACGAACCTCCTCTCGATAATCGTTTACGTTTTGCACAAGAAATCAAGGTTAATTTCTTGTTGTTTATTTCCATTTGTATTATAAATAGGATGCTATACGGGAATGTTACCCGAATCTCTTCGTTGATGCTCCAATTCCAACAAAAGAGGTTGTCTTAAATTGCTGGATTAACACATGCCTTTTGTTTTAGGATATTGAAAAAATGAAGGCAAATCTAAAACTAGAAAAAATGGTCTTAATCTCTGAGGGCGAAGATGATGGAAATGAAGATAAAGCCGAAGAGGACGGCGAAGAAGATGAGCAGGAGGATGAGGTTGACGATGAAGAAGATCAAAAAAAGGAAGACGAAGAAGTAACTCATGTGGAAACAGATAGTGCTAAAGAGGTAACACGCAATTAAACTTTAAAAAATTACTTATTTAGATGGATACTCATGAGGAAGATCGAGATGAAGATAATGAGCATAATGCTGAAGTTGAGGAGGAAGAGGAATTGTCTAGAGATGGGGATGAAAGAGAGGGAAGTGAGGAAGGGGAGCAAGAAGATGATATTAAAGAAGAGGATGGTGAAGATGAGATTGTGGTTGGATTTGAACTGGGGGGCACGTATGATAATGAAGAAAAACACGAAGTAATGAATCAAAGTAATGACGAGGAGAGAATGGAAGCAAGAAATGATGGTCAGCAAAAGCGTTCAAGGCGTGGTCGACCTCCAAAGGAGGGTAAGGAAGTAAAGGCCTGTAATAGTTAATAATTTCTATTTTACATATTCGTAGTTATGATTTTATATATCCTTTCTTAATCTTGTACTTTTTTGAATATATTGTTCTTATCTATAATTGGTAAACTATTTACATGCAAGCACTTTTAATTTTGTGACTCGTACACGTGCAATTCTATCCGATTCGCAGCTCGAATTAAAAATAATTAGGGCCATCGGGAAGCACTAGATAAGATTTCGAGTTTTATATCATAATATTTAATGTTTTCTTGTTTGCTATATGTAAAGGCAACAAGGAGAATGGTGACTAATTATTTATAAGAGGAAAATAAACTTCTAAGGGGAAAGAAGGATGGCGGTATACTACTGCCAGTCACTCAATACACAATTTTTCCAGTTTGTTCTATTTCTTTCCGACTATCCCGATTTTACAGCAGTCCATTATGTTCGCTAGCGAAGGGCAATGCATTTAACACATTTATTCATGAATCTGCACACTTTTATGTTTATTGAAAATGAAATATATAAAATTTGCGCAACGATAAAAATTACGACAATAAAGAATCTGTATTTTATTAACGTTTACATGTGACGTGATAACTAATGATTATCTTATTTATGTCGACTCGAAGCTTTTTAACTCGCTAATCCATAAATCAATTTAAAATATGAATTAGTTCTTTAGTATTAATCCATTGGTTTTTAACAGAATTGAAATTTTTTTTATACTAGTAGTATGTGTAGTATATATTTTCCTATAGCGCTAACTTTAGTAATGTCAGACAATATAACTCGTATTTACTCTTTTTTATGCCCTTTTGCTATTCCATTTTTTCACACTACTTTTACCAGCCGAGACTATCTGAGGTGCCGTTATATATTGTTGCTAGGAGCAACAGTCACATTCCTCATAAGCTTTAGTTTATTTCATACACTTTCATGCATGACATTTCCATAAATAAATAGCTGATGCCTTTATGCAAGAAGAAGATTTCTAATAAACGCGCCATGCTCAGCGATTCCAAATTGTTACAAACAATTAGCAGTTTTTCCATAAAATGCATGTACATGGCTGCGTCACAATTCCGTTTATTTTATTGCTATAACAAATTTATGAAAAATTTATCACTCAATCTTTTCGTTATTCTAAGTTTCAATTAACTTTGTGTTAAAAAATTCAATTTAATACACATTTAGTAAATCGAGGTCATAAGCAATCTTTCTCCAGTTGGTTTTGTTAGTTTGCTGCATTTGAAATTTTCCCTCCTTTTTGTCCCTTTTCCACATGCTTGAAAATTGGCCCATTCAAGGAATAACTACAAACTAGCTAAAGACATTCGCCAAAGCAAACCTTTTCATGCATCCCTATATCTTTTCTTTTCCAACATATTCTCGCCATTAATGTACAATCCACAACAGCAAAAGCAGTTCATAAAGGAGACAACAAACAACAAAATCGTAGATTTAACTATAAGATCACTAAGAGGATAAAAGTTGGAAAGTTATAAGAAAATTCCAATATTCAAAATGGGCCCAAACAATGGGCAAAATAAAAATATTTCTTCGTCACAGCCATTTACGGATAGTGGTGAATTACAAAAATCAATTACTTTCCACGATTTTTGCGAACTTACTCAACGACAACTTGCAGAATTTACTCTTAACAGATCTCAATGCCAACGTGAAAATCTTGACCTGATTTGGCAAAACAGTCCTACGAGCTTAGTCATACAAGAAGATGAAGTTGAGCAAGGAAGACATGTTATAAGAAGAACAAGTATCAATCGTTTGATCGGTGAAAATGACGATCCCAACACTGTTGACAATAACAGAGCAACACTTGCATTACAAGATTGCACTATTATGGAAGAGGAGAATAAAAAGAAAAAATTAAGCACCCTTCGTAGACGACCACTCAATTCCACATTTTCTTCATGGCTTCAACTTTTTTTAGCCAAACGACGACAACGACACAATCGTTATTTTGCTTCTATTAATCATTCTCAACAAGGATCTCTTCAACAAAATTATGGCAATTCCTTTTCTGGACAGAATTGTGGGCCACTGCGCTCTTCCGTTTCGCTCTGTTTGTTTTTATTTTATATTCTAGACGGGTCCAGTTTTCGAACGGGAATTTCCTAAGTTTTTCTTCTCAATTCAGGCGTCTTTTCTCAATTTTGGTGTCATTTTTCGGCTATCTGAATACTTCTAAGTTAGTCGGAAAAATTTCAGAATTCTGGACCAACTCCTGAGATAGTTTCCAATTTTCCTAACTTCTGTGATTTTCGATTCCCGGACATAAATACTGGATATTTAAATTTAACATTCATTATAGCGGTGGTACACGAAGGTACAACACTTGGTTCTGATGGTGAGAGCGTCGTAGAAGTTTCTCCATGTACTAGTGATCAGTTCACATCCAACGGCAACAGTTTTACAGATTCATTGTCAGCTGTTGAGAAAGCTGATTATGTACCAAAGGTTAAGATGCGACATAAATTGAACAGACGATGGACTGAGGTCTATACATCTTGTTTAAATCAAACTCCTATTTCAGCAAGATATTCAAAAGCGGTTATCACTTCCTCCGGATATAAAATTACCACTTGAAGTAATAGACAAGTTAAATAGAACGCCAGCACTGCAGAATCCATTGACACGTAAGAACAAACGTGCTTCTCTCAGCGAAATAGGCTTCGGAAAGTTAGAAACATACAAGAAAATATTTGACTTGGGTGAAGGAACATATGCAACAGTATATCTAGGAAAAAGTCTTTTGACTGGTAAAAATGTGGCACTAAAAGAGATTCGGCTTGAGCATGAAGAAGGAGCGCCATGCACTGCGTAAAATTATAAAACATTTTTTAATTTTTGAATGTTTATAGGATCCGCGAGGTCAGTTTGCTCAGGAATTTGAAACATGCAAATGTAGGTGAGAAAAATATGACGGAAATTTTTTGTATTATTTAGATCGTAACATTACATGACATAGGTCTGTTTGAGTTATTTTTATTAAACTTGTGCTTAATTTCTATAGTTTATACCGATCGTATATTGACGTTGGTATTTGAATTTGTAGAGCGTGATCTACGAGAGTATATGGAAGAGTTGGAGGGCAAGGTTGTTTAATCTTAAATTTACTATATTTACAACCATCTAGATAAGTATATACAATGTAAAGCTGTTTTTGGTACAATTACTTCGTGGTCTCACGTATTGTCATAGCAGACGCATTCTGCACAGAGACCTAAAACCTCAAAATCTTTTAATCAACAGGATTGGGGAGTTAAAATTGGCTGATTTCGGATTGGCTCGAGCCCAGTCTGTACCTAGTAAGACTTATTCAAATGAGGTGGTTACACTATGGTACAGGCCACCCGACGTTCTTCTTGGTACCTGTTATATTTAATTATTTCATTTTTAAATAATTATTCTAGGGTCGACTGATTACTCGACACATATTGACATGTGGGGCGTCGGGTGTATTCTTTATGAGATGCTACTTCATAAACCAATGTTTCCTGGGAGCACTACGGATGAACAACTGGGACTAATATTTCAAAGGCTTGGTACGCCATCAATCGATACTCACCCTGAATTACACGCACTTCCAAACTTTTCTACGATAATGATAGCCCAACGATTCAGAAACACACAGCAGCCAAAAGCTCTACTCCAACCTCCTCGTATTAACCAAGAGCGAGCAGATCTTCTATCCAAACTACTGAAGGTATTTTTGAATGGATAAACGCGTTTAAGCGCAGCAATTAAAGAATTCTTATGAGTTTTTAGTATGATGGGAGGCTTCGCATATCGGCAAAAGATGCAATGAGACACCAATTTTTGGAATGTTTTCCACCACAAATATTTGAATTGTCAGATAATGTAAGAAAATCGATAATGAATTTGTATAGACACTAAAAAATTTCATTCCTATAGGAGTCAGTCCTAAAAAACTTGCCAGGAGTATTGTTTATTCAAGACCGCAGAAGTGACAGTGGATGTACTGTAACACACAAATAAGAAAAGGAATTATTTAAAGAACGGGTAATCTAAGATAATCAAAAATTCACGTTTTACAATAAACTGCAATAAATAATGTAGATGGAAATTACTTGTCTCTTAAAAAATATTTAAAATTTAATTTATTTAAATGATCAGTCACTCTATCATTTAAATCACCCTAAATGATCAGTCACCCTACTTACTCATCATGATAAAACAACAAAAAGGTTCATCCACTTTTTCCTAACAATTTAAATTTTGGCAGTCTATTTACGAAAAATGACAATTTATCCAATTATAGAAAGACTACGGAGAGAGAAAAAGAGTAAAAATCTCTTTTCTTCTTGGGGTCATTTACGATGGGCTTGTAGGTAACTTTTTGCCAAACCTCATTTTACTAATCTAATCTATGATTAACTAAAATCCTTTATTCAATTCATCTTGTAATCGTAATGTGACAAGGAAAAAAACTTCAAAAAACCGAGAAAAATTACCATTTGATAAACTTTGAAGTGTTCTTTGTTCTTGCAGAGTTCTTTATCGATTTCCCAGTCCTATTTTATATTGTTTTTTCTTCTTTTCATTTTTGGAGCTATTTTTTGGGTTAGACGTTCAATAAGAAACAGATTGTTCTCTACTACTTTCAAAAGTATATGTATAAGGATTTGAGTTATCGCCATTTTCATTTTCCTTGACAATTTTAAGTTTCGAGTTTCGGGGTCCATATTCTTTTGACTTATCGGATGCTTTCGACTTATCCCTTATGTTTTTGACTATATAAGGGTTTTGGTTAATTATTTTTCATTTTCTCGTTTTCACCCTTATTTCACGCCTCCCAATTTTCTAAACTTTTCTAATTTTTCAGCTATCATTTTAAAAACTTTTGAAAAATGTCTAAAGCTAGCGCTGTCGGTATCGATCTTGGTACGACATGGTGTATTCCAGCATGGAAAAGTTGAAATTATTGCTAATGATCAAGGTTTGTTTCTGGAACGAGTTTACTAGTTCTAACTTTATTTCTTCAGGAAATCGCACGACTCCATCGTATGTGGCGTTCACGGACACTGAACGTTTAATTGGTGATGCTGCGAAAAATCAAGTGGCAATGAATCCGGCTAACACCGTTTTTGGTATTTTCTTTTATTTTTTGGTAAACAAGTCAAAAATCATCTTCAGACGCCAAACGATTGATTGGACACAAGTTTGACGATCCAGCCGTTCAATCTGACATGAAGCATTGGCCGTTCAAGGTTATTCAAGGAGAAGGTGCTCGTCCAAAAATCCAAGTGGAGGTTAAGGGTGAAATGAAGGCGTTCTTCCCTGAGGTTTGATTTGGAGTTTAACTTTGCTTGAGCTTAACTTTTGGTTTTAAGGAAGTTTCGGCAATGGTTTTGACTAAAATGAAGGAAACGGCTGAGGCATTTTTGGGTCAGACGGTCAAAGATGCTGTCATCACTGTGCCTGCGTACTTTAACGACAGTCAACGCCAAGCCACAAAGGATGCTGGAACGATTTCTGGACTTAATGTTTTGCGTATCATCAACGAGCCAACTGCTGCTTATGGTTTGGATAAGAAAAGCCAAGGCGAGCGCAACGTTCTGATTTTTGACTTGGGCGGTGGAACTTTTGATGTGTCTATTTTGACTATTGAAGATGGTATTTTTGAGGTCAAGTCGACTGCTGGAGATACTCATGTTGGAGGCGAAGATTTTGACAATCGAATGGTTTGGAATTTTTTGAGGGTTTCTAAACTGAAAATATGTTTTTTAAGGTCAACCATTTTGTTGCTGAATTCAAGCATAAACACAAGAAGGATCTTGCCACCAATCCGCGTGCTCTCCGTCGTCTTCGTACTGCTTGTGAACGGACTAAGAGGACTTTGTCTAGCTCCACTCAAGCGAGGTTATTTTTGATTTTTTTGACCTTAACTTGAATCGATTTTAGCATTGAAATTTGATTCGCTCTTTGATGGAATCGACTTCTACACCAACATCACGCCCAAGACAAATCGACTGGAAGGCAAAACAAGATCACCATCACTAATGACAAAGGACGCCTTTTCAAAGACGAGATTGAGCGTATGGTCCAAGAGGCTGAGAAATGTCGTGGCGAGGATGAAATTCAGCGTGATTGTGTTTCGGCTAAAAATGGAACGTTCAAAATTCTTACTGCTCTAACATCAAGCAGACAATGGAGGATGATAAGGTTTGATGATTTTGAGGGATAAAGCTGTGCTTTGGTGTCTTGGGTCAGGGCTTTCTTGTTTAAGGGATTGGATGTTTTGTTTGGGGATAGAGTGGTTGTTTTGTTTGGGGATTGTAGCAGCGATGAGCTGGGGCTGGATTGACTGTTTTGGGGTGACTTGGGAGCACTACTGGGTTATCTCTTGGTGGGGGATTGATTGTATATGGTAGGCGGGGTTGTGGAAACGCTGTTTTGTGTGGGTGGATTAACTGCCAGGATTGCTGGGGCTGTCTTCCGTATTTCCGTCTTGACTGGTTTACGTTTTTTTGACCTTTACGTCTTGCGGAAGGGCCTTTCTTTTTATAAAGAGGTTTTCAAAATGCAAAAATTTTTTAGCTCAAGGATAAGATTAGCGAGGACGATAACAAGGTTTTGGACAAATGTCAGGAATGCTCTCGTGATTAGACTCCGACTAGACTGTACTCTCCAACTCTAAGGTTTGATATTTTCTCTTCTTTATTGTTTGGGATGAGAGACTTTCTTTGGTTAGGCTGGGGAGTGGAGCGGCTGTTTTGTTGGGGTATTAACTGTCTTTGAGTAGGCTGTGGGCAGGTCGTCTTTTTTTTTCTATCGTCTTTTTTGAAGACAACAATTTTTTGCATGTTTAATTTTGAAGGTATTATTCAGATGGTGCTACAACAAATACTCCTCGTACATGTGTGGCAGACGGCTCTGTAACATCAACAGCTACACCGAGACATTATTGCGAGTAGTGTTCAAAATGAGCAATGGACTGCAACAAATTGATGATGACAAAGACGAGAGAAGCTAAAAAATGTGGCAAAGATGCTACTGCCACATTTAAAGGTCTAATTGATATTTGAATGAAATATGTTTTTATTATTTTTTAGTGCTTTTCCGTTTTGCGTCGATTTTTTTGTTTAATTTTTTCGCACAAAATGTTATCAAATACATCAGAATTCTTAGAAGCACAAACGGAAAAGCACAATTAAGCCACTTGTAAAAAAAGGATTTTTGCGGATTCGTTTAGAAGAAAGCAAAAAGGCCTTTTATTTACAAGTGGTATTTTTTATCACATAATTTTTTTGTTTGATAAAAATGGGTTTGGGGTCCCTCCTCTCCAAGACCCCGGGTTTACCCAATACCCAACTCCTCCAAGCTACTCCTCCCAACTCCTCCAAGCTCAGAGAGCTTCAGACATTCTTACACTCCAAAAGAAAAGCGCCAACTTGACGACCTCCTTTTTTCTAAAAATTCAATCTTTTTTTCAATGAAACTTCCGGATGGATCCCAAAGTACTTTTAATTCCACTCCTAGCGATTTGACAAATCCTCTCCATAGGTTCAGGCTTTCATACCTCCGAGTTATATCCAAAGGCACGGGTTCTAATTCAATAGGTGTAGACAGTAGGGCACTTAGACCTTAGATTTGATTAGAACCCCCCCTTCCTGCACTTCAACGGTCCTTCTACAACTTCAACTGCTCCTGCCAGACGTCTACAACTTCAACTGCTCCTGGCAAACTTCTACAACTTCAACTGCTCCTGCCAGACGTCTACAACTTCAACAGCTCCTGCCAGACGTCTACAACTTCAACAGCTCCTGCCAGACGTCTACAACTTCTCTCGCACCGACTAATAACCCCCCGGTCCCCGATACGGTACTCTAATGAACCCCCGGGTCCATCATGGTACTCTACTGTCCACACCTATTTTATAAGACCCACCTTTCTTCCCCTTATCCAAGTCTGACCAAAAGTCACTCCCTAATGCGTCCCGAACAAAATTGTCACTCCCCAATTCGTCCCGGACAAAATTGTCACTCCACAATTCGTCCCAGACAAAATTGTCACTCCCCAATTCGTCCCAGAAAAAATGTCACTCCCCAATTCGTCCCGGACAAAATTGTCACTCCCCAATTCGTCCCAGACAAAATTGTCACTCCCCAATTCGTCCCGGACAAAATTGTCACTCCCCAATTTGTCACGGACAAAATTGTCACTCCCCAATTCGTCCCAGACAAAATGTCACTCATCAATTCGTCCCACTCTGAGAATCCGGCACCAAAAATGGGCCGCACTATAAATTACCCACACTGAAAATTCCGCACTGAACTGACCGACCCCCCTTCTCAAAAAAACATCTCTCCATAGGTTCAGGCTTTCATACCTCCGAGTTATATCCAAAGGCACGGGTTCTAATTCAATAGGTGTAGACAGTAGGGCACTTAGACCTTAGATTTGATTAGAACCCCCCCCCCTTCCTGCACTTCAACGGTCCTTCTACAACTTCAACTGCTCCTGCCAGACGTCTACAACTTCAACTGCTCCTGGCAAACTTCTACAACTTCAACTGCTCCTGCCAGACGTCTACAACTTCAACAGCTCCTGCCAGACGTCTACAACTTCAACAGCTCCTGCCAGACGTCTACAACTTCTCCTCCACCGACTCTAATGGTCCCTCGGCCCCGACATGGTACTCTAATGACCCCCGGGCCTAACATGTACTCTACTGTCTACATCTATTTTATAAGACCCTCCTTTATCCCACCATATCCAAGTCTGACCCAAACTGTCACTCCCCTATTCGTCCCGGACAAAATGTCACTCCCCAATTCGTCCCGGACAAAATGTCACTCCCCAATTCGTCCCGGACAAAATGTCACTCCCCAAGTCTGTCCCACAGTCAAAATGTCTATCCCCAATTCGTCCCGGACAAAATGTCACTCCCCAATTTGTCCCAGACAAAATGTCATTCCCCAATTCGCCCCGGACAAAATTGTCACTCCCCAATTCGTCCCAGACAAAATGTCACTCCCCAATTCGTCCCGGACAAAATGCCACTCCTCAATTCGCCCCACAGACAAAATATCACTCCCCAATTCGCCCCACAGACAAAATGTCACTCCTCAATTCGTCCCACTCTGAAAATCCGGCACCAAAAATGGGCCGCACTATAAATTACCCACACTGAAAATCCCGCACTGAACTGACCGACCCCCCCTTTTCAAAAAAATCCTCTCCATAGGTTGAGGCTTTCATACCTCCGAGTTATATCCAAAGGCACGGGTTGTTATTCAATAGGTGTAGACAGTAGGGCACTTAGACCTTAGATTTGATTAGAACACCCCCCCCCCCTTCCCGCACTTCAACGGTCCTTCTACAACTTCAACTGCTCCTGCCAGACGTCTACAACTTCAACTGCTCCTGGCAAACTTCTACAACTTCAACAGCTCCTGCCAGACGTCTACAACTTCAACAGCTCCTGCCAGACGTGGACACCGAACGTCTGATTGGCGACGCTGCTAAAAATCAAGTGGCAATGAACCCGTCGAACACTGTTTTTGGTATTTTCTTTTATTTTTTGGTTAACAAGTTCAAAAATCATTTTCAGACGCGAAACGCTTGATTGGACGCAAGTTCGACGATCCAGCTGTTCAATCCGACATGAAGCATTGGCCGTTCAAAGTTATCAAGGAGAAGGTGCTCGTCCAAAAATCCAAGTGGAAGTTAAAGGAGAAATGAAGGCGTTCTTCCCCGAGGTTTGATTTGGATTTTAACTTTGAGCTTAACTTTTGGTTTTAAGGAAGTTTCGGCAATGGTCTTGACTAAGATAAAGGAAACGGTTGAGGAATTTTTGGGCCAAAGATGAGATTGAGCGTATGGTTCAAGAGGCTGAGAAATATCGCGGCGAGGATGAAATTCAGCGTGATCGTGTTTCGGCTAAAAGAATGGACTTGAGTCATACTGCTTTAACATCAAGCAGACATGGAGGATGATAAGGTTTGATTTTGAGGGATAAAGTTGGGCTTGGGTGTTTTGGGGGTGGGCTTTAGTGTTTGAGGGATGGGATAAGTTGTCTGGTTTGTGGAATGGTCTGGGAGAAAGGATGGATAAGGCTTATCGGGGGAAGGGATTGGCTCTAACGGTGGATGGGCTTGGGGCAGGGATGAGATGTCTTGTTGGGGGAGATGGGCTGGTGATAGGGATAAGTGGTCTTCCGCCTTCCTTTTTTGACCTTTTTCTCGTTTTTTGAATCTGGCAGGCTCCACTCTCTTATAGGAGACTGTATAATTTTTCAAAAATTTTTCAGCTCAAGGATAAGATTAGCGAGGACGATAAGAAGGTTTTGGACAGATGTCAGGAAAAGCTCTCTTGGTTAGACGCCTACATCCAGATGCTCTTCAATTCTTTTTTTTTATAAAATATTCAATTTTTTTAAAGATCTTTAAGAGAATAAAAAGATTAAGTTTCCTCGAGTTTATTTTTTAATTCTGATTTTAAATTCGGACTTTTATATTGTATTATTTTTTTTATCAAAAATGCTTTATTTTTTAGATGGGTAATAGGTGTTTGCTAACTCACATTAACTGTTGGGGTACAGATGTACATATACTAGCATTAGTGTTGGGAGAGTAAGCATTAACTGTTGGTAGTAAGATGTACATTTACTAGCAGTAGTGCTGAAAATACTAGCATTAACTGTTGGGAGTTTTACTAGCATTAGTGTTGGGAAAAGTAAGCATTAACTGTTGGGAGGAAGATGTACATTTACTAGCATTAATGCAGAACATACTAGCATTAACTGTTGGTGTACATCTGTACATATACTAGCATTAACTGTAGGGGTACATATGTACATATACTAGCATTAGTGTTGGGAAAAGTAGGCATTAACTGTTGGTAGTAAGATGTACATTTACTAGCAGTAGTGCTGAAAATACTAGCATTAACTGTTGGGAGTTTTACTAGCATTAGTGTTGGGAAAAGTAAGCATTAACTGTTGGGAGGAAGATGTACATTTACTAGCATTAATGCCGAAAATACTAGCATTAACTGTTGGTGTACATATGTACATAGCAACACCGAATAATCTTTAAATGGCAATGATGAAAATATCTTATACTAATTATAAAACAAAATCTCTTGTTCTCTATGACTATAAGCATTCTCTGAGCCATTCTTATTTCTAAATAAGAAACTTAGGTTAACGGACTGGGAACTCCCGTTTTATTTACACAGTCAGTGGTTTTGTTGTCGTGGAGTCTGCACGAGGCACCGAACGTCTGATTGGTGATGCTGCTAAGAATCAAGTTGCGATGAATCCGTAGAACACCGTTTTTGGTATTTTCTTTTTTTTTGCTAAACAACTAAAAAATAATTTTCAGACGCCAAACGCTTGACTGGTCGTAGATTTAACGATCCTACAGTCCAGTTGGATGTGAAGCATTGGCTGTTCAAGGTTATCCAAGGAGAAGGTGCTCGTCCAAAAATCCAAGTGGAGGTTAAAGGAAAGGCTGTACTTTAGTACGTGGGTGCCGGAGTTAATATACAAATGTTATACCATTCGAAAGAGCTAGTCGAGCTGAGTCGAACGCCACCAAAATTAGCTCTAGGAAAAATTTTTGAACCGAGATACAGTCGATTGAAAATCGAAAAACCATAGGGGGGACCAAGCACTTTTTTGGGGTGAAAAATTCGAAAATGCAAATTATACCTCATTCGAAAGAGCTCATCGAGCTGAGTCGAATGACACCAAAATCAACGAAATCTGACTTGATTTGACAAAGTTATGATCCTTTCTTTTAGCTCCTTACCTATGGCATTTGTGGAGGTTTTTGCTGCTACGGAGGCCCCAAATACGTCCAGAGCAAGGGAGATAGGAATAGGTTTATGTTACTAGCCCAGACCCAGCGCCCGTAGACTCCCCGCGAGGCGCGTGCCGCAAAACCCCGCGCGAAGCGCGGGTTTTGCACAAGCGCCTCGCCGCCGACCCATAGGTTTAGAGTTTTTTGTGTCATAACTTTGTCTCATCTTGTTCAATCACGGTGATTTTGGTGTCATTCGACTCAGCTCGATGAGCTCTTTCGAATGAGGTATTATTTGCATATTTGAATTTTTTGACCCCGAAAATTTTCAAATTTCAGGGGTCTGTAACTCGGCCAAATCAAGTCAGATTTCGTTGATTTTGGTGTCATTCGACTCAGCTCGATGAGCTCTTTCGAATGAGGTATAATTTGCATTTTCGAATTTTTCACCCCAAAAAAGTGCTTGGTCCCCCCTATGGTTTTTCGATTTTCAATCGACTGTATCTCGGTTCAAAAATTTTTCCTAGAGCTAAAACTGGTGGCATTCGACTCAGCTCAACTAGCTCTTTCGAATGGTATAACATTTGTATATTAACTCCGGCACCCACGTACTAAAGTGACCCCAAAGGAAAAATGAAGGCGTGATTCCCTGAGGTTTTTTTATTTTACTTTGCTCGAGCTTAAGTTTCTTTGTTTAAGCAGGTTTCTGCACTTGTAAAGAAGGGGGTGCCCGCATTTTAGAAGGTCACAAATGGTCATAAATAAATTTTCCTTTCACGCATTTTTGTAAAGATGGTCAGACTTTCCCTTTCCTTAATTTTACTCAATTTTCCTTGTGGCATGTTTAATGAGAGAATGACAAAGAAAAGATTAATTTTTCTTTCAATGTCACCTAAATAGAAATTAACATTCGAATTCTTATTTTTACATTGAAAGAAAAATTAATCTTTTCTTTGTCGTTCTCTCATTAAACATGCCACAAGGATTCCTATTAGAAAACAACAAAGACACACATTTATTTTAATTGGTTTTATTTAAGCGAATGGAGAACGCTCATGCCAAAACTTCGGAAGAATTGTTTCAATTTTTTGGCACTGGACCTGATGGACTTTCTGAAATCAAGTGGAAGAGCTGAGGGATAAATATGGATATAATGGTTTATTTTTAATTTTTTATGAAGAGGTTTTGGGTTTCTTGACTGGAATTTTGAAATTCTATGACCCTATTTTCCCTTGTTTTTGGTACCTAAATTAATCAAAGGCTTTGACTTTGGATGATAAATTTAGAGCTTCTTTTGGGATAGGGCCAAACTTTTTTAGAACAACTTTAAATTAATCACTTATATAAAAAAGGGAATAAGGAAGTAATGAACATGCCTAGAAAATTCAAAATTCCTTGTAAACCTTTCGAAATATATCGAACTTTTTTAGACTGGATTCATTTTAAATTTGTTTTTCCATGAAAAATATAATGATTATGATGGGGTTTTGTGGAACCTTTTGCTTTTGTGGAACCTTTTGTTATTTTGCTCATTTTGATTGCAAATGCGACTGTTGGGGGTTGGCAGGTTAATTATTATTTTTTTAGTTGAGATAGGAGATTTTACTATAAAAAGCTTGATTATTGTTTAGAACCTTTAAGTAGGGATTTTGAGCAGGTTCTTGACCTTGAGTCAAGGAAATATTAACGAACACCGAAAAATACCCTGATCTCGATTCTGCATCCGGAATTTGATCTGGACAAAGTGGTCTGGATCCAGTTCCAGGCAAATCTCTATTTGTTAGGGTGGGTGTTTGCTGGTGGACAAATTCAATTCTCGGTTTTATCTGTATTTTATTCCTTCTTTCAATAATTCCTACTCGTAAACTTAATCACAACTTTGGGATTTTTAAGACTAAATTTTTTTCCAATTTCAGTTTATTTTTAGTTTCTTCCCATTTCTTTTTTTTCAAACTTAATTTTTGATGATGTTTTTTTCAATAAATATTCTTAAAAATCTTTTTATTTTATATTTTTCACAATTTTATTTTTTAAGGAAAGGAATGCTGAAAGTGCAATTAAAGCACTTAAAGAATATGAACCCGAAATGGCTAAAGTAATTCGTTCTGAGAAGCATGGAATTCAAATGATTCGAGCTAAAGAACTTGTTCCTGGGGATGTTGTTGAAGTTTCAGGTTTTAAATTTTGAAAAAAAAATTTTTATTGGATTAAACGGGGCTGTTTATTATTTTTCAATATTTTTTAGTTGGAGACAAAATCCCAGCAGATCTTCGCTTCGTCAAAATTTATTCTACAACAATTAGAATTGACCAATCTATTCTTACTGGAGAATCAGTTTCTGTTATTAAAAATTTGGACACTGTACATGATCCGAGAGCTGTAAATCAGGACAAGAAAAATTGCCTGTTTTCGGTTTGAATTTAAATTTTTAAACAAAAAAGTTTACTTTTAGGGTACAAACGTTGCTTCTGGTAAGGCTCGTGGAATTGTTTTTGGAACTGGCTTAAATACAGAAATTGGCAAAATTAGGACGGAAATAACTGAAACGGAATCTGATAAGACTCCTTTACAGCAAAAGTTGGATGAATTTGGGGTACAACTTTCTAAGGTTTGTCATTAAATTTTATAAGTATGGAGCTGGACATAATGAGTGTAAGATGTTTTTTCTCCTCCTCAAGATTTATCAAGGACATAACCAGTGTGTCGATTGCAGGTTTTCCCGCTAGTTCCCCTGGATACGCCCTTGAAATCAAAAGAACTTTAATTTCTTTAGTTAGAGGACTGAACGGAGACTTGATTTCTTTTCTGCTGTTAGCTTATAAAATTTTCTTTATTATTCCTAATTTTTTATTTAAAATATTTTTGTGGGGTTTCCGATTAATTTAAGTTGAGATTTCCTTTAAACATTTCTTTATCGTTTAATTATATTCAAAAATTTTTAATTTAAAGGTCATTTCAATAATTTGTATTGTTGTCTGGGCTATCAATATTGGACATTTCAATGACCAAGCGCATGGTGGTTCTTGGTTAAAAGGAGCAATTTATTACTTCAAAATTGCTGTTGCTCTCGCCGTTGCAGCTATCCCAGAAGGCCTTCCAGCAGTAATTACAACTTGTTTAGCCTTAGGAACTCGTAGAATGGCTAAAAAGAATGCAATTGTTCGTTCACTTCCTTCTGTCGAAACTTTGGGTTGCACATCGGTTATTTGTTCTGATAAAACTGGAACTTTGACAACAAATCAAATGTCGGTGTCAAAAATGTTTATTGTTGAGGGAGAACGTGGAGATCAGATTAGCTTCAGGTTTTTTCAAAGTTTTTATGAGGGTTGTACGAAGAATGAAAAATTGGTGTTTCAGTCCCTTTCCTTTTCCCTTTGCAAGAAATGAGCAAGACATGAGGAGGAATACATGTTCTAGATAACTCAATTATGTACCAACTTTGCGTGTTTTAGACAGCCCTAGTTTTATTAGGTCGAGGTTGTGAACATTTTTTCGCATCTACTCTGGTTAGGAATGAGAAAACGAACTAATATAGTTTATTTCATTTGTTGACTAAATTTTGTTCGAATCTTTGTTTTATTATTTAGGAAGAATTCTCTATTTATTATATCATTTAATTTTCAAAATATTTTTAGTGAATATTCAATAACTGGTTCTACTTACGAGCCTCTAGGTCAAATTCTCCACAGTGGCATTCAAATTAATCGTGCCTCTGATGATCACAAAGCTTTAACTGAATTGGCAACAATTTGCTCAATGTGTAATAATTCTTCTGTTGATTATAATGAGGTTTTTTCTAGTTATTTTATTCAAAGAGAGAGTTAGTTAGAGAGATTGGTCAATTTGACTTATAACTTTTTCAAATGATTATCGGATTTTTGATTTTCCTTAAAAATTTTGATTCCTTTATACTCTATTTTGGCCCCCTGCCCCCATCTATTAAAAATTTTTTTAAAAATTTTATAGACCAAACATGCTTACGAAAAAGTTGGAGAAGCAACCGAAACAGCTTTAGTCGTTCTGGTTGAAAAAATTTTTTCACCTCGTGACATTGGAAATGTTTGCAATCGAGTAATTCAACAAAAATGGCAAAAGGAATTTACTTTGGAATTTTCTCGTGACAGGGAATCAATGGCTGTCTTTTGTGTTCCAACAGTTTCTAATTCTGGTGCTCGAATGTTTGTTAAGTTTTTTTTTAATTTTTAAGGATTTTTAAATCCTTTTTTCGACAGAGCGCTCCCGAAGGCGTTCTTTCCCGTTGTACTAATGTTCGAATTGGTGACCAAAAAGTTCCACTTAACGTTCCGAATTCGTAATTCTCGGGTATTGTTCTAACTATTAGATAGCAGGTACAATGACCTGATTGAGAGTTGCCATCTTCGTGAAAGGTCAAGAGATGGTGAATGCATTTGAAATGAAATTTCAGGCTTTTTTATCCTTTTAATTCTTATAATAACAAACATTTTCATTTCGAAAAGTCCATAGGTTCAGGCTTTCACACCCACGAGTTATATGCCAAGGTACGGGTTCATATTCAATAGGTATAGACCATAGGGCACTAGGCATAGGCTTCCATAGACTTGGGCTTAGACCTAGACCCTTGAACATAGACCTTTGATTTACCCCCCCCTTCCTGCAATTCAACGGTCCGTCTACATCATCCATGACTCCTGACAGCCGTCTAATCTTCAACACAATAAAATTTTATTCAAAAATCAATAAAACGTTTTTTCAAAAAATCGTTAAATTTTTTTTCAAACCCCCCCCCCTTTTTTTCAAAAAATCGATAAAAATTTTTTTTCAAAACCCCCCCCCTTTTTTTTTCAAAAAATCGATAAAAATTTTTTTTTTCAAAAAATCGATAAAATTTTTTAAAAAAAAATCAATAAAAATTTTTTTCGAAAAATCAATAAAATTTTTTTTTCAAAAAATCAATAAAATTTTTTTCAAAAAATCGATAAAAAATTGATTTTCAAAAAATCAATAAAATTTTTTTCGAAAAATCAATAAAATTTTTTTTCAAAAAATAAATAAATTTTTTTCAAAAAATCGATAAAATTTTTTTTTCAAAAAATCGATAAAAATTTTTTTTTCAAAAAATCAATAAAATTTTTTCAAAAAATCAATAAAATTTTTTTTTCAAAAAATCGATAAAAATTTTTTTTTCAAAAAATCAATAAAATTTTTTTCAAAAAATCAATAAAAATTTTTTTTTCAAAAAATCAATAAAATTTTTTTTCGAAAAATCAATAAAATTTTTTTTCGAAAAATCAATAAAATTTTTTTCAATAATTTTTTTTCAATAAATTTTTTCAATAATTTTTTTTCAATATTATTTTCATTTTAAAAAATCTCTCCATAGGTTCAGGCTTTCACACCCACGAGTTATATGCCAAGGTACGGGTTCATATTCAATAGGTATAGACCATAGGGCACTAGGCATAGGCTTCCATAGACTTGGGCTTAGACCTAGACCCTTGAACATAGACCTTTGATTTACCCCCCTTCCTGCAATTCAACGGTCCGTCTACATCATCCATGACTCCTGACAGCCGTCTAATCTTCAACACAATAAAATTTTATTCAAAAATCAATAAAACGTTTTTTCAAAAAATCGTTAAATTTTTTTTCAAACCCCCCCCCCTTTTTTTCAAAAAATCGATAAAAATTTTTTTTCAAAACCCCCCCTTTTTTTTTCAAAAAATCGATAAAAATTTTTTTTCAAAAAATCGACAAAATTTTTTAAAAAAAAATCAATAAAAATCTTTTTCGAAAAATCAATAAAATTTTTTTTTCAAAAAATCAATAAAATTTTTTTCAAAAAATCGATAAAAAATTGATTTTCAAAAAATCAATAAAATTTTTTTCGAAAAATCAATAAAATTTTTTTTCAAAAAATAAATAAATTTTTTTCAAAAAATCGATAAAATTTTTTTTTCAAAAAATCGATAAAAATTTTTTTTTCAAAAAATCAATAAAATTGTTTCAAAAAATCAATAAAATTTTTTTTTCAAAAAATCGATAAAAATTTTTTTTTCAAAAAATCAATAAAATTTTTTTTCAAAAAATCAATAAAAATTTTTTTTTCAAAAAATCAATAAAATTTTTTTTCGAAAAATCAATAAAATTTTTTTCGAAAAATCAATAAAATTTTTTTCAATAATTTTTTTTCAATAAATTTTTTCAATAATTTTTTTTCAATATTATTTTCATTTTAAAAAATCTCTCCATAGGTTCAGGCTTTCACACCCACGAGTTATATGCCAAGGTACGGGTTCATATTCAATAGGTATAGACCATAGGGCACTAGGCATAGGCTTCCATAGACTTGGGCTTAGACCTAGACCCTTGAACATAGACCTTTGATTTACCCCCTTCCTGCAATTCAACGGTCCGTCTACATCATCCATGACTCCTGACAGCCGTCTAATCTTCAACACAATAAAATTTTATTCAAAAATCAATAAAACGTTTTTTCAAAAAATCGTTAAATTTTTTTTCAAACCCCCCCCTTTTTTTCAAAAAATTGAAAAAAATTTTTTTTCAAAACCCCCCCCCCCTTTTTTTTTCAAAAAATCGATAAAAACTTTTTTTTTCAAAAAATCGATAAAATTTTTAAAAAAAAATCAATAAAAATTTTTTTCGAAAAATCAATAAAATTTTTTTTTCAAAAATCAATAAAATTTTTTTTTCAAAAAATCGATAAAAAATTGATTTTCAAAAAATCAATAAAATTTTTTTTCGAAAAATCAATAAAATTTTTTTTCAAAAAATAAATAAATTTTTTTTTCAAAAAATCGATAAAATTTTTTTTTCAAAAAATCGATAAAAATTTTTTTTTCAAAAAATCAATAAAATTTTTTCAAAAAATCAATAAAATTTTTTTTCAAAAAATCGATAAAAAATTTTTTTTTCAAAAAATCAATAAAATTTTTTTCAAAAAATCAATAAAAATTTTTTTTTCAAAAAATCAATAAAATTTTTTTTCGAAAAATCAATAAAATTTTTTTTCGAAAAATCAATAAAATTTTTTTCAATAATTTTTTTTCAATAAATTTTTTCAATAATTTTTTTTCAATATTATTTTCATTTTAAAAAATCTCTCCATAGGTTCAGGCTTTCACACCCACGAGTTATATGCCAAGGTACGGGTTCATATTCAATAGGTATAGACCATAGGGCACTAGGCATAGGCTTCCATAGACTTGGGCTTAGACCTAGACCCTTGAACATAGACCTTTGATTTACCCCCCCCTTCCTGCAATTCAACGGTCCGTCTACATCATCCATGACTCCTGACAGCCGTCTAATCTTCAACACAATAAAATTTTATTCAAAAATCAATAAAACGTTTTTTCAAAAAATCGTTAAATTTTTTCAAACCCCCCTTTTTTTCAAAAAATCGATAAAAATTTTTTTCAAAACCCCCCCTTTTTTTTTCAAAAAATCGATAAAAATTTTTTTTTTCAAAAAATCGATAAAATTTTTAAAAAAAAATCAATAAAAATTTTTTCGAAAAATCAATAAAATTTTTTTCAAAAAATCAATAAAATTTTTTTCAAAAAATCGATAAAAAATTGATTTTCAAAAAATCAATAAAATTTTTTTTTCGAAAAATCAATAAAATTTTTTTTCAAAAAATAAATAAATTTTTTTTTCAAAAAATCGATAAAATTTTTTTTCAAAAAATCGATAAAAATTTTTTTTTCAAAAAATCAATAAAATTTTTTCAAAAAATCAATAAAATTTTTTTTTCAAAAAATCGATAAAAATTTTTTTTTCAAAAAATCAATAAAATTTTTTTTCAAAAAATCAATAAAAATTTTTTTTTCAAAAAATCAATAAAATTTTTTTTCGAAAAATCAATAAAATTTTTTTTCGAAAAATCAATAAAATTTTTTTCAATAATTTTTTTTCAATAAATTTTTTCAATAATTTTTTTTCAATATTATTTTCATTTTAAAAAATCTCTCCATAGGTTCAGGCTTTCACACCCACGAGTTATATGCCAAGGTACGGGTTCTAATTCAATAGGTGTAGACAGTAGGGGAAACTAGACCCCCCAAATGACCCCCCAACCCCCCCAGTTGTTCCCAAGAAGTGGGGTAACCCCCCAGTATCCCCCCAATTAAAGACCCCCCACCCAAGTAGACCCCCCAACCCCCCAAATCTCCCAGTAGACCCCCCAATTCTCCAGTACACCCCCAGTAGACCCCCCAAATGACCCCCAGTAGACCCCCAGACAAAATATGTCACTCCCCAATTCGTCCATAGGTTCAGGCTTTCATACCTCCGAGTTATATCCAAAGGCACGGGTTCTAATTCAATAGGTGTAGACAGTAGGGGAAACTAGACCCCCCAAATGACCCCCCAACCCCCCAGTTGTTCCCAAGAAGTGGGGTAACCCCCCAGTATCCCCCCAATTAAAGACCCCCCACCCAAGTAGACCCCCCAAATGACCCCCAACCCCCCCAAATCTCCCAGTAGACCCCCCAATTCTCCAGTACACCCCCAGTAGACCCCCCAAATGACCCCCAGTAGACCCCCCCAGACAAAATATGTCACTCCCCAATTCGTCCATAGGTTCAGGCTTTCATACCTCCGAGTTATATCCAAAGGCACGGGTTCTAATTCAATAGGTGTAGACAGTAGGGGAAACTAGACCCCCCAAATGACCCCCAACCCCCCCAGTTGTTCCCAAGAAGTGGGGTAACCCCCAGTATCCCCCCAATTAAAGACCCCCACCCAAGTAGACCCCCCAAATGACCCCCCAACCCCCCAAATCTCCCAGTAGACCCCCCAATTCTCCAGTACACCCCCCAGTAGACCCCCCAAATGACCCCCAGTAGACCCCCCAGACAAAATATGTCACTCCCCAATTCGTCCATAGGTTCAGGCTTTCATACCTCCGAGTTATATCCAAAGGCACGGGTTCTAATTCAATAGGTGTAGACAGTAGGGGAAACTAGACCCCCCAAATGACCCCCCAACCCCCCAGTTGTTCCCAAGAAGTGGGGTAACCCCCCAGTATCCCCCCAATTAAAGACCCCCACCCAAGTAGACCCCCCAAATGACCCCCCAACCCCCCCAAATCTCCCAGTAGACCCCCCAATTCTCCAGTACACCCCCAGTAGACCCCCAAATGACCCCCAGTAGACCCCCCCAGACAAAATATGTCACTCCCCAATTCGTCCATAGGTTCAGGCTTTCATACCTCCGAGTTATATCCAAAGGCACGGGTTCTAATTCAATAGGTGTAGACAGTAGGGGAAACTAGACCCCCCAAATGACCCCCCAACCCCCCCAGTTGTTCCCAAGAAGTGGGGTAACCCCCCAGTATCCCCCCAATTAAAGACCCCCACCCAAGTAGACCCCCCAAATGACCCCCCAACCCCCCCAAACCCCCCAGTAGACCCCCCAATTCTCCAGTACACCCCCCAGTAGACCCCCCAAATGGCCCCCAGTAGACCCCCCCAGACAAAATATGTCACTCCCCAATTCGTCCATAGGTTCAGGCTTTCATACCTCCGAGTTATATCCAAAGGCACGGGTTCTAATTCAATAGGTGTAGACAGTAGGGGAAACTAGACCCCCCAAATGACCCCCCAACCCCCCAGTTGTTCCCAAGAAGTGGGGTAACCCCCAGTATCCCCCCAATTAAAGACCCCCACCCAAGTAGACCCCCAAATGACCCCCCAACCCCCCCAAATCTCCCAGTAGACCCCCCAATTCTCCAGTACACCCCCCAGTAGACCCCCCAAATGACCCCCAGTAGACCCCCCCAGACAAAATATGTCACTCCCCAATTCGTCCATAGGTTCAGGCTTTCATACCTCCGAGTTATATCCAAAGGCACGGGTTCTAATTCAATAGGTGTAGACAGTAGGGGAAACTAGACCCCCCAAATGACCCCCCAACCCCCCCAGTTGTTCCCAAGAAGTGGGGTAACCCCCCAGTATCCCCCCAATTAAAGACACCCCCCCCAAGTAGACCCCCCAAATGACCCCCCACCCCCCCCACATCCCCCAGTAGACCCCCCAATTCTCCAGTTCACCCCCCAGTAGACCCCCCAAATGACCCCCAGTAGACCCCCCAGACAAAATATGTCACTCCCCAATTCGTCCATAGGTTCAGGCTTTCATACCTCCGAGTTATATCCAAAGGCACGGGTTCTAATTCAATAGGTGTAGACAGTAGGGGAAACTAGACCCCCCAAATGACCCCCCAACCCCCAGTTGTTCCCAAGAAGTGGGGTAACCCCCCAGTATCCCCCCAATTAAAGACCCCCACCCAAGTAGACCCCCCAAATGACCCCCCAACCCCCCAAATCTCCCAGTAGACCCCCCACTTCTCCAGTACACCCCCCAGTAGCCCCCCCAAACGACCCCCAGTACCCCCCCCCCAGACCAAATATGTCACTCCCCAATTCGTCCATAGGTTCAGGCTTTCATACCTCCGAGTTATATCCAAAGGCACGGGTTCTAATTCAATAGGTGTAGACAGTAGGGGAAACTAGACCCCCCAAATGACCCCCCAACCCCCCAGTTGTTCCCAAGAAGTGGGGTAACCCCCCAGTATCCCCCCAATTAAAGACCCCCACCCAAGTAGACCCCCCAAATGACCCCCCAACCCCCCCAAATCTCCCAGTAGACCCCCCAATTCTCCAGTACACCCCCCAGTAGACCCCCCAAATGACCCCCAGTAGACCCCCCCAGACAAAATATGTCACTCCCCAATTCGTCCATAGGTTCAGGCTTTCATACCTCCGAGTTATATCCAAAGGCACGGGTTCTAATTCAATAGGTGTAGACAGTAGGGGAAACTAGACCCCCCAAATGACCCCCAACCCCCCCAGTTGTTCCCAAGAAGTGGGGTAACCCCCCAGTATCCCCCCAATTAAAGACCCCCCACCCAAGTAGACCCCCAAATGACCCCCCAACCCCCCAAATCTCCCAGTAGACCCCCCAATTCTCCAGTACACCCCCCAGTAGACCCCCCAAATGACCCCCAGTAGACCCCCCCCAGACAAAATATGTCACTCCCCAATTCGTCCATAGGTTCAGGCTTTCATACCTCCGAGTTATATCCAAAGGCACGGGTTCTAATTCAATAGGTGTAGACGGGAGGGGAAACTAGACCCCCAAATGACCCCCAACCCCCCCAGTTGTTCCCAAGAAGTGGGGTAACCCCCCAGTATCCCCCCAATTAAAGACCCCCCACCCAAGTAGACCCCCCAAATGACCCCCCAACCCCCCAAATCTCCCAGTAGACCCCCCAATTCTCCAGTATACCCCCCAGTAGACCCCCCAAATGACCCCCAGTAGACCCCCAGACAAAATATGTCACTCCCCAATTCGTCCATAGGTTCAGGCTTTCATACCTCCGAGTTATATCCAAAGGCACGGGTTCTAATTCAATAGGTGTAGACAGTAGGGGAAACTAGACCCCCCAAATGACCCCCCAACCCCCCCAGTTGTTCCCAAGAAGTGGGGTAACCCCCCAGTATCCCCCCAATTAAAGACCCCCCACCCAAGTAGACCCCCCAAATGACCCCCCAACCCCCCAAATCTCCCAGTAGACCCCCCAATTCTCCAGTACACCCCCCAGTAGACCCCCCAAATGACCCCCAGTAGACCCCCCAGACAAAATATGTCACTCCCCAATTCGTCCATAGGTTCAGGCTTTCATACCTCCGAGTTATATCCAAAGGCACGGGTTCTAATTCAATAGGTGTAGACAGTAGGGGAAACTAGACCCCCCAAATGACCCCCCAGTTGTTCCCAAGAAGTGGGGTAACCCCCCAGTATCCCCCCAATTAAAGACCCCCCACCCAGTAGACCCCCCAAATGACCCCCAACCCCCCCAAATCTCCCAGTAGACCCCCCAATTCTCCAGTACACCCCCCAGTAGACCCCCCAAATGACCCCCAGTAGACCCCCCCAGACAAAATATGTCACTCCCCAATTCGTCCATAGGTTCAGGCTTTCATACCTCCGAGTTATATCCAAAGGCACGGGTTCTAATTCAATAGGTGTAGACAGTAGGGGAAACTAGACCCCCCAAATGACCCCCCAGTTGTTCCCAAGAAGTGGGGTAACCCCCCAGTATCCCCCCAATTAAAGACCCCCCACCCAAGTAGACCCCCCAAATGACCCCCCAACCCCCCCAAATCTCCCAGTAGACCCCCCAATTCTCCAGTACACCCCCCAGTAGACCCCCCAAATGACCCCCAGTAGACCCCCCCAGACAAAATATGTCACTCCCCAATTCGTCCATAGGTTCAGGCTTTCATACCTCCGAGTTATATCCAAAGGCACGGGTTCTAATTCAATAGGTGTAGACAGTAGGGGAAACTAGACCCCCCAAATGACCCCCAACCCCCCAGTTGTTCCCAAGAAGTGGGGTAACCCCCCAGTATCCCCCCAATTAAAGACCCCCACCCAAGTAGACCCCCCAAATGACCCCCCAACCCCCCAAATCTCCCAGTAGACCCCCCAATTCTCCAGTACACCCCCCAGTAGACCCCCCAAATGACCCCCAGTAGACCCCCCCAGACAAAATATGTCACTCCCCAATTCGTCCATAGGTTCAGGCTTTCATACCTCCGAGTTATATCCAAAGGCACGGGTTCTAATTCAATAGGTGTAGACAGTAGGGGAAACTAGACCCCCCAAATGACCCCCCAACCCCCCCAGTTGTTCCCAAGAAGTGGGGTAACCCCCAGTATCCCCCCCCAATTAAAGACCCCCCACCCAAGTAGACCCCCAAATGACCCCCCAACCCCCCCAAATCTCCCAGTAGACCCCCCAATTCTCCAGTACACCCCCCAGTAGACCCCCCAAATGACCCCCAGTAGACCCCCAGACAAAATATGTCACTCCCCAATTCGTCCATAGGTTCAGGCTTTCATACCTCCGAGTTATATCCAAAGGCACGGGTTCTAATTCAATAGGTGTAGACAGTAGGGGAAACTAGACCCCCAAATGACCCCCAACCCCCCAGTTGTTCCCAAGAAGTGGGGTAACCCCCAGTATCCCCCCAATTAAAGACCCCCACCCAAGTAGACCCCCCAAATGACCCCCCAACCCCCCCAAATCTCCCAGTAGACCCCCCAATTCTCCAGTACACCCCCCAGTAGACCCCCCAAATGACCCCCAGTAGACCCCCCAGACAAAATATGTCACTCCCCAATTCGTCCATAGGTTCAGGCTTTCATACCTCCGAGTTATATCCAAAGGCACGGGTTCTAATTCAATAGGTGTAGACAGTAGGGGAAACTAGACCCCCCAAATAACCCCCCAACCCCCCCCCAGTTGTTCCCAAGAAGTGGGGTAACCCCCCAGTATCCCCCCAATTAAAGACCCCCACCCAAGTAGACCCCCAAATGACCCCCCCACCCCCCCAAATCTCCCAGTAGACCCCCCAATTCTCCAGTACCCCCCCCAGTAGACCCCCCAAATGACCCCCAGTAGACCCCCCCCCAGACAAAATATGTCACTCCCCAATTCGTCCATAGGTTCAGGCTTTCATACCTCCGAGTTATATCCAAAGGCACGGGTTCTAATTCAATAGGTGTAGACAGTAGGGGAAACTAGACCCCCCAAATGACCCCCCAACCCCCCAGTTGTTCCCAAGAAGTGGGGTAACCCCCAGTATCCCCCCAATTAAAGACCCCCACCCAAGTAGACCCCCCAAATGACCCCCCAACCCCCCAAATCTCCCAGTAGACCCCCAATTCTCCAGTACACCCCCAGTAGACCCCCCAAATGACCCCCAGTAGACCCCCCCAGACAAAATATGTCACTCCCCAATTCGTCCATAGGTTCAGGCTTTCATACCTCCGAGTTATATCCAAAGGCACGGGTTCTAATTCAATAGGTGTAGACAGTAGGGGAAACTAGACCCCCAAATGACCCCCAACCCCCCCAGTTGTTCCCAAGAAGTGGGGTAACCCCCAGTATCCCCCAATTAAAGACCCCCACCCAAGTAGACCCCCCAAATGACCCCCCAACCCCCCCAAATCTCCCAGTAGACCCCCCAATTCTCCAGTACACCCCCCAGTAGACCCCCCAAATGACCCCCAGTAGACCCCCCCAGACAAAATATGTCACTCCCCAATTCGTCCATAGGTTCAGGCTTTCATACCTCCGAGTTATATCCAAAGGCACGGGTTCTAATTCAATAGGTGTAGACAGTAGGGGAAACTAGACCCCCAAATGACCCCCAACCCCCCCAGTTGTTCCCAAGAAGTGGGGTAACCCCCAGTATCCCCCCAATTAAAGACCCCCACCCAAGTAGACCCCCCAAATGACCCCCCCAACCCCCCCAAATCTCCCAGTAGACCCCCCAATTCTCCAGTACACCCCCCAGTAGACCCCCCAAATGACCCCCAGTAGACCCCCAGACAAAATATGTCACTCCCCAATTCGTCCATAGGTTCAGGCTTTCATACCTCCGAGTTATATCCAAAGGCACGGGTTCTAATTCAATAGGTGTAGACAGTAGGGGAAACTAGACCCCCCAAATGACCCCCCAACCCCCCCAGTTGTTCCCAAGAAGTGGGGTAACCCCCCAGTATCCCCCCAATTAAAGACCCCCACCCAAGTAGACCCCCCAAATGACCCCCCAACCCCCCAAATCTCCCAGTAGACCCCCCAATTCTCCAGTACACCCCCAGTAGACCCCCCAAATGACCCCCAGTAGACCCCCCCAGACAAAATATGTCACTCCCCAATTCGTCCATAGGTTCAGGCTTTCATACCTCCGAGTTATATCCAAAGGCACGGGTTCTAATTCAATAGGTGTAGACAGTAGGGGAAACTAGACCCCCCAAATGACCCCCCAACCCCCCCAGTTGTTCCCAAGAAGTGGGGTAACCCCCCAGTATCCCCCCAATTAAAGACCCCCCACCCAAGTAGACCCCCCAAATGACCCCCAACCCCCCCCAAATCTCCCAGTAGACCCCCCAATTCTCCAGTACACCCCCCAGTAGACCCCCCAAATGACCCCCAGTAGACCCCCCAGACAAAATATGTCACTCCCCAATTCGTCCATAGGTTCAGGCTTTCATACCTCCGAGTTATATCCAAAGGCACGGGTTCTAATTCAATAGGTGTAGACAGTAGGGGAAACTAGACCCCCCAAATGACCCCCCAACCCCCCAGTTGTTCCCAAGAAGTGGGGTAACCCCCCAGTATCCCCCCCATTAAAGACCCCCAACCCAAGTAGCCCCCCCAAATGCCCCCCCAACCCCCCCAAATCTCCCAGTAGACCCCCCAATTCTCCAGTACACCCCCCCAGTAGACCCCCCAAATGACCCCCAGTAGACCCCCCCCCCAGACAAAATATGTCACTCCCCAATTCGTCCATAGGTTCAGGCTTTCATACCTCCGAGTTATATCCAAAGGCACGGGTTCTAATTCAATAGGTGTAGACAGTAGGGGAAACTAGACCCCCCAAATGACCCCCCAACCCCCCCAGTTGTTCCCAAGAAGTGGGGTAACCCCCAGTATCCCCCCAATTAAAGACCCCCACCCAAGTAGACCCCCCAAATGACCCCCCAACCCCCCAAATCTCCCAGTAGACCCCCCAATTCTCCAGTACACCCCCAGTAGACCCCCCAAATGACCCCCAGTAGACCCCCCCAGACAAAATATGTCACTCCCCAATTCGTCCATAGGTTCAGGCTTTCATACCTCCGAGTTATATCCAAAGGCACGGGTTCTAATTCAATAGGTGTAGACAGTAGGGGAAACTAGACCCCCCAAATGACCCCCCAACCCCCCAGTTGTTCCCAAGAAGTGGGGTAACCCCCCAGTATCCCCCCAATTAAAGACCCCCCACCCAAGTAGACCCCCCAAATGACCCCCCAACCCCCCCAAATCTCCCAGTAGACCCCCCAATTCTCCAGTACACCCCCAGTAGACCCCCCAAATGACCCCCAGTAGACCCCCCCAGACAAAATATGTCACTCCCCAATTCGTCCATAGGTTCAGGCTTTCATACCTCCGAGTTATATCCAAAGGCACGGGTTCTAATTCAATAGGTGTAGACAGTAGGGGAAACTAGACCCCCCAAATGACCCCCCAACCCCCCCAGTTGTTCCCAAGAAGTGGGGTAACCCCCCAGTATCCCCCCAATTAAAGACCCCCCACCCAAGTAGACCCCCCAAATGACCCCCCAACCCCCCAAATCTCCCAGTAGACCCCCCAATTCTCCAGTACACCCCCCAGTAGACCCCAAATGACCCCCAGTAGACCCCCCCAGACAAAATATGTCACTCCCCAATTCGTCCATAGGTTCAGGCTTTCATACCTCCGAGTTATATCCAAAGGCACGGGTTCTAATTCAATAGGTGTCGACAGTAGGGGAAACTAGACCCCCCAAATGACCCCCAACCCCCCCAGTTGTTCCCAAGAAGTGGGGTAAACCCCCAGTATCCCCCCAATTAAAGACCCCCCACCCAAGTAGACCCCCAAATGACCCCCCAACCCCCCCAAATCTCCCAGTAGACCCCCCAATTCTCCAGTACACCCCCCAGTAGACCCCCAAATGACCCCCAGTAGACCCCCCCAGACAAAATATGTCACTCCCCAATTCGTCCATAGGTTCAGGCTTTCATACCTCCGAGTTATATCCAAAGGCACGGGTTCTAATTCAATAGGTGTATACAGTAGGGGAAACTAGACCCCCCAAATGACCCCCCAACCCCCCAGTTGTTCCCAAGAAGTGGGGTAACCCCCAATATCCCCCCAATTAAAGACCCCCCACCCAAGTAGACCCCCAAATGACCCCCCAACCCCCCCAAATCTCCCAGTAGACCCCCCAATTCTCCAGTACACCCCCAGTAGACCCCCAAATGACCCCCAGTAGACCCCCCCAGACAAAATATGTCACTCCCCAATTCGTCCATAGGTTCAGGCTTTCATACCTCCGAGTTATATCCAAAGGCACGGGTTCTAATTCAATAGGTGTAGACAGTAGGGGAAACTAGACCCCCCAAATGACCCCCAACCCCCCCAGTTGTTCCCAAGAAGTGGGGTAACCCCCCAGTATCCCCCCAATTAAAGACCCCCACCCAAGTAGACCCCCCAAATGACCCCCAACCCCCCAAATCTCCCAGTAGACCCCCCAATTCTCCAGTACACCCCCAGTAGACCCCCCAAATGACCCCCAGTAGACCCCCCCAGACAAAATATGTCACTCCCCAATTCGTCCATAGGTTCAGGCTTTCATACCTCCGAGTTATATCCAAAGGCACGGGTTCTAATTCAATAGGTGTAGACAGTAGGGGAAACTAGACCCCCCAAATGACCCCCCAACCCCCCAGTTGTTCCCAAGAAGTGGGGTAACCCCCCAGTATCCCCCCAATTAAAGACCCCCCACCCAAGTAGACCCCCCAAATGACCCCCCAACCCCCCAAATCTCCCCAGTAGACCCCCCAATTCTCCAGTACACCCCCAGTAGACCCCCCAAATGACCCCCAGTAGACCCCCCAGACAAAATATGTCACTCCCCAATTCGTCCATAGGTTCAGGCTTTCATACCTCCGAGTTATATCCAAAGGCACGGGTTCTAATTCAATAGGTGTAGACAGTAGGGGAAACTAGACCCCCCAAATGACCCCCCCAACCCCCCCAGTTGTTCCCAAGAAGTGGGGTAACCCCCCAGTATCCCCCAATTAAAGACCCCCCACCCAAGTAGACCCCCCAAATGACCCCCAACCCCCCAAATCTCCCAGTAGACCCCCAATTCTCCAGTACACCCCCCAGTAGACCCCCAAATGACCCCCAGTAGACCCCCCCAGACAAAATATGTCACTCCCCAATTCGTCCATAGGTTCAGGCTTTCATACCTCCGAGTTATATCCAAAGGCACGGGTTCTAATTCAATAGGTGTAGACAGTAGGGGAAACTAGACCCCCCAAATGACCCCCCAACCCCCCCAGTTGTTCCCAAGAAGTGGGGTAACCCCACAGTATCCCCCCAATTAAAGACCCCCACCCAAGTAGACCCCCCAAATGACCCCCAACCCCCCAAATCTCCCAGTAGACCCCCCAATTCTCCAGTACACCCCCCAGTAGACCCCCCAAATGACCCCCAGTAGAGCCCCCCCAGACAAAATATGTCACTCCCCAATTCGTCCATAGGTTCAGGCTTTCATACCTCCGAGTTATATCCAAAGGCACGGGTTCTAATTCAATAGGTGTAGACAGTAGGGGAAACTAGACCCCCCAAATGACCCCCCAACCCCCCCCAGTTGTTCCCAAGAAGTGGGGTAACCCCCAGTATCCCCCAATTAAAGACCCCCCACCCAAGTAGACCCCCCAAATGACCCCCCAACCCCCCAAATCTCCCAGTAGACCCCCCAATTCTCCAGTACACCCCAGTAGACCCCCCAAATGACCCCCAGTAGACCCCCCCAGACAAAATATGTCACTCCCCAATTCGTCCATAGGTTCAGGCTTTCATACCTCCGAGTTATATCCAAAGGCACGGGTTCTATTTCAATAGGTGTAGACAGTAGGGGAAACTAGACCCCCCAAATGACCCCCAACCCCCCCAGTTGTTCCCAAGAAGTGGGGTAACCCCCAGTATCCCCCCAATTAAAGACCCCCCACCCAAGTAGACCCCCCAAATGACCCCCAACCCCCCAAATCTCCCAGTAGACCCCCCAATTCTCCAGTACACCCCCAGTAGACCCCCCAAATGACCCCCAGTAGACCCCCCCCAGACAAAATATGTCACTCCCCAATTCGTCCATAGGTTCAGGCTTTCATACCTCCGAGTTATATCCAAAGGCACGGGTTCTAATTCAATAGGTGTAGACAGTAGGGGAAACTAGACCCCCCAAATGACCCCCAACCCCCCCAGTTGTTCCCAAGAAGTGGGGTAACCCCCCAGTATCCCCCCAATTAAAGACCCCCCACCCAAGTAGACCCCCCAAATGACCCCCCAACCCCCCCAAATCTCCCAGTAGACCCCCCAATTCTCCAGTACACCCCCCAGTAGACCCCCAAATGACCCCCAGTAGACCCCCCCAGACAAAATATGTCACTCCCCAATTCGTCCATAGGTTCAGGCTTTCATACCTCCGAGTTATATCCAAAGGCACGGGTTCTAATTCAATAGGTGTAGACAGTAGGGGAAACTAGACCCCCCAAATGACCCCCCAACCCCCCCAGTTGTTCCCAAGAAGTGGGGTAACCCCCAGTATCCCCCCAATTAAAGACCCCCACCCAAGTAGACCCCAAATGACCCCCCAACCCCCCAAATCTCCCAGTAGACCCCCCAATTCTCCAGTACACCCCCCAGTAGACCCCCCAAATGACCCCCAGTAGACCCCCCAGACAAAATATGTCACTCCCCAATTCGTCCATAGGTTCAGGCTTTCATACCTCCGAGTTATATCCAAAGGCACGGGTTCTAATTCAATAGGTGTAGACAGTAGGGGAAACTAGACCCCCCAAATGACCCCCCAACCCCCCCAGTTGTTCCCAAGAAGTGGGGTAACCCCCCAGTATCCCCCCAATTAAAGACCCCCCACCCAAGTAGACCCCCCAAATGACCCCCCAACCCCCCAAATCTCCCAGTAGACCCCCCAATTCTCCAGTACACCCCCCAGTAGACCCCCCAAATGACCCCCAGTAGACCCCCCCAGACAAAATATGTCACTCCCCAATTCGTCCATAGGTTCAGGCTTTCATACCTCCGAGTTATATCCAAAGGCACGGGTTCTAATTCAATAGGTGTAGACAGTAGGGGAAACTAGACCCCCCAAATGACCGCCGACCCCCCCCAGTTGTTCCCAAGAAGTGGGGTAACCCCCAGTATCCCCCCAATTAAAGACCCCCACCCAAGTAGACCCCCCAAATGACCCCCCAACCCCCCAAATCTCCCAGTAGACCCCCCAATTCTCCAGTACACCCCCCAGTAGACCCCCCAAATGACCCCCAGTAGACCCCCCCAGACAAAATATGTCACTCCCCAATTCGTCCATAGGTTCAGGCTTTCATACCTCCGAGTTATATCCAAAGGCACGGGTTCTAATTCAATAGGTGTAGACAGTAGGGGAAACTAGACCCCCCAAATGACCCCCCAACCCCCCCAGTTGTTCCCAAGAAGTGGGGTAACCCCCCAGTATCCCCCCAATTAAAGACCCCCACCCAAGTAGACCCCCCAAATGACCCCCCAACCCCCCCAAATCTCCCAGTAGACCCCCCAATTCTCCAGTACACCCCCCAGTAGACCCCCCAAATGACCCCCAGTAGACCCCCCAGACAAAATATGTCACTCCCCAATTCGTCCATAGGTTCAGGCTTTCATACCTCCGAGTTATATCCAAAGGCACGGGTTCTAATTCAATAGGTGTAGACAGTAGGGGAAACTAGACCCCCCAAATGACCCCCAACCCCCCCAGTTGTTCCCAAGAAGTGGGGTAACCCCCAGTATCCCCCAATTAAAGACCCCCCACCCAAGTAGACCCCCCAAATGACCCCCAACCCCCCCAAATCTCCCAGTAGACCCCCCAATTCTCCAGTACACCCCCCAGTAGACCCCCCAAATGACCCCCAGTAGACCCCCCCAGACAAAATATGTCACTCCCCAACTCGTCCATAGCTTCAGGCTTTCATACCTCCGAGTTATATCCAAAGGCACAGGTTCTAATTCAATAGTAGTAGACAGTAGGGGAAACTAGACCCCCAAATGACCCCCAACCCCCCCAGTTGTTCCCAAGAAGTGGGGTAACCCCCCAGTATCCCCCCAATTAAAGACCCCCCACCCAAGTAGACCCCCCAAATGACCCCCCCAACCCCCCAAATCTCCCAGTAGACCCCCCAATTCTCCAGTACACCCCCAGTAGACCCCCCAAATGACCCCCAGTAGACCCCCCCAGACAAAATATGTCACTCCCCAATTCGTCCATAGGTTCAGGCTTTCATACCTCCGAGTTATATCCAAAGGCACGGGTTCTAATTCAATAGGTGTAGACAGTAGGGGAAACTAGACCCCCCAAATGACCCCCCAACCCCCCCCAGTTGTTCCCAAGAAGTGGGGTAACCCCCCAGTATCCCCCCAATTAAAGAACCCCCACCCAAGTAGACCCCCCAAATGACCCCCCAACCCCCCCAAATCTCCCAGTAGACCCCCCAATTCTCCAGTACACCCCCCAGTAGACCCCCCAAATGACCCCCAGTAGACCCCCCCCAGACAAAATATGTCACTCCCCCCAATTCGTCCATAGGTTCAGGCTTTCATACCTCCGAGTTATATCCAAAGGCACGGGTTCTAATTCAATAGGTGTAGACAGTAGGGAAACTAGACCCCCAAATGACCCCCCAACCCCCCCCCAGTTGTTCCCAAGAAGTGGGGTAACCCCCAGTATCCCCCCAATTAAAGACCCCCCACCCAAGTAGACCCCCCAAATGACCCCCCAACCCCCCCAAATCTCCCACTAGACCCCCCAATTCTCCAGTACACCCCCAGTAGACCCCCCAAATGACCCCCAGTAGACCCCCCAGACAAAATATGTCACTCCCCAATTCGTCCATAGGTTCAGGCTTTCATACCTCCGAGTTATATCCAAAGGCACGGGTTCTAATTCAATAGGTGTAGACAGTAGGGGAAACTAGACCCCCCAAATGCCCCCCCAACCCCCCCAGTTGTTCCCAAGAAGTGGGGTAACCCCCCAGTATCCCCCCAATTAAAGACCCCCCACCCAAGTAGACCCCCCAAATGACCCCCCAACCCCCCCAAATCTCCCAGTAGACCCCCCAATTCTCCAGTACACCCCCCAGTAGACCCCCCAAATGACCCCCAGTAGACCCCCCCCAGACAAAATATGTCACTCCCCAATTCGTCCATAGGTTCAGGCTTTCATACCTCCGAGTTATATCCAAAGGCACGGGTTCTAATTCAATAGGTGTAGACAGTAGGGGAAACTAGACCCCCCAAATGACCCCCCAACCCCCCCAGTTGTTCCCAAGAAGTGGGGTAACCCCCCAGTATCCCCCCAATTAAAGACCCCCACCCAAGTAGACCCCCCAAATGACCCCCCAACCCCCCAAATCTCCCAGTAGACCCCCCAATTCTCCAGTACACCCCCCAGTAGACCCCCCAAATGACCCCCAGTAGACCCCCCCAGACAAAATATGTCACTCCCCAATTCGTCCATAGGTTCAGGCTTTCATACCTCCGAGTTATATCCAAAGGCACGGGTTCTAATTCAATAGGTGTAGACAGTAGGGGAAACTAGACCCCCCAAATGACCCCCCAACCCCCCAGTTGTTCCCAAGAAGTGGGGTAACCCCCCAGTATCCCCCCAATTAAAGACCCCCCACCCAAGTAGACCCCCCAAATGACCCCCCAACCCCCCCAAATCTCCCAGTAGACCCCCCAATTCTCCAGTACACCCCCCAGTAGACCCCCCAAATGACCCCCAGTAGACCCCCCCAGACAAAATATGTCACTCCCCAATTCGTCCATAGGTTCAGGCTTTCATACCTCCGAGTTATATCCAAAGGCACGGGTTCTAATTCAATAGGTGTAGACAGTAGGGGAAACTAGACCCCCCAAATGACCCCCCAACCCCCCAGTTGTTCCCAAGAAGTGGGGTAACCCCCCAGTATCCCCCCAATTAAAGACCCCCACCCAAGTAGACCCCCCAAATGACCCCCCAACCCCCCCAAATCTCCCAGTAGACCCCCAATTCTCCAGTACACCCCCAGTAGACCCCCAAATGACCCCCAGTAGACCCCCCCAGACAAAATATGTCACTCCCCAATTCGTCCATAGGTTCAGGCTTTCATACCTCCGAGTTATATCCAAAGGCACGGGTTCTAATTCAATAGGTGTAGACAGTAGGGAAACTAGACCCCCAAATGACCCCAACCCCCCAGTTGTTCCCAAGAAGTGGGGTAACCCCCCAATATCCCCCCAATTAAAGACCCCCCACCCAAGTAGACCCCCCAAATGACCCCCCAACCCCCCAAATCTCCCAGTAGACCCCCCAATTCTCCAGTACACCCCCCCCAAGACCCCCCAAAGGACCCCCAGTAGACCCCCCCAGACAAAATATGTCACTCCCCAATTCGTCCATAGGTTCAGGCTTTCATACCTCCGAGTTATATCCAAAGGCACGGGTTCTAATTCAATAGGTGTAGACAGTAGGGGAAACTAGACACCCCAAATGACCCCCCAACCCCCCCCAGTTGTTCCCAAGAAGTGGGGTAACCCCCCAGTATCCCCCCAATTAAAGACCCCCCACCCAAGTAGACCCCCCAAATGACCCCCCAACCCCCCCAAATCTCCCAGTAGACCCCCCAATTCTCCAGTACACCCCCAGTAGACCCCCCAAATGACCCCCAGTAGAGCCCCGCCCAGACAAAATATGTCACTCCCCAATTCGTCCATAGGTTCAGGCTTTCATACCTCCGAGTTATATCCAAAGGCACGGGTTCTAATTCAATAGGTGTAGACAGTAGGGGAAACTAGACCCCCCAAATGACCCCCCAACCCCCCCAGTTGTTCCCAAGAAGTGGGGTAACCCCCCAGTATCCCCCCAATTAAAGACCCCCCACCCAAGTAGACCCCCCCAAATGACCCCCCAACCCCCCAAATCTCCCAGTAGACCCCCCAATTCTCCAGTACACCCCCAGTAGACCCCCCAAATGACCCCCAGTAGACCCCCCAGACAAAATATGTCACTCCCCAATTCGTCCATAGGTTCAGGCTTTCATACCTCCAGAGTTATATCCAAAGGCACGGGTTCTAATTCAATAGGTGTAGACAGTACGGGAAACTAGACCCCCCAAATGACCCCCAACCCCCCCCAGTTGTTCCCAAGAAGTGGGGTAACCCCCCAGTATCCCCCCAATTAAAGACCCCCACCCAAGTAGACCCCCCAAATGACCCCCAACCCCCCCAAATCTCCCAGTAGACCCCCCAATTCTCCAGTACACCCCCCAGTAGACCCCCAAATGACCCCCAGTAGACCCCCCCAGACAAAATATGTCACTCCCCAATTCGTCCATAGGTTCAGGCTTTCATACCTCCGAGTTATATCCAAAGGCACGGGTTCTAATTCAATAGGTGTAGACAGTAGGGGAAACTAGACCCCCCAAGTGACCCCCAACCCCCCCAGTTGTTCCCAAGAAGTGGGGTAACCCCAGTATCCCCCCAATTAAAGACCCCCCACCCAAGTAGACCCCCCAAATGACCCCCAACCCCCCCAAATCTCCCAGTAGACCCCCCAATTCTCCAGTACACCCCCCAGTAGACCCCCCAAATGACCCCCAGTAGACCCCCAGACAAAATATGTCACTCCCCAATTCGTCCATAGGTTCAGGCTTTCATACCTCCGAGTTATATCCAAAGGCACGGGTTCTAATTCAATAGGTGTAGACAGTAAGGGAAACTAGACCCCCCAAATGACCCCCCAACCCCCCCAGTTGTTCCCAAGAAGTGGGGTAACCCCCCAGTATCCCCCCAATTAAAGACCCCCCACCCAAGTAGACCCCCCAAATGACCCCCCCAACCCCCCCAAATCTCCCAGTAGACCCCCCAATTCTCCAGTACACCCCCCAGTAGACCCCCCAAATGACCCCCAGTAGACCCCCCCCAGACAAAATATGTCACTCCCCAATTCGTCCATAGGTTCAGGCTTTCATACCTCCGAGTTATATCCAAAGGCACGGGTTCTAATTCAATAGGTGTAGACAGTAGGGAAACTAGACCCCCCAAATGACCCCCCAACCCCCCCCAGTTGTTCCCAAGAAGTGGGGTAACCCCCCAGTATCCCCCCAATTAAAGACCCCCACCCAAGTAGACCCCCCAAATGACCCCCCAACCCCCCCAAATCTCCCAGTAGACCCCCCAATTCTCCAGTACACCCCCCAGTAGACCCCCCAAATGACCCCCAGTAGACCCCCCCAGACAAAATATGTCACTCCCCAATTCGTCCATAGGTTCAGGCTTTCATACCTCCGAGTTATATCCAAAGGCACGGGTTCTAATTCAATAGGTGTAGACAGTAGGGGAAACTAGACCCCCCAAATGACCCCCCAACCCCCCCAGTTGTTCCCAAGAAGTGGGGTAACCCCCAGTATCCCCCCAATTAAAGACCCCCCACCCAAGTAGACCCCCCAAATGACCCCCCAACCCCCCAAATCTCCCAGTAGACCCCCCAATTCTCCAGTACACCCCCCAGTAGACCCCCCAAATGACCCCCAGTAGAGCCCCCCAGACAAAATATGTCACTCCCCAATTCGTCCATAGGTTCAGGCTTTCATACCTCCGAGTTATATCCAAAGGCACGGGTTCTAATTCAATAGGTGTAGACAGTAGGGGAAACTAGGCCCCACAAATGACCCCCCAACCCCCCAGTTGTTCCCAAGAAGTGGGGTAACCCCCCAGTATCCCCCCAATTAAAGACCCCCACCCAAGTAGACCCCCCAAATGACCCCCCAACCCCCCAAATCTCCCAGTAGACCCCCCAATTCTCCAGTACACCCCCCAGTAGACCCCCCAAATGACCCCCAGTAGACCCCCCCAGACAAAATATGCTCACTCCCCAATTCGTCCATAGGTTCAGGCTTTCATACCTCCGAGTTATATCCAAAGGCACGGGTTCTAATTCAATAGGTGTAGACAGTAGGGGAAACTAGACCCCCCAAATGACCCCCAACCCCCCAGTTGTTCCCAAGAAGTGGGGTAACCCCCAGTATCCCCCCAATTAAAGACCCCCACCCAAGTAGGCCCCAAATGACCCCCAACCCCCCCAAATCTCCCAGTAGACCCCCCAATTCTCCAGTACACCCCCCAGTAGACCCCCCAAATGACCCCCAGTAGACCCCCCCAGACAAAATATGTCACTCCCCAACCAATTCGTCCATAGGTTCAGGCTTTCATACCTCCGAGTTATATCCAAAGGCACGGGCTCTAATTCAATAGGTGTAGACAGTAGGGGAAACTAGACCCCCAAATGACCCCCAACCCCCCAGTTGTTCCCAAGAAGTGGGGTAACCCCCCAGTATCCCCCAATTAAAGACCCCCCACCCAAGTAGACCCCCCAAATGACCCCCAACCCCCCCAAATCTCCCAGTAGACCCCCCAATTCTCCAGTACACCCCCAGTAGACCCCCCAAATGACCCCCAGTAGACCCCCCCAGACAAAATATGTCACTCCCCAATTCGTCCATAGGTTCAGGCTTTCATACCTCCGAGTTATATCCAAAGGCACGGGTTCTAATTCAATAGGTGTAGACAGTAGGGGAAACTAGACCCCCCAAATGACCCCCAACCCCCCCAGTTGTTCCCAAGAAGTGGGGTAACCCCCAGTATCCCCCCAATTAAAGACCCCCCACCCAAGTAGACCCCCCAAATGACCCCCAACCCCCCCAAATCTCCCAGTAGACCCCCCAATTCTCCAGTACACCCCCAGTAGACCCCCAAATGACCCCCAGTAGACCCCCCAGACAAAATATGTCACTCCCCAATTCGTCCATAGGTTCAGGCTTTCATACCTCCGAGTTATATCCAAAGGCACGGGTTCTAATTCAATAGGTGTAGACAGTAGGGAAACTAGACCCCCCAAATGACCCCCAACCCCCCCAGTTGTTCCCAAGAAGTGGGGTAACCCCCCAGTATCCCCCCAATTAAAGACCCCCACCCAAGTGGAGCCCCCAAATGACCCCCCAACCCCCCAAATCTCCCAGTAGACCCCCCAATTCTCCAGTACACCCCCCAGTAGACCCCCCAAATGACCCCCAGTAGGGCCCCCCAGACAAAATATGTCACTCCCCCATTCGTCCATAGGTTCAGGCTTTCATACCTCCGAGTTATATCCAAAGGCACGGGTTCTAATTCACTAGGTGTAGACAGTAGGGGAAACTAGACCCCCCCAAAGAGCCCCCCAACCCCCCAGTTGTTCCCAAGAAGTGGGGTAACCCCCCAGTATCCCCCCAATTAAAGACCCCCACCCAAGTAGACCCCCCAAATGACCCCCCAACCCCCCAAATCTCCCAGTAGACCCCCCAATTCTCCAGTACACCCCCCAGTAGACCCCCAAATGACCCCCAGTAGACCCCCCCAGACAAAATATGTCACTCCCCAATTCGTCCATAGGTTCAGGCTTTCATACCTCCGAGTTATATCCAAAGGCACGGGTTCTAATTCAATAGGTGTAGACAGTAGGGGAAACTAGACCCCCAAAATGACCCCCCAACCCCCCCAGTTGTTCCCAAGAAGTGGGGTAACCCCCAGTATCCCCCCAATTAAAGACCCCCACCCAAGTAGACCCCCAAATGCCCCCCCACCCCCCCCAAATCTCCCAGTAGACCCCCCAATTCTCCAAAGTACACCCCCCAGTAGACCCCCAAAATGACCCCCAGTAGACCCCCCCAGACAAAATATGTCACTCCCCAATTCGTCCATAGGTTCAGGCTTTCATACCTCCGAGTTATATCCAAAGGCACGGGTTCTAATTCAATAGGTGTAGACAGTAGGGGAAACTAGACCCCCAAATAGACCCCCCAACCCCCCCAGTTGTTCCCAAGAAGTGGGAGTAACCCTGATATCCCCCCAATTAAAGACCCCCACCCAAGTAGACCCCCCAAATGACCCCCCACAACCCCCCAAATCTCCCAGTAGACCCCCCAATTCTCCAGTACACTCCCCAGTAGACCCCCCAAATGACCCCCAGTAGACCCCCCCCCAGACAAAATATGTCACTCCCCAATTCGTCCATAGGTTCAGGCTTTCATACCTCCGAGTTATATCCAAAGGCACGGGTTCTAATTCAATAGGTGTAGACAGTAGGGGAAACTAGACCCCCCCAAGGACCCCCCAACCCCCCCAGTTGTTCCCAAGAAGTGGGGTAACCCCCAGTCTCCCCCCAATTACAGCCCCCCCCCCCAAGTAGCCCCCCCAACTCCCCCCCCCACCCCCCCAAATCTCCCAGTAGACCCCCCAATTCTCCAGTACACCCCCCAGTAGACCCCCCAAATGACCCCCAGTAGACCCCCCCCAGACAAAATATGTCACTCCCCCAATTCGTCCATAGGTTCAGGCTTTCATACCTCCGAGTTATATCCAAAGGCACGGGTTCTAATTCAATAGGTGTAGACAGTAGGGGAAACTAGACCCCCCAAATGACCCCCAACCCCCCAGTTGTTCCCAAGAAGTGGGGTAACCCCCAGTATCCCCCCCCAATTAAAGACCCCCCACCCAAGTGGGAGACCCCCCAAATGACCCCCCAACCCCCCCCAAATCTCCCAGTAGACCCCCCAAATTCTCCAGTACACCCCCCAGTAGACCCCAAATGACCCCCAGTAGACCCCCCCCCAGACAAAATATGTCACTCCCCCAATTCGTCCATAGGTTCAGGCTTTCATACCTCCGGAGGATTATATCCAAAGGCACTGGGTTCTAATTCAATAGGTGTGTAGACAGTAGGGAAAACTAGACCCCCCAAATGACCCCCCAACCCCCCCAGTTGTTCCCAAGAAGTGGGGTAACCCCCCAGTAATCCCCCCAATTAAAGACCCCCACCCAAGTAGAGCCCCCAAATGACCCCCCAACCCCCCCAAATCTCCCCAGTAGACCCCACCAATTCTCCAGTACACCCCCAGTAGACCCCCCAAATGACCCCCAGTAGACCCCCCCCAGACAAAATATGTCCCACTCCCAATTCGTCCATAGGTTCAGGCTTTCATACCTCCGAGTTATATCCAAAAGGCACTGGGGTTCTAATTCCATAAGTGTAGACAGTAGGGGAAACTAGACCCCCCAAACTGACCCCCCAACCCCCCAGTTGTTCCCGTAAGAAGTGGGGTAACCCCCCAGTATCCCCCAATTAAAGACCCCCACCCAAGTAGGAATACCCCCCAAATGACCCCCCCAACCCCCCCCAAATCTCCCAGTAGACCCCCCAATTCTCCAGTACACCCCCCAGTGAGACCCCCCAAATGACCCCCAGTAGACCCCCCAGACAAAATATGTCACTCCCCAATTCGTCCATAGGTTCAGGCTTTCATACCTCCGAGTTATATCCAAAGGCACGGGTTCTAATTCAATAGGTGTAGACAGTAGGGGAAACTAGACCCCCCTAAAATGACCCCCCAACCCCCCCAGTTGTTCCCAAGAAGTGGGGTAACCCCCAGTATCCCCCCAATTAAAGACCCCCCACCCAAGTAGACCCCCCCAAATGACCCCCCAACCCCCCCCAAATCTCCCAGTAGACCCCCCAATTCTCCAGTACAATCCCCCAGTAGACCCCCCAAATGCCCCCCAGTACACCCCCCCCAGACAAAATATGTCACTCCCCAATTCGTCCATAGGTTCAGGCTTTCATACCTCCGAGTTATATCCAAAGGCACGGGTTCTAATTCAATAGGTGTAGACAGTAGGGAAACTAGACCCCCCAAATGACCCCCAACCCCCCCAGTTGTTCCCAAGAAGTGGGGTAACCCCCCAGTATCCCCCCAATTAAAGACCCCCACCCAAGTAGACCCCCCCAAAATGACCCCCTCAACCCCCCAAATCTCCCAGTAGACCCCCCAATTCTCCAGTACACCCCCCAGTAGACCCCCAAATGACCCCTCAGTAGACCCCCCCAGACAAAATATGTCACTCCCCAATTCGTCCATAGGTTCAGGCTTTCATACCTCCGAGATTATAATCCAAGAGCAACGGGTTCTAATTCAATAGGTGTAGACAGTAGGGAAACTCAGACCCCCCAAATGACCCCCAACCCCCCCAGTTGTTCCCAAGAAGTGGGGTAACCCCCCAGTATCCCCCCAATTAAAGACCCCCACCCAAGTAGACCCCCCAAATGACCCCCCAACCCCCCCAAATCTCCCAGTAGACCCCCCAATTCTCCAGTACACCCCCCAGTAGACCCCCCAAATGACCCCCAGTAGACCCCCCCCAGACAAAATATGTCACTCCCCAATTCGTCCATAGGTTCAGGCTTTCATACCTTCCGAGTTATATCCGCAAAGGCACGGGTTCTAATTCAATAGGTGTAGACAGTAGGGGAAACTAGACCCCCCAAATGACCCCCAACCTCCCCCAGTTGTTCCTCAAGAAGTGGGGCTAACCCCCCAGTATCCCCCCCAATTAAAGACCCCCCACCCAAGTAGACCCCCCAAATGACCCCCCCCCAACCCCCCCAAATCTCCCAGTAGGAGCTTCCCCCAATTCTCCAGTACACCCCCCAGTAGACCCCCCAAATGACCCCCCAGTAGACCCCCCCAGACAAAATATGTCCACTCCCCAATTCGTCCATAGGTTCAGGCTTTCATACCTCCGAGTTATATCCAAAGGCACGGGTTCTAATTCAATAGGTGTAGACAGTAGGGGAAACTAGACCCCCCCAAAATGACCCCCCACCAACCCCAGTTGTTCCCAAGAAGTGGGGTAACCCCCCCCAGTATCCCCCCAATTAAAGACCCCCACCCAAGTAGACCCCCCAAAATGACCCCCAACCCCCCAAATCTCCCCAGTAGACCCCCAATTCTCCAGTACACCCCCCCCAGTAGACCCCCAAATGACCCCCAGAGTAGACTCCCCCCAGACAAAATATGTCACTCCCCAATTCGTCCATAGGTTCAGGCTTTCATACCTCCGAGTTATATCCAAAGGCACGGGTTCTAATTCAATAGGTGTAGACAGTAGGGGAAACTAGACCCCCCAAATGACCCCCCCTACCCCCCCAGTTGTTCCCAAGCAGTGGGGTACCCCCCCCGTCTCCCCCCAATTAAAGACCCCCCCCCCAAGTAGACCCCCCAAAGCTGACCCCCAACCCCCCCAAATCTCCCAGTAGACCCCCCCAATTCCCTCCAGTACACCCCCCCCAGTAGACCCCCAAATGACCCCCAGTAGAGCCCCCAGACAAAATATGTCACTCCCCAATTCGTCCATAGGTTCAGGCTTTCATACCTCCGAGTTATATCCAAAGAGCACCGGGTTCTAATTCAATAGGTGTAGACAGTAGGGGAAACTAGGACTCCCCCCAAATGACCCCCAACCCCCCAGTTGTTCCCAAGAAGTGGGGTAACCCCCCAATCTATCCCCCCAATTAAAGACCCCCCACCCAAGTAGACCCCCCAAATGACCCCCCAACCCCCCCAAATCTCCCAGTAGACCCCCCAATTCTCCAGTACACCCCCCAGTAGACCCCAAATGACCCCCAGTAGACCCCCCCAGTCAAAATGTGTCACTCCCCAATTCGTCCATAGGTTCAGGCTTTCATACCTCCGAGTTATATCCAAAGGCACGGGTTCTAATTCAATAGGTGTAGACAGTAATGGGTAGAAACTAGACCCCCCAAATGCACCCCCCAACCCCCCCAGTTGTTCCCAAGAAGTGGGGTAACCCCCAGTATCCCCCCAGTTAAAGACCCCCCACCCAAGTAGACCCCCCAAATGACCCCCAACCTCCCCCAAATCTCCCAGTAGACCCCCCAATTCTCCAGTACACCCCCCAGTAGACTCCCCAAATGACCCCCAGTAGACCACCCCCAGACAAAATATGTCACTCCCCAATTCGTCCATAGGTTCAGGCTTTCATACCTCCGAGTTATATCCAAAGGCACGGGTTCTAATTCAATAGGTGTAGACAGTAGGGAAACTAGACCCCCCACAATGACCCCCAACCCCCCCAGTTGTTCCCAAGAAGTGGGGTAACCCCCCAAAGTATCCCCCCCCAATTAAAAGACCCCCACTCCAAGGCAGACCCCCCAAATGACCCCCCAACCCCCCCAAATCTCCCAGTAGACCCCCCCAATTCTCCAGTACACCCCCCAGTAGACCCCCAAATGACCCCCAGTAGACCCCCCCAGACAAAATATGTCACTCCCCAATTCGTCCATAGGTTCAGGCTTTCATACCTCCGAGTTATATCCAAAGGCACGGGTTCTAATTCAATAGGTGTAGACAGTAGTGTTCTAGACCCCCCAAATGACCCCCCAACCCCCCAGTTGTTCCCTGAAGAAGTGGGGCAACTTCCAGTATCCCCCAATTAAAGACCCCCAACTCCCAAGTAGACCCCCCAAATGACCCCCCAACCCCCCCCAAATCTCCCAGTAGGACCCCTAATTCTCCAGTACACCCCCCAGTAGACCCCCCAAATGACCCCCAGTAGACCCCCCCCCAGACAAAACATGTCACTCCCCCATCCGTCCATAGGTTCAGGCTTTCATACCTCCGAGTTATATCCAAAGCGCATCTGGCTCTAATTCAATAGGTGTAGACAGTAGGGGAAACTAGACCCCCCAAATGACCCCCCAACCCCCCCAGTTGCTCCCAAGAAGTGGGGTAACCCCCAGCATCCCCCCAATTAAAGACCCCCACCCAAGTAGACCCCCCCAAATGACCCCCAACCCCCCCAAATCTCCCAGCAGACCCCCCCAATTCTCCACAGTACACCCCCCAGTAGACCCCCCAAATGACCCCCAGTAGACCCCCCCAAGACAAAATATGTCACTCCCCAATTCGTCCATAGGTTCAGGCTTTCATACCTCCGAGTTATATCCAAAGGCACGGGTTCTAATTCAATAGGTGTAGACAGTAGGGGAAACTAGACGCCCCAAATGACCCCCAACCCCCCAGTTGTTCCCAAGAAGTGGGGTAACCCCCAGTATCCCCCAATTAAAGACCCCCACCCAAGTAGACCCCCCAAATGGCCCCCCAACCCCCCCAGATCTCCCAGTAGACCCCCCAATTCTCCAGTACACCCCCCAGTAGACCCCCAAATGACCCCCAGTAGACCCCCCCAGACAAAATATGTCACTCCCCAATTCGTCCATAGGTTCAGGCTTTCATACCTCCGAGTTATATCCAAAGGCACGGGTTCTAATTCAATAGGTGTAGACAGTAGGGGAAACTAGACGCCCCAAATGACCCCCAACCCCCCAGTTGTTCCCAAGAAGTGGGGTATCCCCCAGTATCCCCCAATTAAAGACCCCCACCCAAGTAGACCCCCCAAATGACCCCCAACCCCCCCAAATCTCCCAGTAGACCCCCCAATTCTCCAGTACACCCCCCAGTAGACCCCCCACATGCCCCCCAGTAGACCCCCCCCAGACAAAATATGTCACTCCCCAATTCGTCCATAGGTTCAGGCTTTCATACCTCCGAGTTATATCCAAAGGCACGGGTTCTAATTCAATAGGTGTAGACAGTAGGGGAAACTAGACCCCCCAAATGACCCCCAACCCCCCAGTTGTTCCCAAGAAGTGGGGTAACCCCCAGTATCCCCCCAATTAAAGACCCCCACCCAAGTAGACCCCCCAAATGACCCCCCAACCCCCCAAATCTCCCAGTAGACCCCCAATTCTCCAGTACACCCCCCAGTAGACCCCCCAAATGACCCCCAGTAGACCCCCCCAGACAAAATATGTCACTCCCCAATTCGTCCATAGGTTCAGGCTTTCATACCTCCGAGTTATATCCAAAGGCACGGGTTCTAATTCAATAGGTGTAGACAGTAGGGGAAACTAGACCCCCCAAATGACCCCCAACCCCCCCAGTTGTTCCCAAGAAGTGGGGTAACCCCCAGTATCCCCCCAATTAAAGACCCCCACCCAAGTAGACCCCCCAAATGACCCCCAACCCCCCAAATCTCCCAGTAGACCCCCCAGGTCTCCAGGGCACCCCCCAGTAGACCCCCCAAATGACCCCCAGTAGGCCCCCCCCCGACAAAATATGTCACTCCCCAATTCGTCCATAGGTTCAGGCTTTCATACCTCCGAGTTATATCCAAAGGCACGGGTTCTAATTCAATAGGTGTAGACAGTAGGGGAAACTAGACCCCCCAAATGACCCCCCAACCCCCCAGTTGTTCCCAAGAAGTGGGGTAACCCCCAGTATCCCCCCAATTAAAGACCCCCACCCAAGTAGACCCCCCAAATGACCCCCCACCCCCCCAACGCTCCCAGCAGACCCCCCAATTCTCCAGTACACCCCCAGTAGACCCCCCAAATGACCCCCAGTAGACCCCCCAGACAAAATATGTCACTCCCCAATTCGTCCATAGGTTCAGGCTTTCATACCTCCGAGTTATATCCAAAGGCACGGGTTCTAATTCAATAGGTGTAGACAGTAGGGGAAACTAGACCCCCCAAATGACCCCCAACCCCCCCAGTTGTTCCCAAGAAGTGGGGTAACCCCCAGTATCCCCCCAATTAAAGACCCCCACCCAAGTAGACCCCCAAATGACCCCCAACCCCCCAAATCTCCCAGTAGACCCCCCAATTCTCCAGTACACCCCCAGTAGACCCCCCAAATGACCCCCAGTAGACCCCCCAGACAAAATATGTCACTCCCCAATTCGTCCATAGGTTCAGGCTTTCATACCTCCGAGTTATATCCAAAGGCACGGGTTCTAATTCAATAGGTGTAGACAGTAGGGGAAACTAGACCCCCCAAATGACCCCCAACCCCCCCAGTTGTTCCCAAGAAGTGGGGTAACCCCCAGTATCCCCCCAATTAAAGACCCCCACCCAAGTAGACCCCCCAAATGACCCCCAACCCCCCAAATCTCCCAGTAGACCCCCAATTCTACAGTACACCCCACACTAGACCCCCCAAATGACCCCCAGTAGACCCCCCCCAGACAAAATATGTCACTCCCCAATTCGTCCATAGGTTCAGGCTTTCATACCTCCGAGTTATATCCAAAGGCACGGGTTCTAATTCAATAGGTGTAGACAGTAGGGGAAACTAGACCCCCCAAATGACCCCCCACCCCCCAGTTGTTCCCAAGAAGTGGGGTAACCCCCAGTATCCCCCCAATTAAAGACCCCCACCCAAGTAGACCCCCCAAATGACCCCCAACCCCCCAAATCTCCCAGCAGACCCCCCAAGTCTCCCGTACCCCCCCCAGTAGGCCCCCCCAATGCCCCCCAGTAGACCCCCCCCAGACAAGATATGTCACTCCCCGAGTCGTCCATAGGTTCAGGCTTTCATACCTCCGAGTTATATCCAAAGGCACGGGTTCTAATTCAATAGGTGTAGACAGTAGGGGAAACTAGACCCCCAAATGACCCCCAACCCCCCAGTTGTTCCCAAGAAGTGGGGTAACCCCCAGTATCCCCCCAATTAAAGACCCCCACCCAAGTAGACCCCCCAAATGACCCCCCAACCCCCCAAATCTCCCAGTAGACCACCCAATTCCCCAGTACACCCCCCAGTAGACCCTCCAAATGACCCCCAGTAGACCCCCCCCCGCCAAAAAAAGTCACTCCCCAATTCGTCCATAGGTTCAGGCTTTCATACCTCCGAGTTATATCCAAAGGCACGGGTTCTAATTCAATAGGTGTAGACAGTAGGGGAAACTAGACCCCCCAAATGACCCCCAACCCCCCAGTTGTTCCCAAGAAGTGGGGTATCCCCCAGTATCCCCCCAATTAAAGACCCCCACCCAAGTAGACCCCCCAAATGACCCCCAACCCCCCAAATCTCCCAGTAGACCCCCAATTCTCCAGTACGCCCCCCAGGAGACCCCCCCAATGCCCCCCCCCCCCCAGACAAAATATGTCACTCCCCAATTCGTCCATAGGTTCAGGCTTTCATACCTCCGAGTTATATCCAAAGGCACGGGTTCTAATTCAATAGGTGTAGACAGTAGGGGAAACTAGACCCCCCAAATGACCCCCCACCCCCCAGTTGTTCCCAAGAAGTGGGGTAACCCCCAGTATCCCCCAATTACAGACCCCCACCCAACTAGACCCCCCAAATGCCCCCCCAACCCCCCCAAATCCCCCAGTAGACCCCCCAATTCTCCAGTACACCCCCCAGTAGACCCCCCAAATGACCCCCAGTAGACCCCCGAGCCAAAATATGTCACTCCCCAATTCGTCCATAGGTTCAGGCTTTCATACCTCCGAGTTATATCCAAAGGCACGGGTTCTAATTCAATAGGTGTAGACAGTAGGGGAAACTAGACCCCCCAAATGACCCCCCAACCCCCCCAGTTGTTCCCAAGAAGTGGGGTAACCCCCAGTATCCCCCAATTAAAGACCCCCACCCAAGTAGACCCCCAAATGACCCCCAACCCCCCAAATCTCCCAGTCGGCCCCCCAAGTCCCCAGTACGCCCCCCACTAGCCCCCCCAAATTTCCCCCAGTAGCCCCCCCCCAGACCTAATATGTCACTCCCCAATTCGTCCATAGGTTCAGGCTTTCATACCTCCGAGTTATATCCAAAGGCACGGGTTCTAATTCAATAGGTGTAGACAGTAGGGGAAACTAGACCCCCCAAATGACCCCCCACCCCCCCAGTTGTTCCCAAGAAGTGGGGTAACCCCCAGTATCCCCCAATTAAAGACCCCCACCCAAGTAGACCCCCCAAATGACCCCCAACCCCCCAAATCTCCCAGTAGACCCCCCAATTCTCCAGTACACCCCCCAGTAGACCCCCCAAATGACCCCCAGTAGACCCCCCAGACAAAATATGTCACTCCCCAATTCGTCCATAGGTTCAGGCTTTCATACCTCCGAGTTATATCCAAAGGCACGGGTTCTAATTCAATAGGTGTAGACAGTAGGGGAAACTAGACCCCCCAAATGACCCCCGACCCCCCCAGTTGTTCCCAAGAAGTGGGGTAACCCCCAGTATCCCCCAATTAAAGACCCCCACCCAACTAGACCCCCCAAATGACCCCCCAACCCCCCCAAATCTCCCAGTAGACCCCCCAATTCTCCAGTACACCCCCAGTAGACCCCCCAAATGACCCCCAGTAGACCCCCCCAGACAAAATATGTCACTCCCCAATTCGTCCATAGGTTCAGGCTTTCATACCTCCGAGTTATATCCAAAGGCACGGGTTCTAATTCAATAGGTGTAGACAGTAGGGGAAACTAGACCCCCAAATGACCCCCAACCCCCCCAGTTGTTCCCAAGAAGTGGGGTAACCCCCAGTATCCCCCCAATTAAAGACCCCCACCCAAGTAGACCCCCCAAATGACCCCCCAACCCCCCAAATCTCCCAGTAGACCCCCCAATTCTCCAGTACACCCCCCAGTAGACCCCCAAAATGACCCCCAGTAGACCCCCCCAGACAAAATATGTCACTCCCCAATTCGTCCATAGGTTCAGGCTTTCATACCTCCGAGTTATATCCAAAGGCACGGGTTCTAATTCAATAGGTGTAGACAGTAGGGGAAACTAGACCCCCCAAATGACCCCCCAACCCCCCCAGTTGTTCCCAAGAAGTGGGGTAACCCCCAGTATCCCCCCAATTAAAGACCCCCACCCAAGTAGACCCCCCACACGTCCCCCCAACCCCCCAAATCCCCCAGGAGACCCCCCAAGTCTCCACTATACCCCCCAGTAGACCCCCCAAATGACCCCCAGTAGACCCCCTCCAGACAAAATATGTCACTCCCCAATTCGTCCATAGGTTCAGGCTTTCATACCTCCGCGTTATATCCAAAGGCACGGGTTCTAATTCAATAGGTGTAGACAGTAGGGGAAACTAGACCCCCCAAATGACCCCCCAACCCCCCAGTTGTTCCCAAGAAGTGGGGTAACCCCCAGTATCCCCCCAATTAAAGACCCCCACCCAAGTAGACCCCCCAAATGACCCCCCAACCCCCCAAATCTCCCAGTAGACCCCCCAATTCTCCAGTACACCCCCAGTAGACCCCCCAAATGACCCCCAGTAGACCCCCCCAGACAAAATTTGTCACTCCCCAATTCGTCCATAGGTTCAGGCTTTCATACCTCCGAGTTATATCCAAAGGCACGGGTTCTAATTCAATAGGTGTAGACAGTAGGGAAACTAGACCCCCCAAATGACCCCCAACCCCCCAGTTGTTCCCAAGAAGTGGGGTATCCCCCAGTATCCCCCCAATTAAAGACCCCCCACCCAAGTAGACCCCCCAAATGACCCCCCACCCCCCCGGATCTCCCAGTAGACCCCCCAATTCTCCACCACACCCCCCAGTAGACCCCCCAAATGACCCCCAGTAGACCCCCCCCATACAAAATATGTCACTCCCCAATTCGTCCATAGGTTCAGGCTTTCATACCTCCGAGTTATATCCAAAGGCACGGGTTCTAATTCAATAGGTGTAGACAGTAGGGGAAACTAGACCCCCCAAATGACCCCCAACCCCCCCAGTTGTTCCCAAGAAGTGGGGTAACCCCCAGTATCCCCCAATTAAAGACCCCCACCCAAGTAGACCCCCAAATGACCCCCAACCCCCCAAATCTCCCAGTAGACCCCCAAGTCCCCACTACCCACCCCAGTAGACCCCCCAAATGACCCCCAGTAGACCCCCCCAGACAAAATATGTCACTCCCCAATTCGTCCATAGGTTCAGGCTTTCATACCTCCGAGTTATATCCAAAGGCACGGGTTCTAATTCAATAGGTGTAGACAGTAGGGGAAACTAGACCCCCCAAATGACCCCCAACCCCCCAGTTGTTCCCAAGAAGTGGGGTAACCCCCAGTATCCCCCAATTAAAGACCCCCACCCAAGTAGACCCCCAAATGACCCCCCAACCCCCCAAATCTCCCAGTAGACCCCCCAATTCTCCAGTACACCCCCAGTAGACCCCCCAAATGACCCCCAGTAGACCCCCCAGACAAAATATGTCACTCCCCAATTCGTCCATAGGTTCAGGCTTTCATACCTCCGAGTTATATCCAAAGGCACGGGTTCTAATTCAATAGGTGTAGACAGTAGGGGAAACTAGACCCCCCAAATGACCCCCCAACCCCCCCAGTTGTTCCCAAGAAGTGGGGTAACCCCCAGTATCCCCCCAATTAAAGACCCCCACCCAAGTAGACCCCCCAAATGACCCCCAACCCCCCAAATCTCCCGGTAGCCCCCCCAATGCTCCAGTACACCCCCCAGTAGACCCCCCAAATGACCACCAGTAGACCCCCCCCAGAAAAAATATGTCACTCCCCAATTCGTCCATAGGTTCAGGCTTTCATACCTCCGAGTTATATCCAAAGGCACGGGTTCTAATTCAATAGGTGTAGACAGTAGGGGAAACTAGAACCCCAAATGACCCCCAACCCCCCAGTTGTTCCCAAGAAGTGGGGTAACCCCCAGTAACCCCCCAATTGAAGACACCCGGCCCAACTAGACCCCCCAAATGACCCCCCAACCCCCCCAAATCTCCCAGTAGACCCCCCAATTCTCCAGTACACCCCCCAGTAGACCCCCCAAATGACCCCCAGTAGACCCCCAGACAAAATATGTCACTCCCCAATTCGTCCATAGGTTCAGGCTTTCATACCTCCGAGGTATATCCAAAGGCACGGGTTCTAATTCAATAGGAGTAGACAGTAGGGGAAACTAGACCCCCAAATGACCCCCAACCCCCCAGTTGTTCCCAAGAAGTGGGGTAACCCCCAGTATCCCCCCAATTAAAGACCCCCACCCAAGTAGACCCCCCAAATGACCCCCAACCCCCCAAATCTCCCAGTAGACCCCCCAATTCTCCAGTACACCCCCCAGTAGACCCCCAAATGACCCCCAGTAGACCCCCAGACAAAATATGTCACTCCCCAATTCGTCCATAGGTTCAGGCTTTCATACCTCCGAGTTATATCCAAAGGCACGGGTTCTAATTCAATAGGTGTAGACAGTAGGGAAACTAGACCCCCCAAATGACCCCCAACCCCCCCAGTTGTTCCCAAGAAGTGGGGTAACCCCCAGTATCCCCCAATTAAAGACCCCCCACCCAAGTAGACCCCCAAATGACCCCCAACCCCCCAAATCTCCCAGTAGACCCCCCAATTCTCCAGTACACCCCCAGTAGACCCCCCAAATGACCCCCAGTAGACCCCCCCAGACAAAATATGTCCCTCCCCAATTCGTCCATAGGTTCAGGCTTTCATACCTCCGAGTTATATCCAAAGGCACGGGTTCTAATTCAATAGGTGTAGACAGTAGGGAAACTAGACCCCCCAAATGACCCCCAACCCCCCCAGTTGTTCCCAAGAAGTGGGGTAACCCCCAGTATCCCCCCAATTAAAGACCCCCACCCAAGTAGACCCCCCAAATGACCCCCAACCCCCCAAATCTCCCAGTAGACCCCCCAATTCTCCAGTACACCCCCCAGTAGACCCCCAAATGACCCCCAGTAGACCCCCCAGACAAAATATGTCACTCCCCAATTCGTCCATAGGTTCAGGCTTTCATACCTCCGAGTTATATCCAAAGGCCCGGGCTCTGATTCAATAGCTGTAGACAGTACGGGAAACTAGACCCCCAAATGACCCCCCAACCCCCCCAGTTGTTCCCAAGAAGTGGGGTAACCCCCAGTATCCCCCCAATTAAAGACCCCCACCCAAGTAGACCCCCCAAATGACCCCCAACCCCCCAAATCTCCCAGTAGACCCCCCAATTCTCCAGTACACCCCCCAGTAGACCCCCCAAATGACCCCCAGTAGACCCCCCAGACAAAATATGTCCCTCCCCAATTCGTCCATAGGTTCAGGCTTTCATACCTCCGAGTTATATCCAAAGGCACGGGTTCTAATTCAATAGGTGTAGACAGTAGGGAAACTAGACCCCCCAAATGACCCCCAACCCCCCAGTTGTTCCCAAGAAGTGGGGTAACCCCCAGTATCCCCCAATTAAAGACCCCCACCCAAGTAGACCCCCCAAATGACCCCCCAACCCCCCAAATCTCCCAGTAGACCCCCCAATTCTCCAGTACACCCCCCAGTAGACCCCCCAAATGACCCCCAGTAGACCCCCCAGACAAAATATGTCACTCCCCAATTCGTCCATAGGTTCAGGCTTTCATACCTCCGAGTTATATCCAAAGGCACGGGTTCTAATTCAATAGGTGTAGACAGTAGGGGAAACTAGACCCCCCAAATGTCCCCCCAACCCCCCCAGCCGCTCCCAAGAAGCGGGGTACCCCCCCACTAACCCCCCAATTAAAGACCCCCCGCCCAACTAGACCCCCCAAATGACCCCCCAACCCCCCCAAATCTCCCAGTAGACCCCCCAATTCTCCAGTATACCCCCAGTAGACCCCCCAAATGACCCCCAGTAGACCCCCCAGACAAAATATGTCACTCCCCAATTCGTCCATAGGTTCAGGCTTTCATACCTCCGAGTTATATCCAAAGGCACGGGTTCTAATTCAATAGGTGTAGACAGTAGGGGAAACTAGACCCCCCAAATGACCCCCAACCCCCCAGTTGTTCCCAAGAAGTGGGGTAACCCCCAGTATCCCCCCAATTAAAGACCCCCACCCAAGTAGACCCCCCAAATGACCCCCCAACCCCCCAAATCTCCCAGTAGACCCCCCAATTCTCCAGTACACCCCCAGTAGACCCCCCAAATGACCCCCAGTAGACCCCCCAGACAAAATATGTCACTCCCCAATTCGTCCATAGGTTCAGGCTTTCATACCTCCGAGTTATATCCAAAGGCACGGGTTCTAATTCAATAGGTGTAGACAGTAGGGGAAACTAGACCCCCCAACTGACCCCCCCACCCCCCAGTTGTTCCCAAGAAGTGGGGTAACCCCCAGTATCCCCCCAATTAAAGACCCCCACCCAAGTAGACCCCCCAAATGACCCCCAACCCCCCAAATCACCCAGTTGACCCCCCAATTCTCCAGTGCACCCCCCAGTAGACCCCCCAAATGACCCCCAGTAGACCCCCCCCAGACAAAATATGTCACTCCCCAATTCGTCCATAGGTTCAGGCTTTCATACCTCCGAGTTATATCCAAAGGCACGGGTTCTAATTCAATAGGTGTAGACAGTAGGGGAAACTAGACCCCCAAATGACCCCCAACCCCCCAGTTGTTCCCAAGAAGTGGGGTAACCCCCAGTATCCCCCCAATTAAAGACCCCCCACCCAAGTAGACCCCCCAAATGACCCCCCAACCCCCCAAATCTCCCAGTAGACCCCCCAATTCTCCAGTACACCCCCCAGTAGACCCCCAAATGACCCCCAGTAGACCCCCCCAGACAAAATATGTCACTCCCCAATTCGTCCATAGGTTCAGGCTTTCATACCTCCGAGTTATATCCAAAGGCACGGGTTCTAATTCAATAGGTGTAGACAGTAGGGGAAACTAGACCCCCCAAATGACCCCCCAACCCCCCCAGTTGTTCCCAAGAAGTGGGGTAACCCCCAGTATCCCCCCAATTAAAGACCCCCCACCCAAGTAGACCCCCCAAATGACCCCCAACCCCCCCAAATCTCCCAGTAGACCCCCCAATTCTCCAGTACACCCCCCAGTAGACCCCCAAATGACCCCCAGTAGACCCCCCAGACAAAATATGTCACTCCCCAATTCGTCCATAGGTTCAGGCTTTCATACCTCCGAGTTATATCCAAAGGCACGGGTTCTAATTCAATAGGTGTAGACAGTAGGGGAAACTAGACCCCCAAATGACCCCCAACCCCCCCAGTTGTTCCCAAGAAGTGGGGTAACCCCCAGTATCCCCCCAATTAAAGACCCCCACCCAAGTAGACCCCCCAAACCCCCCAACCCCCCAAATCTCCCAGTAGACCCCCAATTCTCCAGTACACCCCCAGTAGACCCCCCAAATGACCCCCAGTAGACCCCCCAGACAAAATATGTCACTCCCCAATTCGTCCATAGGTTCAGGCTTTCATACCTCCGAGTTATATCCAAAGGCACGGGTTCTAATTCAATAGGTGTAGACAGTAGGGAAACTAGACCCCCCAAATGACCCCCAACCCCCCCAGTTGTTCCCAAGAAGTGGGGTAACCCCCAGTATCCCCCCAATTAAAGACCCCCCACCCAGTAGACCCCCCAAATGACCCCCCAACCCCCCAAATCTCCCAGTAGACCCCCCAATTCTCCAGTACACCCCCCAGTAGACCCCCCAAATGACCCCCAGTAGACCCCCAGACAAAATATGTCACTCCCCAATTCGTCCATAGGTTCAGGCTTTCATACCTCCGAGTTATATCCAAAGGCACGGGTTCTAATTCAATAGGTGTAGACAGTAGGGGAAACTAGACCGCCCGAATGACCCCCCCACCCCCCAGTTGTTCCCAAGAAGTGGGGTAACCCCCAGTATCCCCCCAATTAAAGACCCCCACCCAAGTAGACCCCCCAAATGACCCCCAACCCCCCAAATCTCCCAGTAGACCCCCCAATTCTCCAGTACACCCCCAGTAGACCCCCAAATGACCCCCAGTAGACCCCCAGACAAAATATGTCACTCCCCAATTCGTCCATAGGTTCAGGCTTTCATACCTCCGAGTTATATCCAAAGGCACGGGTTCTAATTCAATAGGTGTAGACAGTAGGGAAACTAGACCCCCCAAATGACCCCCACCCCCCCCAGTTGTTCCCAAGAAGTGGGGTATCCCCCAGTATCCCCCCAATTAAAGACCCCCACCCAAGTAGACCCCCCAAATGACCCCCAACCCCCCAAATCTCCCAGTAGACCCCCAATTCTCCAGTACACCCCCAGTAGACCCCCAAATGACCCCCAGTAGACCCCCCCAGACAAAATATGTCACTCCCCAATTCGTCCATAGGTTCAGGCTTTCATACCTCCGAGTTATATCCAAAGGCACGGGTTCTAATTCAATAGGTGTAGACAGTAGGGGAAACTAGACCCCCCAAATGACCCCCCACCCCCCAGTTGTTCCCAAGAAGTGGGGTAACCCCCCAGTATCCCCCCAATTACAGACCCCCCACCCAAGTAGACCCCCCAAATGACCCCCTACCCCCCCCAGACCCCCCAGTAGACCCCCCAGTTCTCCAGTGCACCCCCCAGTAGACCCCCCAAATGACCCCCAGTAGACCCCCCCCAGACAAAATATGTCACTCCCCAATTCGTCCATAGGTTCAGGCTTTCATACCTCCGAGTTATATCCAAAGGCACGGGTTCTAATTCAATAGGTTTAGCCAGTAGGGAAACTAGACCCCCCAAATGACCCCCAACCCCCCCAGTTGTTCCCAAGAAGTGGGGTAACCCCCAGTATCCCCCAATTAAAGACCCCCACCCAAGTAGACCCCCAAATGACCCCCCAACCCCAAATCTCCCAGTAGACCCCCCAATTCTCCAGTACACCCCCAGTAGACCCCCCAAATGACCCCCAGTAGACCCCCCAGACAAAATATGTCACTCCCAATTCGTCCATAGGTTCAGGCTTTCATACCTCCGAGTTATATCCAAAGGCACGGGTTCTAATTCAATAGGTGTAGACAGTAGGGGAAACTAGACCCCCCAAATGACCCCCAACCCCCCCAGTTGTTCCCAAGAAGTGGGGTAACCCCCCAGTATCCCCCAATTAAAGACCCCCCACCCAAGTAGACCCCCCAAACACCCCCCAACCCCCCAAATCTCCCAGTAGACCCCCCAATTCTCCAGTACACCCCCAAAGTAGACCCCAAATGACCCCCAGTGAGACCCCCCCCAGACAAAA